>BSBM01001055.1:10650000-11250000 GCA_027924585.1 Larix kaempferi
CTATCTATGATACTCAATCATTCTGATCTATTTATAAATTAACTTCTCTGTACTAGAGTATGACACTTAAAACTATGTGTGGAAAAAATACAGAGAAGTATCTTATTCAATCATACTACATTTGTAATCTATTCCTTCAATCTCAGTACATAATTAGATTTATAATTATCTTCTATAATAGCTGAAACAAATCTAGAATTCATGATACAATTGAACACTTTCAGAAATAAATATAAAAATAAAACAATGAAACAATAAAAACCTGTTAACTGAAGAGGGAAAGAAACACCCAAGGGAGCCCATTCCACCCAAACTTCTCCTGAAGACAGCCAAATCACTTGCCTTAGGACCCCCGAGCCTGTTCACTGAACCATTAGGACGAAGATGCTGTGTGGAGGTAAATGTTATCCTCTGCAACTCAGCAGTGATGTTGACAATACTCCAAAATGAGACTTCTGCTTTTTAGCATATTGAGTTCTGCATATAGCAATACTAACTTAGATTAACAAACTTATCTCAATCAAGCACTCTAGCCTTCCCCTCATCGAATCTCTTGTGCATTCCTCTCTCTCTCTCTCTCTCTCTCTTGTTCAGAATTATCACAAGGTAAAACTTGATAGCCTCCTACTCCAATTCGATGGGTGTAATGGATTGCCTAGGTCTTTGGTAAGTTTTACAATTATTGAGCCACCTACTCTGTTCCACTTCCTTGGGGAACATGACCATAAATGTAGGGAAGTTGCTACCTGCAACAGCTAGAGGTGCATTGATGATGCTACCAAGTGTCAATTTGCTCTCCACCCCAGTTCATTCCTCCTAGTGGGTCAGTGAACACTCTTTCAACAGTCTCCTTGGGATATTTGTCTTGTCTTTTATTTATTAATAATAAAATATTTGAGAAATTAATTACAGTCATCCTTGACCCCACTTAGTCAATAATAATAAAAACCTTACAATAACATATAACATAATGTTTTTCTCATAACATAAAATGTTCAGATTTTGGGTATGTGACATACTTCCATGTCGTAGTCTATGGCAATCCAACGTGGCACCCTTGTCCAACTGTTTCCCTGTTTGCCAAAAACTTCAGACTGCAATAACTTCTTCATATAGAGTCTATTTGAGCCTATTCAAGTGTTGTCAGAAATCTCTCAACAAGCTCTATGTCATGTAGCCATTTGCATCTGCATTTTAGAACTTCATTTTGGATCAATCTAGAGGATCCTCATGGATCAATATATTTCACCTTTTTCTATTTTCCTTATAATGAATTTCTTTACAAGAATGAAACAAAATTAAAATTTAAAATATGGCAAGGAAACTTATAATTTCCCAATCTCTCTTCATTAATTGAAAAATAATGATTATCCAATCATTTTTTAGTTTGAGTTATTTCTTCAATTTCATCTTTCATAAAATAGAAGTGGATAAAAGTTAACCAACTATTTCCCAATCCTTCTCCATTCATTAAAAGAGAAAATGACAAGGTAGCAACTATTCTCCATTTTCTTACATAGAATAAAAAATGAACCTTCTCAAGTTCCCTCTTCATGGATGAAGACGAGAGAATGCTTAAGTAACAATACTCTCCTTCTTCGTTTCTTACAGAATAGCTCGCTAATCATTCTGTAATCCCTCTTTGTGAATCTTACCATATTATGATAACATGGTGGTAAATAAGATTTGAATTCAGTTATGATATGACATATAATTTTTTTTTAATTGTTATATATATGCAAAGTAAATAAATATAAATTATATTTTACAAATAAAATAAATATATGGCTTGTTTTCAACCTTGGATTGACTTTGTCTTCAACCTTGGATTGCAGCCAATCTTGAAGTCAACATTATATTGAAGTCAAATATGGCTTGAAGTCAATTTTGGATTGAATTCAACCATTGATTGAAGTCTACCTTGGATTGAAGACAACCATGGTTTGAAGTCAACCTTGGATTGAAGTCTACCTTGGATTGAAGACAACCATGGTTTGAATTCAACCATGAGCTATTATTATCTATGGATAGAAGTCAACCATCATTCAAAGTCTGCTTAAAATTCAACTATGGTTTGAAGTTAGATATGGATTGAAGTCAACCATAGTTTAAAGTCAATCTTGCTTTAAAAAAACTATGGGTTGAATTCAACCTTGCTTGAAAGTTAACTATGAATTCAAGTCAACCATGGTTCAAAGTCTACCTTGGTTTAAGGTTAACTATGGATTAAAAATAATTGAACTTATATTATTATTATTTATTTGTTTATTATCTATTTATTTATATTAATTATTTTCTATGTTTTCATATATCCATTGTTTTTAAATAATAATAATAATAAACCATTCATTTTCTGGCCATATTGATTAATAATATAACTTATATATTCCCATCAACCTATATCAATCAATTTTAAACTCATGCATATAAACCATATTATTAATTAATATAGCTTGCTAATTATATATACAAAATAAATAAATATAAATCATACTTCACAAATAAAAAACGAGAATGAACATTTTTTGTCCATGAAATTCCATAGCTACAATGCACAATTATCACACTGTGATCTTTAATATTGTAATCTTTGATATTTTAAAATGATAATGAAAATGACAAGTGTAATCCACAATCTCCACAATCTAATCTTCAAAATGAGAAAGAAGTGTTGGTTGTGGAGCCAGATCTACCAGTCTCATAGATGATATTGTCTCAGCCGTGCACCCCAGAAGACTGTACACTCATGCCCCAACCTTGGGGTTCAGGGGCAGCGCCCCCGAGAAATGGGGGTTCGGAGGCAACACCCCCGAGAAAAATTTTTGGCGCTGTTTTCGCCAGCAGTTTTCAGGCCTAGGGTTTTGGGTAACCCGTGGTATTTTCCTATTGTATTTCCCTTATAAAAGAAAGACATTGTAATACGGCTAGGGTTGATGTATTAGGTTTTATGCATTGTAAAGATCTCTGAGATCTGAAGAGAGACTATGTGAGACAATGAAGAGGAAGTGCAGCGTGCTGCAGGTTGTATCTCTTCATTTTGCTGGACATAATAATAATAAGGACTGACAACTTCAGTGTGGACGTAGCCCAAGTTGGGTGAGCCACGATATATCTGTGTCTCTCTTATAATGTGTGTGTGATTATATTTGCATTTCTGTTTATTGTTATTGCTCCACGATCCTCTTTTTCTAACAAGAAGATGCTCCCATTAATATCATTATATATTATTTGAGAACTTTAAATAAAAGAAATTCATTTAACTATAGCAAGTACCTTATGAGGAAAGATACCTAATTTGGATGAGTGACCAACTTTAAGGGAGCATATTAACATGCTGACTGGTGATGGCATGCCTTCCTCTATGATGCTAGATAGTATAACAATATATCAATATAAAAGATGAGAACGATGGGTATACCCTCCTCGCAGAACATTTCTCAAAACAACTGGCCACTCCTATCACCCTGCACTTCCATTTTTTTGTGATTTGCAATTTTACTGTGGTAAAGGCACAACTCGGTCAGTTATACTGGTTTTGTAATATTAGAGCAAAGATCTTGCAGATCTTCCTTATGGATGTACCCATTCATAGATGAATAATGGAAAAAATGTGTAGCATTAATAACAAGCTTACTATTTGTTGAAGCTGTTACAACCTCCTGGAGTTGCTTGGAAAAGCTCGAGACATAAAGTTGTGTAATTTTAGGATACTGTTCCAGCCAGTTACGCAGTTTCTCGCCTTTGTTACCATCCAAATCCATAATGGCTTTCTGAGTAGATCCAAGCATGAAATAGTGTTGGGCAGCACTTTGAAGCTCTCTAGACCATTCTGTAAGCCAGGCTATGTGCGACTGCTCTGAAGAAAAATATATTCTGATTCTCGCTTCATCATTTAATACACATGCAAAAGCTTTGCTGCTGGTTGTCGCTTTATCATTCACTCTGGTTCTCAGTTGATTATATATGTTGGATCTAGCTTTATCATTTAATATACATGCAAAAGCAAGGTGTGTTGTTGGCGGAATTATTTAAAGCTGTATTGCCAGCAGAATTATTTACAAAGGTTAAATATTAAACTAATTAATATAAACATAAAAACAAATACTCTTTAATAAACATACTTTTTTTTCTTAACAATTGTTTAATTGAAGTTTATTTAAATCTTAATCAAAATGCATTTGAGCATGACAAGATACTACGACCATGAAATGAATCCTCAGTGTACACTTGTTACACTCAGGTTAATCTTGTTGATCCACTCAAAGAAGTCCAAAATCTCAGATAATATCTAAACACCTATCCATATAATTAGGATCCTCAATTTATAATTAGCATAGTTTTATTTTAATTCAAAATCTACATCCGTGAATGTGTAGAGATTTACATCTAAGAAGTGTGTAGAGATCTACATTTACAAGAAAATCATTATTTTAAATATAAGTAACTTTTAATTATAAAACTTGAGGAAAAGTTTATTTTTTAAAGTATAATTACTATACAAAATAATTAAAATGTATAATTTACAATTCCATCACTATATAATAATTAAATTTTCAAATTTATGATTGTTTTAACTTGCAGCACCTTACCTACATTGGAATTATCTATACTACTTCAAATCTTTCTTAGAATACCATTAAACCAACGTTTGCCATAAGTATATTTAATAACAATTTTCATTGGAACAATCAAAACAAACAAACAACTTTGAATGATATATGCCATTTAGTTATATTTTAAATGATAATACCTTACAACAACTTCGATAAAGAGGATTAGATCTGAAAATAGTTGGCTTATACGCAAACTAATAATTAGTTGGCCCCATATTGAACAAGTACATGTGCCAAATGGTCTGGCCTTTTATGTTACTATTTTCTCAACCTGCCTGTTCTACAGCCTTTTTATTCATTTTCATTACCAGATCCAACTGTGGAATCAAACGGAATTTGGTAACCATGCTTCAAAGGAATCCATATTTCACTTGCAAGTCAAACTACTCACCCATTCAAGATAAACCACCAAACTAATCTAATATAAATATGGCACTTAAAATAAGAATTAAGGATCTAATGTTTATTAAACAATGATGTCTATAGAAATTTCCAGAATGAGCAATTATGAGAAATTTCCAGAATGAGCAATTAATGATGTGTTTTTTTTGAATTTTTTTTCCTTTTGCCAATGGAGGATGCGAACTAGACCAAGTTGTTATCTGTCTGAATCTGCCATGGATAAATGGAAGCGGAAATGGCACCAGAAATGAAATGAATGAAAAACGACCTTGATGAGAATCCAATGGCAGCATGGAAGGTGAAGAATCTGAGATTTTCTCCTAATATCTGGGAGGCAAAGAAGCAGGGCTATAAGAGGCCGCAAGCCTCTCGTTTCTTGCCAGAGTCCACTCCACCAAAGATGACAACACTGATATGACCGTGGGGGTTGGGGACAATGATGGCTCTGCATCTTCACATTCACGAATCACAACGGAGAAAATTGATATCCGATCTCATTCTTTGTGGAAAAATAATGCTCTCAACATTGGAGACATGGGCTCTATCACTGTTTTGGTCTGCTTGCTTCTTTCTGTAGTCTCGTTCATAGTGGCCATATTTCTTGCAGTATTTGCACTGAATGTTGGACCTATTAGTCCATCTCTTGCCTCTCCCTCTTTGGTTCTGAGAGTTGTGAAAGTGTTCACCGTGATCTGAGTGTTCATGAGCAGTTATATCGTTTGTAGAATGAGAACTTCTTCATCTTCTTCCTCATCCTCTGCCTCGACCTCTGCTGAGGGAATCCTGGGTACTGAATGCATTTGATAGAGACTCTTCTTCTTGACTGAGCCGAGTTTCATGGGACAGAAGGGACCTTGTTAACTCTTCTAGGGTAAATTTGGCCAGATCTTTAGATTTTTCTATAGCAGTAACAACCATAGAAAACTTCTTAGTGAGACATATGAGAATATTTTGGACAACTTTCTTTTGTTCCAAGGCCTCGCCATAGATTTGGAATTGAGTCACAATACCTGAAACCCTAGTCATGAACTGATCTACTGTTTTACTTTCCTTCATTTCCAGACTTTCAAACTGAAGTCGAAGGGTTTGGAGTCTTACCGTTTTGACTATTTTGGTACCTTTGTATGCAAATGCAAGAAGATTCCATGCTTGATACGCGGTGGTAGCTCCTGAGATCCGCGGGAAGATTGACTCCTCAATGCAGCTATGGATCAACCATTTTGCAGCGAGATTTCGATCTCGGATTTATTC
Organism: Larix kaempferi; assembly: GCA_027924585.1. Lineage (NCBI taxonomy): Eukaryota > Viridiplantae > Streptophyta > Pinopsida > Pinales > Pinaceae > Larix > Larix kaempferi. The sequence goes on from BSBM01001055.1 coordinate 10,656,267, forward strand.
AAGGGATTTCTTGTGAGTGTAATGTCCCCATTTTGAACCCCTTTGTATTAAATCGTAAATGATGTAAATATTGTAATTTAATCATGGTGAGGAGCTCAAGGCCAAGGCCCCACCATTGATTTAGCATTTCATGTATCGGCAATTAAAAATAGATGCCTATGGTTCTTGTGCGAGATGGGCACAATGTAAATAAGACATCATGTAAATACGAATTTTAATGGAAAAACCCCAACTAGCTATGCAATGCAACAGAAGAGATGGGGCATGATTCTACAAGGAAAGGGGGGGGGGGATTATCCAAACCCTTGAGCCAATGGTATTAATCCATGTGTCAATGAGGAAACCCATAAACCACCAACTACCCATTTTGTCTCATGCACCCAATCATTTAATTCTTCCAAGAAATTGGTTAAGGCAGTTAATGCCTTGGAAATGAAGAAGTATGGCAGCCAATTTCGTGCATGGGCAAGCCATCCCTGGAAATTCGTGTTTTGTCTCCTTGGGCAAGAAATCACCCACAAAATGGTGCCCAAAGCCATCCTGAATGGGCAGTCTTCACTCATTCACGCAGTGGGGACTAGCTGGGTCTTTCCCTACACGTTTTTCCTCCAAATCCTGCATTTTTCAATGCCTGGGAGTTCGTTTTTGCATATACAGTAGCTTGGGAGAGAAGGGCCACGATTTGGGGACTGTATGGAGGTCTTTTTTGCCCCCGAATGTCCAAGGACGTTTTTCTAAAACGGATTTGGCTTCCCTGGGTTGTTCCCCAACTTCCCATTTCGTTTTTGTGGGTTCCCACGTTGTTCTGAGTTAGTTGAAACCCCATCTCATGCATCTCACTGTAAAAACATTTATCCTGCCCCAAAATTGTGTTCTGCTGTTGTGTGCATCCTCGTTTCTGGTTTGAACCTGTGAACTGAAGTTTTGGAGTGGTAGTGGACAGAAGTGGCTTGATAAACCTAGTGGGGGAGACAACCTCTCAAGAAGATCAAGAGGGCTTTGGTTACTCTTCTATGCATACCCTGAGAGCACTAGATAGGGAAGGTATGGCTTGAGGGACTGTACAGCAGTGAAAAGAATACTTCCTTGTGCTGGGTGTATAGGTATTGTGGGTGCCAAGCTAGATAGATCTTGCAAGGTTATCCCTGGCCCTGTGCTGGAGCTCACTAGCTTAGCAACTCTTCCTTTCCATCTCCTAGCAGCCTGATAAACCCAATTGTAGATTGGCTTGGCTCATTTTGGTGTATGCTTGGCTATGTGTGAGTCTGCTGTTCCTTGGTTCCTTGTAGAGATCATGCCCAGCTCGGGGGTGGCAGTGGTGCTGAGAGATTGAGGAGCACACTGGCCTACGGTTGGGTGGAACGTTGCAGTTGCATAGCCAGTTGCGTGGGACTACCTTATTGAGATAAGTATTTCTCTTGTGTTGAATTTGCAATTATCATTTGATGAATATTTTGAATGTATCATGGATGTGCTAATAAATTTATTTCCGCTGTGTTTCCTTATCATTTTACATTTCCATATGATCTTTTATACTTCTGCAAAGATCTTTATTTCATGGCTGTCACAGAATCTTGGAGGTGTGCTAGAGATCAACAGTATTTGTTTAATTACCGTCGCGTTTCCATAGCATGCACATATACCCGTCTTTGCATCAATAAACTTAATTAATGGATATGGGGCTAATTGCCCGGATTGAGCACCACGTCCTCTCTATCCTGCTGTATGGTAGGAGGGGACATTACAGTGAGTATTAGACATAACATCCATAGCGGATGTTGTCGGTTCCGTGAACTCATTTTCAACCATATCCCAACATTTGTTGAGTTGGAGAAACGTCTGCATCTTGATTGACCAAAACTCGTAGTTGGAGCCTATCAACATTGGTCCGGAGATCTGTTTCATGGTGGTACTTGCCATCCTTTATGACTATCTTTTAATTCTTCTTGTATAACGAACACAGTGCATCACAGGGTGCATCGAACAAAATCCGTGCAAGTGAACAATGTTTGCTGCACTTTCCCTTAACAAGGAGTGTGTCAGCGACGCACTTCGTCTGTGCAAAGAGTGCGTCAACGACGCACTTCTTCTGTGCAATAGGTGCGTCGGTCAGAGAGTGCTGTAGTTCCCATTAGGGACAGGTGTGTTGACGTTTCCAAAGGAAAACAAAAAAAGATATGGCCCCAATGTTGTGAAAAACTCCTCGACGCTGATGTGTTCCTGTCTGGATCTGCAACCTCTTGAAGATGTGAGATCAGATCATGTGTGTGCTTTCCAATGTGTGAAAAGGCTTACCCCAAATACAGGTATGGATCAGGCCATGCGCTCTGATACCATGTTAAAATATGAATACAGAAAAACATGGAACACAAGTGGGCTTATTGTTTTCCTTCTCATTATTTTTTTTTTTACAAAAATGACTGATGAGCATTATATATTATAATAGAGTTTCTTACAAAAAGATTGGCGAGACTGTACCCAACAAAAGGAGGGCTGGAAGCACCTCATAACCAGTCTTTTACGTTCATACATAGCTGAAATTACATAAGAAATTACTTACTAACATGTAAAATAAACAGACAGTTCTAATGCCGAAAATTTAAGATTAACATCATAATTGAGGTCACTTATTGTTCATCTGACGAGCCTTGATCTTGCTTCCTTCTCCCACATCCTCAGTGTCCATGCCCAGAATTGCCGCAGGGCTGTTTCTTTTACTGGTCCTGACGCAGTCGACCTTCGCTTCTACAATCGTTAAGCAGCTGTGCACAGCTTCTACCTTGCCAACCAAACCTTCATAGTAATCCTTCATCTTGGAGCAGTTGTTCCTAATATCAGAGTTTGAAATTTGAACGAAGGTGGCCAAGTGGGAGATTGACTTCTTCATTTCCCCAAATTCCCCTCTCAGCCAATTCACCTGGGATTCGATGTCCTGCAGATGGGAGAGCACACCAAGTGAAGGGCTATCAGGTTCCTGAGGAGAGTCCAGGTTCACTACTCCCCCGACTTCACCATTCGGATTCCAGAATTTTCCAAAGTTTAAGTCGCTAGGGTTGCCACAAGCTTGTTGCAGGGCGCCACTTTGAACAAGACAAGCACTAGTGTCCACAGGTCTCCAAGTCCTGCTATGGTCCTACTCTGAGCCAAAATGAACGTTGTTTAGTGCCGGTTTGAAGTTATGACCCTGTCCTCCATCCATCGGCGTCCAATTCTTTCATGTATCCAAATTTCTAGGGCGTCCACGCCTAACTTGCTTGGCCGGGTTGCTGCTAGTCCCGTGAGCCTCCTTGCCAGTATTGTCATTTCCCTACACCACCTCCAGAGCCGAGAGGTATCGTTTCAGCCCATTCTCCCCAGAATTGAGTTAAATGCAGGCCTTGCAGCGCTTGCATTACAGAGACGGAAGGCAAAAGTTCCCGTCACCACAAGCCATACTAAGACAAACAGACACAGAGCAGCAGAGGTGATGAAGCTGAAGGTGTAGAATGAGGTCCGGTTCGCCACCCTTGTTGAAGAAGAAGGGATTGAATTCCCATGCACCTGCCTGCATTGAAGTCTCGCATGCGAGACAGGTGGGGACTAACGGAGGACGCCATCGAGAGTGGCTTGGGGAGTTGAGCGGGGATCCTTGGTAGATCATGTGGCAGTGAGGTCTGACAACTATGGTGGTGGCGCAATCTAGGGGAGGGAGTGAGTTATGAGCTCGTAGGGGGTCAAGCTCACCCCTATGGGACCCAAACATTATCAAAATAAATTTCATTTTTAACTAATGTACCGCAATTTAAACCTACTCCGATGTTTGCCATGGCGTCTGCTTGATGGTTGTTTATTTTGAGAATGTGAAGGAGGGAAATGGATCTTATTCCTCTGAATTTGTGAGCGAAATGGAAGAGGTACTTTGAAACGGGCTTGCGAGAGTTTTCTACTAAATCCCTTGCTTCTTTGATCACCAGCAGAGAGTCGCCAATAGCAATCAGCTCCTGCACATTATTTTCTTTGGCTATCTCGATGCCTTTGATAAGGGCGAGCCACTCTGCATCATTGTTGGTTCACATCCCAATTCCCCAAGCATAACCAGTCATCCTGCTTCCGTCGGAGTCTAGAAGGACCCCCCCCCCACACCCGCCAACCCAGTTTTCCTTCTCATTATTAACCATAAGCTTATGCAGGATTACATCACAACAATACTACTATCCAATAACATGGAACAAAAAATACTATGGGACAACCAAGTGTCCTAGTCAGACTATAACCAACTAACAACTCAACTAATTAATGCACTTATGACCATTGAGATTACAATTCTTAACAATTCAAAGGGAATATCTAATGGGCATGGAGGCGGTCTAGTGCGCTCGGTGTTAATAATTTTGATGATATTCCGGATGATGTACTGATTTTTGTCCATACAAGGTAGATGGTTATCTCATTTCCATTTTTTTTATTTTGTATGAATTTATGAATTTGTTTATTTAAATAAATTGATTGAAATTTAATATCTATTTAGCAATTTTTCAAGAAGTGATAAGTTAATTTATTAATTTCAATTGAAGTGTAAGTTTTTTTAAGCCCTCCATCGTAGAAGGGCCACATGAATATATACCCTTCAAACTAAAATTAAGATCGGCCCTTCAAATTTGATCACTGCCCGCTTTTCATATGAAGGAGGTGCCTTTTTGGGCTAGTGTTTCCGTCAATAGCAAGAGCGTAGATCTGTTGTTATGTCTGCATATAGAAGTGAACGAGATGGTGTTGAGGAAGAGAGCGCCATCGTTTGTCTTCCACAAAAGAAGTCCAGGTTGGTTGTGTGTTGTTGTGATTAATTATCACAATCAGATTCGATTGCGTGCAAAGAGTTTCCTAATAGCTGTGAACCTATGATTCTCTAGCTCATGTAGAAATTACTGTGAACTTGAAATGTCATTAGGTAAAAATTAAATTTCAAATATTATTGATGTAATCAGCTGGAGTCAAGTCATTAAATGAATGCTTATTGATAGAGTCTAGTTGAGTTAAATTTGAATTCAATTAAATGTTGTAAAATCATGTTCGAGGATGTCAATCCAAGGTCATAGGTGTCTTGCTGGATAGAGATGCCCCTTCAACAAGAAACTTTTTTTATGTACAAGACAAAGGTTGATAGAAGACTATGGTGTGGCGAAAGACGCAAAGATGTAGCACACGATAATGGTGTTGAGATGGAAATGAGCATATGAATGGGCTTGTAATTTGTTGGGCATCTAGTAAAGCATTTTAAATGCTTTTTGTACCTGATCTAATGATGCATATGTAATGTATAATGTAATGGGTGCATGATCTGTTGTACCCGACACCCCAAAGTATTATTGGTCCAAGTTGTAGTGCTTAGTTATAGGCAGGTTGTATTCCCCAAGTTGTTCTAAGATTTGTCCGTGTTGTTCAAGCATACGTCTTATGGTGCGGAATTGCACAAAGTTATCCTCTTATGCATAGAGAGAACGTGACATCAAGTTGTGGAATTAACCACTGTAAGAGGTACATAGGTGACATGTGTACCCGTATGCTAGCTTGATGCATGATCGAAGAAGTTAAATCTTCGATTGAAGGAGAAAGTGTGAGTTAATCTCAAAGAGTTCAAATGTTGGGACCAACGTGTTAAGTTTAGCATGTTGATGAACCACATAAGTGAAAAGGTTTCCTAGTGAACTAGTGGATACAATGGTTGACAACCCATGCATTTCAGTAGATGGATTTCTTTTTATGTGGACATTGATAGTGAGTTTGTGCAGGTACAAAAAGATGGAGCAGAAATTTCAAAGACAAATCCTAAAAATAAATAAAACCCAAGATAATGAAAATAAAAACCGAGATGAAGACCCAATTGATGATTGAAAATGAAGTCATGACCAAGGTGAAGATAAATATGAAAATAAAACCAAAAAGAAAACCCAATTGATGATTGAAGATGAAGTCATGACAAGGTGAAGATAAATATGGAAATAAGACCAAAAAGAATACCAAGAAGAAAAGGTGAAGATAAATATGAAAATAAAACCAAAAAGAAAACCCAATTGATGATTGAAGATGAAGTCATGACAAGGTGAAGATAAATATGGAAATAAGACCAAAAAGAATACCAAGAAGAAAAGGGGCCATAGCAATGACAGAACAATTTTGTTATCACTTCTAAAGTTTATTAAAGGAAAGTGTTAAAACAAGAATTAAAGATGTAATGTTTATTATACAATGATGTCAACATAAATTTCCAGAATGAGCAGTTAATGAGACAATGGTTGAAAGCACTGCTGTTTTGTTTCTCTTTGTGTTTTTAATAATGACTAAACATAACACATCCAACCTCTTAAACTGAGTTGTAAAAATAGCCTCTAACCCAATGATATTGAACTAAATATGCATAAATTAATATCAACTAAATAATGCATAATAGTTGAAAATAAAAAATAAATATTTTGGATCATGACTTTTTATACTTTTTCTCCAATGTAACCTCCTTCCCTTTTCTTCTTTGTGGATCGTCTAACGCTGCATATATAATCAATATTGTGTTTCTGAAATCCAATCTCATTGTTAAACACCAACAATGTGGCAGTAGCATCCACTTCATAGATGTCCTTACTGGTAATTATAAATAATAAATGAATTTTAAAATTTGTAATAAGATTAAAGATCATATAAATATTTTTTATAAATATTAATATATTTTATTTACTAATTATTAATTAATTTAAATGTGGTTGATATAGGTAGATTCACTTAAATCAAACAGTTTTAAAAAAATGATTATTTTTAATTTTTTTTTTCAAACAAAAAAACACTATAACCTATTATCATTTAGAATTAAAATTAAGTTTGAAAAAACAATGTAACCTATTATTTATTTAAAATCAAAATTATTTATAACACTTCATAAAAAAAAACCTTCAAGCCAAAGATCAGCAAAATAAACTGACAACAAAACTTTTTAGAAAAGCTATTCCACTCATAACTGTAGCACTGTAACATAAGAAACTATAAGAACAACTCAAAACTGACCTTCCATAACCAAAGTAAGATTACCTTTGCATGCTTTTATTAATTATTAATTATTTATAGTTATTAGTATTTTATATTTTAATTTAACCCCAAGGGTTAACTTAATTGGTAAGACGTGCGAGGTACGGGGGAGGTCACGAGTTCGAGCCTTGAGCTTTGAGTCCATTTATCTCTCCATTTATCTCTGGCCGATTACCATCCACGAAATGTGGGAAAGTATTAATAGGTTTCCTGTGCACCGTTTCCACAGAAAAAAAAAAAAATAAAAATTTATATTTTAATATATTCCTGGTCTATGGAAAAGAAAATTTTTAAAAATAAAATATTTATTTCTCTTTAAGCGTGAATTTTTCTTATAAACTTTATTTTTATTATTTAAAGATGAATTATGCTTATAAATTTTATTAATTGTGCAATGGTGCAATGGTAGGGAATATAGCTTTTGCTTTCGGTCGAATTGAGATTGACTTTGCTAATGTTAAAGTAAATTGTTATGTAAAATAACTCTTTATATACTTATCTAATGTCTTTTGAAATTTAATTATTAAATTTAATTTATTTAAATAAAATTATATTTTTAATTTTTAATATTATATAATTTTTATTTTTATTGGTTGTGTAGTTTGAATTTACAAAATAGCTCTCGTTGGATGTGAAAATTGGCAAGTGTAATTTATCTAAATGCTTTGTATTAAAGTTGGCTTTTAACATTTATGAAAGTGGCTTATTGATGGTTGTAACATTTATAAATTAGTTTGGCTATTACCTTTACACTTTAATTTCTTGTTTAAATATGATATACAAACTAGCATATATTCATAGATCCATCTTAAAATGGATCTATTAAGCATAAGCATAAATCTCTCAAAGTACAAACCTATAAGCATAAGCATAAATCTTTCAAAGTACAAATCCATTTTTAGAGTGCAAATGTTGAAGAAGCATTTTAATTTATAGTTATATATATATGATGTTGTAAATGATTAAATCTAATTTGATTCGACATGCTATTTTTTTATGATATTTTTTTAGAATGTGCCTCTTTTGCGCAATGATATACAATATTAACTCTATTTAGTCAATTCTCTTCAAGATTTGATTTAATGAACATATATGCTTGATCAAGACCCCATATTTGATGGTTTGATCAACATTCAAAATCTTTGAAGACTTTGAAAAAATTCATTCCCCATTTACTAGGGGTTATTTCATGGAAACTTTTCCTTGAAAAGAAGAGCAATTAGAAGTAAGGTAGACTAAAAAAATTCATTGAAAGGATGAACAACTAGAATTAATGCAGATTGCATTTGTAGTGAACCATTTGATTAAGCTTGTAATTCTAGGAGTCATCTATTTTTTCATGCATTATTAGTTACTTAGACATTCCCACTTCCAGTTCCAAGTACTAATTGTTCTTACTTCTATCTACTTTATCTCTTCTACTATGTATTTAAGTGAATGTGGATCAAATTCTAACGCATAAATTATTATTGTTCTATTCTATTGGAAATGTTTGTATTTAAGTAAATGTGGATCAAATTCTAAGACAAAAATCATTATTGTTCTATTCTATTGAAATTGTTTGTATTTGAGATATATTGTTACTTTTCCCAATAATCTTATGTGAAAGTTAAATTGTCTTGTCTGCAATTCTTAAATTTTAGTATTCATTGGCCTTGGTATCTTGTTAAATCAAAGTTTCTTAAAGGTTAGTAGTTGTAATTGGGGTTAGGGATTATGCATACAATGTTTTTAGCAAGCTTGTAAATTACCTCAGTCATGAATTTGATTAATTACGTCAAGTTAATAAATATTATGCTAGTTTAAACTACATTATTTGATTAATTACGTCAAGTTAATAAATATTATGCTAATTTAAACCACATTATTTTTCTTATTTCCTTGGTAGAAAGGAAGAGAAACCTAAATATATGGGAATATAGGGGAAGAGAATGATAATGAGCCAAAATGCCAATATGCTAATGTGCAAGAGGTGGCTAAGTTGGTTATTATAATGACCTCCTAAAGATGGGATGCTCTAAAAAATTGTACTAAAAGAGTGGAATGCACATCCTCAAAAATTGATCTAGCTAGATTAGATCCCCTCAATGGTGGATGCCTCTTTCTTAACCTAGCTAGATCCCTAAATTTATGGATTTAATGTGGATTTGTGATGAGATAGGTCAAGGGTGTTCATCATAATATGGGTTCATATTCCAATTAAACTATTCAAGGCTATGACAAAAATCAGTCTTAGAAGTTTGTTATGCTAGTTGCTCCAACATCGTCTTCAACCAATCCTGGTTCTCACAAAAATTCTTTTCATCATTCATTCAAATTTAATTTTCCACTTTGTCTCATTTTGAAGCAGGGGTGTTCTATTTGTTACCTCTTGAACAGGTAAATAGATATCCTCTAGACAATGATCCAATGAGGTGTACTTTACCTTGCAAATAGACCAATAACAAGATAAACAATTTCCAAAAACACAATATTATAGTGAAAAATAAATAAGCGAGAGAATAAACAAGAGGAATGCAACGGAAATGGATCTTATATTATGGAAATGGCTCGAAGCAATGTTCACACACCTCTTAAGGTTGGGTGGCCTTTCACTTGAGCATAACTTAGATACAATAATTCTCAACAAAGCAATTCATAGCCTTTTATCTCTTTTAACATGCTTCCAAGATCCAAAACCTTAACTACTTGACATAGTCAAATAATAAATAAGTACTAGTTTCCTAGTGGGCCTTGCTTAATAGAGAGATGGTTTCTATATTGATAGTTGACTACTAACTACTTTGCCATATTCAAAAGACATTGTTGTATACATTACTTGAATAAATCTTAAAGTAAGGGGGGTAGGATAGTGTAACACCCCTAGTTTGAAACCCCTAGTCAGATGCTGGCCATTGATTATGAATGTTTGCAGGACTGAACATATTGTATTTTGTAAATATTAATACTAAAAATCCACAACTAGTTGTGCAGAGGAAATATGCTGAAAAAGATCGGGGACTTGTGTATTCACCAGAGACAGTAAGGGGGTTAGATGTCTTAGGTGGGAGACTATGTTATGACCTTGTTAAATAGTTAAGCCTTGTTGTAGCCACAACAGATCCCATGCTTAGCTAAGCACGGGAGCCCCCCCCCATTTTTAATAAACGCAAAAGTATGTGGGTGAGTCATCTTGAAAATTTTAGGTTTTTAATTTTACCTCTAAATTCTCTACCCATGCTTTTGGTCTGCTTGCTTTTGAGAGTTTGATTTTTCCTTCCAAGGAGTTTCAGTCTGAAGAAAGCCAAAATTTTGAGTATTTTGTTAACTGGTATCATCATACCGAAACCCGGCATTTAGAGAACCCGAAACCCGCAACCCGACGGCTGCGGGTTGCGGGATTGTTGTTTTTAAAATTTTTGGTTTTGGTAATTATGAAAACCACAACCCGACGGCTACGGGTTGCGGAATCATTCTTTAATAAAACTGAGAAATAATTACCCCAAAACCCGAATCCCGCAATGGCGGCATTCGGCTTTCGGAATTGTGTTCTTTTCGTTTATTTGGTGTGTGTTCCCGAAACCCGCAACCCGTAATTTTGGGATGCGGTTTTCGGGATGGATATTTTACGTCGCAGTTTAACGTTCCGAAGCCCGCCACCCGCATAGTAGGTTTTCGGCTTTCGGAAATCCTTTTTCTATTTTCATTTTTGCTACCCGCAACCCGCAAACCCGCACTTTCGGATTTCGGCTTGCGGAGTCTTTGAATAAAAAATTCATGAACATAATTGAATTTGATTTTGCATCCCTCTCTAGCTAATCACAGCCATCCATCTTTATGTACTTGCGGTCATATTGATCTTGGGTAATCAGTTAAGTCAGGATGCGCTATTTTGTCTGTTGAAAACTGGTTCTCCCAAATTATCATTTTTTCTGTATAATTTATAACAGTGGATATTACTACAAGACTATCAATTGCTTGATGTTGGTGAACACCATTGCTCTGCCTTGAGTTTGCCATGTCTGGTCTCGAGTTTTGACAATTTGTCGTGTTTCTTCCGCTTCTTAATGATCATGTCTTTTCACTTAATTTTTGACTTCAAAGCTTCTATGATTCTCATGGAAGTTGGGTCAGATTGATCCGATGTGTTACGTGTGAAGAAATGATCACCCGTGTATTGGAACTCCAAATCCAGACTTTTTGCGGACCAATTCTATCACCGCAGCCTCCGTTTCCATTATTAATTACCAGTTATAATTATTGATGGGAAGTTTCCTATAACGATGTGATCGTAAAAGCCATTCAAAATCATGCAAGCAGTAATTGAGCCTGTACTTCTCACAAGCTTAAAATCAAATCTTGGCTTTTTCATGACAGTTGAAGTAATTATAATGGGTTCGCTGCGTAAGTTTAATCATTGCAAATTGCCTCGCTCAATCGACATCACCCTGCCTGTTGGTCTTAAAGTAGCAATTAACGTGAAAATTGTACATTGTTCATTGCTTTCTGTAATAGGAAAGACTCTGTGCTGCGTTTTGGGCATCGTGTTATCTAAAGAGTTATCTGGGATGAGTGATTTTCATGCAGGAGGTGAACCTTCTAATATTCATGTTGATAATGAGGAACTTTACCCCTTATTGTATCAAGAAACGTTGTCACCACCATTTGATGCAGGTGTTCCTGATCTTAGCAGCGGTAGCAGTGAAGAAGACTTCGAAGCTTTGTCTGCCTACATACAGAACCCCGAAAAGCAAAGGAAGGAAGTTATGGGGGAACCAACTGATCTTGATACTGATGTTATATATGACTTTATAATCAATGAAGAACCTGACAGGTCGACTGCCATTCCCGAAGTAAATCCGCTGATGGATTTCTCTATTTTTGATAGTGGGTTCCTCGACCTCGAATTTTCTACGGCGGACGCTCTGCAAGCCACACCACCTATCGATGATAGTGAACAATCTGTGATTGAATTTTTATGGTGCCACAAGACCTTATCCAATTAAAGATCAAGTCTTTCTCTTGTGGAAGGTGGCGGAAAATCGTTTTAGCTTAGAAATAACAAGACTTCTTGGATCGACGGTTTGATCCGATTTTGTAATCCCTACTTTGTAGAATTTCTCCTTTTGGAACTCTGATGTAAATTTAGTATATAAGGAGGAATGTTTCCTTTAGCAAAGGGTGGGGAATTTTGGAATTTTGATTCAGCAGGAGTATGGACTGAAGATGTTCTGTCTATTCGAGCCATTGTAATTTTTGTACAAGACTTTTATATGCAGTAAAGTTATCTACTATCCACCTTCTTGTGTTCTTCAAATTTCTTTGAGAATCGATGAGTTAAATGTTTCAAATTGTCATCAGTTATGCGTTCAATCTATTGCAGGTCACTTATTGATGTACATGGTCTTTCATATTGATTTTTCTGTATGTTTTGATTCATGTTCTAAATTGTCCTATTAAATTTCTTTAATTGAACAGTTCTCATTTTTATATTTATGCAAAGGATTCGATGCAATTAAATATGCATAAGCAATTGTTAATTTTTCAATTAACACAATGATTACGGATCAGTTATTTGAATGGGCTTAAACATTTTAAAGAATTGTCACTTAATTTCTTAATTGATAAAACTTTAATTAATAAGTGAAGAACCCGAAGACATTTTTGTTTAAGGTACTTAATCACTTGTCCTTCATACTTCAATTATGATCTGCACAGTATAAACTGTCCTTTTTAGGTTAGATCTAACTCAGGATAGATTCTTTCCTTAGGTAGGTTAGGTTAGATTTGTTAATCAGCTATCACACTTCGTTTTCCTTAATAGGAAAACTAATCTTTTGAAAGATCAAACCTTTTACTCTTAGAGTGCCAGCGGAGGCCAAATATCCGTGGGTGATTACCACACCAAACAGCTCGAGGATAGGGTAACTCTTGCGTAGGGTTAACTGAAGCCTTTGGCTGGGTTTTCATCCCCTGTTGTGTGCCTTGGAACCCATTCCAGCACTTTGCACTTACCCTGTACCCCCGAGGCATCAACAAATGGCGCTAGAAGGAGGGCCGCTAGTAAAGCATGCCTAAACAAGCTACTGATAAACCTCCTCTAGCAAGTACTTCAATGGTTCAAACCCGAAGCCAGACTAGGGCTTCAACATCTAAACAACCAACCGACTCACGACCTACAGTTCTCCCGGCTACGTCCGTGCAACCTACAACTATACCTGTCACACCTGTGGTACAACAGGAGAACAGAAGAGAGGTTATTTTCATGTCACCCACAAGGGGACCCATCTCATTAGAGCAATTATTGAAAACATCTGCCGATAGGTTTTTAAGAGTTGAAAAACATCTTGCTGACCAAAGAAGACGCGGCTTGGCATCTTTAAACTTAGAGGGTGTCTTGCAGACTAGCGATCGGGGAGAACAACAAGTTCCCACTTCACACACCTCTGATCCATTGGTTCAACATACTGATAGTTTTAACGCACAGGATCAACATACAACTGATCACCAATCTGAAAACCATGACCAAATTAATCGACCAGATTCTCCTGAATATAATCGTGAGACCACTCACACAGCAACACAAGGTCAGCCAAATCTTGGAGCAGGCAGTCCACCACCATCCCCTCCCTCATCTTCATCATCTTCCTCAGACGAAGATAATTCTTCTAGTTCGTCATCTAAAGAAGAGGAACCAGAACCTCCAATGGCTGGAGAAGGTCAAAACAGACCTTGGCTTGACCAAGGTGCAGTTTTCATACTAGGTGATCAACATAGATTACCAAAGAATCCTGAGAAATGGCTGCCTAAATACAACCCTGATGACAAGATACCTACGTTGGACCACATAAAAACTTTTATGCAAGCAATCAAGCTAAGAAGTGTGGTACATGAGGATGTAGTATGCAGACTGTTTCCATACACGTTAGAGGGTAAAGCGACCACTTGGTATTTTGCTTTGCCGGCTCAATCTATAACTTCTTGGGATGAATTTGAGAAACATTTTACCCAAAAGTTCGGGGATGACAAAACACCGCAAGATCTTGTCTTAGAGTTGTCCTCCATGAAAGCTAAAGGAAAAGAAAGAGTAAAAGACTTTAACCAAAGGTTTTCATATCTCAAAAACAAAGTTCCTGCTAAAGAGTTGTTGGTGGCCTATTATGAAAAGGGTCTGCCTCCCCCTATTGCAATATGGGTCAAAAGGGCACAAAAGGGTACTCTACTGGAAGCTTTTGATGAAGCAATCCAAGTTGAGAAAGACATCTTTTGTCTGGAAGACAACCCTGAAACTTCAGAAGGGAAACCTTCTACCTCTAGGAAGAAAACTGAGAATGTCCCTAAACCCACAGTTCAGAACAGGGATACATTTGATATGACTGAAATGAAAAAATTTCTTCAGAAAATGTCAAATGAGATGGTGGATTTAAAGAAGAGCACTAATGAGAATCAGAACTAGAACAGAGGTTTTGTAAGGCCGCCATTCAGGAGACCTTACCAGCCTCCACAAAATCCACCACCACCAAATCCAGCGGATGCACTCACAAACGAGGAACTATTTTCCATTTTTAGGGCATTGGCAGCAGAATCTCAAGTCAACCCCGACACTCCCAATGAGCAGACTGCTCCTGATTCTCCACTACCTGAAGAAGAAACGGTAGGTGACCCACATGTTGATGCCATGGGATGCTTTTTAGAACTGCCTATGTGTGAAGAAGAAGAAGAACATGAGGCAGTGTTTAACACACAACATCCTTATAATACAAGGTCAAGACCGCAGCCACCTCAAGAACCTTCGTCTCCTTCCTCGGTTCCCACAAGAAACAATCCTGTCCCATAGAAAGATACACTCCTCCCTCAAATGGAGTACAACCTGGTTGAAGACTTAAAATGAGTCAAAGCAAACATATCTCTGTTTGAGCTACTCAAGATTCCTGCTATGAGAGACTCTTTACCTAAAAACATGGTAGTCAAACAGCCTAGAGAGTCACAGAATAATAATCTAGACTCTATCACTAAGACTGATGATAAAAAACCAACAAGTAAGAGAACTCCTCCTTTCTTGCTCACCTTTGAGATTTTCAACCGGAATGTGCACAACTGCATGATAGATTCAGGAGCGTCATCAAATGTGATGCCCCTCTTTGTTTGTAAAAAATTGAATGCAATGTGGGAACCCTGTCCAACCTAGATTCTGCAACTTGAAAGATCCAAAGTCAGAGTGGTTGGAAAATTGAGGAATGTTCTGCTTACATTGTCAGCTGATCCCAGGATCCATCAGACAGTTGACATTGTGATAGCCGACATCCCAGAAGCTTATGGGATGTGGTTAAGCAGGGACTGGTCAGAAAAACTTAAAGGTTATTTTGCAACCGATTGGTCCCACTTATGGTTGCCATACAATGGTCAACCGAATAAAATTAAGATCAACAGAGAACCTTTTATGAAACAAACAGTTACTGATCTTAATGATTCAAGTGAGCCTGCTGGTTATCTCACCTCTCGTACGGAGCAATTTACATTCGATACCTTTTTTGGTGAATTCCTAGCTGATGCTTCACCAGAAGAAAGCATTCATAACGAATCACATATCACTCAGGTTACTTATGTACCTTTTTCTGGTGAAATTGTGCATAATGTATATAATGTGAATACAAATTTTAGATTAGACCCTGTCTCCTGGACTTTATTTTTCGATGGTTCTAAATTCAAGGAGGGAGCTGGAGCAGGTTGTGTTCTTATCAATCCCAAAGGAATGAAAATCATGATTGCTTGCAGATTAGAATTTGACTACACTAATAATGTAGCCAAATATGAATCTCTTGTGCAGGGGCTCAGGAAAGCCATTGATTTGGGTGTTCAAGCAATAGAATGTTACGGGGATTCCGAAATTATAGTCAAACAAGTCAGAAATAATATACATTGCTTATCTCCGCATTTGGATAATTATCAAAAGCTGGTAAGGAAACTAACCAACTCATTTTCAACATTTAATATCAAATCAGTTCCTAGATCACAAAATTTTGATGCAGATCTGTTAGCAAATACAGCTTCTAGACTGATTCCGCCGGAAGGTCTGTCTCCTCAAACCTTTTCAATTGAATTGATCTACAGACCATCTATTCTAGATAATGTGACTAATTGGAAAGTGTTTGATGATGATCGACAGATAATTGAATTCCTCACTGCTCAGGATACGTTTCAAGACATGGCCATCGATGAAGCAAAACATGAAAAGTCTCTCACTGATTCCTCAAACGTCATCCCGAAGTCGGTGATCAATCTAGAAAATTTTTATGATTTACAGGACAAATTCAAATCTCAGACTAATTTTAAAACTCAAAGTTCATCTTTAAATTATGAGGGGGTCAACCTAGGCACCGAACAGGAACCTCATTTCATCAATTTGGGAATTGATTGCACCCCTAAAGAACGTAGAGCCATTATTGCATTGTGTAAACAGTATAAAGATGTCTTTGCCTGGACTTATGACAAATTGAGAACATTTGACACTAGCGTCATGTTCCACAACATACCCATGAAACCAGAGGTTAAGCCATTTCAACAAAAGCTGTGGAAAATGCACCCCAGTTTGGAGCCTTCTGTTAAAAAAGAGCTGGAGAAATTGCTCACTGCTCGAATTATCTTTCCAGTCAGGCACACCCAATCGATCACTAACTTAGTACCTGTCCGTAAGAAAAGCGGAGAAATTCGACTCTGTGTTGATTTCAGGAACCTAAATCGGGCTTCTGAGAAAGACAACTATCCTGTTCCACCTATGGAGCAGATTCTTCAAAAGGTAGCCAGGTCAGAGATGTTTTCCCTCTTGGATGGTTTTTCGGGGTATAACCAAGTTATGGTTTCCCCGGACGATCAATTGAAAACAACCTTCAGAACCCCATGGGGTACTTTTGCTTACAGACGGAAGCCTTTCGGGCTAATCAGTGCAGGAGCTACTTTTCAGAGAGCTATGGATATAGCTTTCCGATGGTTAATGCATAATTCTATTGTGGTTTATCTTGATGATATCACTATTTATTCTAAGAAACGACATGAACATGTGTTTGCTTTGAAACAAGTTTTTGATCGCTGCAGGAAATTTGGTATTTCTCTCAACCCGAAGAAATCTATTTTTGCAGTAACAGAAGGAAAGCTTGTGGGTTTCATTGTTTCGAAAGAAGGTATGGTTATTGACCCTGAATGTACAAAATCCATTTCAAATATTGGTTTACCTAGCTCGCGCAAAGCAATGCAATCCTTCCTAGGTAAGATCAATTTTGTACGGAGATTTGTACCAAAATTTTCCCAAATAGTCAAACCATTGCAACTGTTGGTCAAGAAAGATGTACAGTTTATTTGGTCACAGGAACAGAGAGATGCATTTATCAGAATTCGAAATGCCATTGCAGAAGCTCCTGCCCTCATGTCCCCATATTTTGATAAGGATTTCATTCTGTATACTTTTGCCACTAACTTTTCTTATAGAGCTGTCTTAACTCAAAAGCATGACAATGATACTGAAATCCCGATCTCTTTTATGAGCTCAATGTTCAAAGGCGCGGAGCTTAATTACTCACATATTGATAAGCAAGCATATGCGGTCTATAAATTCGTCAAACATTACAGACCCTAACTGCTGAAGTCTCGAACCAAAGCCATTGTTCCATATTCTGCTATTAGGAATGTCCTCATTCAGAAAGAGTTAGGGGAAAAGAGGGCCCATTGGATGACTGCCCTACAAGAATATGATCTTGAGATCAGACCGACAAAAATTGTAAAAGGCTAAGGCCTTTGTCTTCTTACTGCGCAATCCAACGACCCCGTACAGCAGCAGTCCGAATGGGATCACGAGGAAGAAATTCCCTCAGGTGTTGTTAATGTTATTGATACTCGACATCAAAATGGTACGACGATATCAAATTTTTTCTGAACCATGGGTTTGCTCCTGAAACTCTTGATTTTAAGAAAAGAAGGGCTTTAAGATTGAAATCTACTCCTTATCAATTCATTGATCAAGTAGAAAAAAATATGATGGAGTATTTCTTAGATGCTTAGAAAAACATGAAACTGATGACATTTTGTTTCAATTTCATGCAAGTCCTGCTGGAGGCCATTTTTCAGGAGAGACTACGACACACAAGATTGTTAGGGCCAGATATTATTGGCCCACGTTGTTTAAAGATGCCTATGCTTATGTGAGGAAGTGTGATCCATGCCAGAAATGCATAGGCAAGTTTAGGAAACATGTATTTCCTCTACAACCAGTTACAATTCAGTTTCCATTTCAACAATGGGGACTGGATTTTGTTGGGCCTATAAACCCTCCTTCATCTCTCCAACATAAGTATATCCTCATAGCCACAAACTATTTCACTAGATGGGTGGAGGAAACTCCTCTTAAACAATGTAACGCCACCCAAGTAATCTCTTTCCTTGATAGCCAGATCATCACACGCTTTGGCGCTCCAGAGTACTTAGTTTTCGATAATGCATCTTACTTCTCTTGAATTGATATAATTGAATATGCCTTTGAAATGGGGATTAAGATTAAGTTTTCTTCCAATTATTATCCTCAAGGTAATGGTTTGGCAGAGTCATCAAACAAAAACCTGATAAACATTCTCAAGAAGACTGTAGCTTCTCATCACAGAGATTGGCACACACAGTTGTATAATGCATTATGGGCAGATCGAATCACCTCAAAAGCAACAATTGCAAATTCTCCCTACTGTTTGGTTTATGGAAAAGAAGCCATCCTCCCCACTAATCTTTCCATCCCTTCTCTACAATTGGCCCAGTCTGTCCAAGAAGATGATTCTTCTCCCCTCCAACAAAGAATTGACACCCTTTTGAAGCTAGAGGAGGACAGAGAAATAGCCAAGAATAAGTTGTATCATCATCAACAGATGGTGAAGAGATGGTTTGATGAAAAATATTCATCTGACAGGGAATTTTCTGTTGGTGACCTGGTTCTAAGGTGGGATAAGCAACGTAAAGATAAGAACTAGTACACCAAGTTCCAGTGCCTTTGGCTAGGACCTTTCATTATTACAGAAAATATTGGTCCCAGTACTGTTCGATTACAGACGCTAGAGGGATTTGTAGACACCTTCCCAGTGAATGTGTCTCTTCTCAAAAAGTATTTTGTTTGAGCAGTCTGATGCACTTGTACATAGGTGTGATTTGTTTTTCAATCATTTGTTTTATTGCGTTGATATTTTGATTGATTTTCTTGTTTTGTTTTAAGGCTTCATAGTTGTGGTAATAACTTATGATCACTTTTCTTAGCAACAATTGCTTCTGAAGTTTCAGCATCGTTATTAATCTTACTTTCTAGCTTTTGATTAGAATTTGCTCTGAAGAATAAGCAGTCAAATAAGTGCAGTGCCTTTGGATACTTTTCACTTTGATCATTATCTTTCACCATGCTTTATTTGTGTAATTGAGGTATGGAGGATGGTCATCATTTCTCTATCTGGTGTTTCATGGTTGAATGACATATCATAATAACCTGACCAGTTCCGATTGCTCATGGGTCCTTTTACGATCACTTTGAATATGAAATTTGTTTAAAATTATAAGTTATAAGGTGGGTGGTCTTGTTATCAAGCCAACCCATTAGGTTCATAGGTGTTTAAAGTGGAATGAAATCTTCACATCAAGCCACCACACTTGGAAGATGACTTTCAGTTCCCCTAGAAAATGGAAAATCCTATTACAGGTCGATCCATTCATAATCCGCAAAGCACCAGTGAGTAACGTTATCACTATATGGTCACCAAGCCATGGTAATGCCTTGTAACTTATGCCAAAATAAATTGTTTTGTTTGTCATAAGATTTTGTTGTATACAAGGACAGGGGGGTCTTATTACAAGCCAACCCTGCTATGATCATGAGTTTGACCTTGGACTGGAATTATCACTATGTGGTCACCAAGCCACGATAATTTCTTTTGGTCTTACAACCAGAAGACAAGGAATCTCGACATTGAGCTAGCTTGACCAGCTTCCAGATCAGGCTTGTGAATGGCGTTGTTTCATCTGATCACCAAGTCAGTACAGTGGTCTTGTATCAACAAAATTTTATGTTTATAAAAAAAAAAAAAAAAGAGAAGAAAAGAAAAGAAAAAAAGATAAGATGATGAAGTGTCACTGAATATACATGTAATTAATAAACTAAGGGGATCTGTAATTAGGATATCCATGAGCATTTCTAAGACTGTGCCCAGGTTCAACACAAGCTGCTTTTCTATGATTACATCATGGTAAATATTTGGTATTATTCTCTAAATCTCTTTATCGGATGAGTGCTATCTTTAAAATGGTCATTGTTGAGATCTATCCATTTTCATGTTCACTATTTGTTGGCTGCTATCTTTTGAGTATCTTCTTTTGAGTTGAGTTTCAAGAAATTGGTTGATTAACATGTTGTCTTTAGTTGGATTTTATTGCAGAGATAACTGGTTCTTCCCAACCAATCACCATTTGTTGTAGCCACAATAGATCCCATGCATAGCTAAGCACGGGAGCCCCCCCCCATTTTTAATAAACGCAAAATTATGTGGGTGAGTCATCTTGAAAATTTTAGGTTTTTAATTTTACCTCTAAATTCTCTACCCATGCTTTTGGTCTGCTTGCTTTTGAGAGTTTGATTTTTCCTTCCAAGGAGTTTTGGTATGAAGAAAGCCAAAATTTTGAGTATTTTGTTAACTGGTATCATCATCCCGAAACCCAACATTTAGAGAACCCGAAACCCGCAACCCGACGGATGCAGGTTGCGGGATTGTTGTTTTTAAAAGTTTTGGTTTTGGTAATTCCGAAAACCGCAACCCGACGGCTGCGAGTTACGGAATCATTCTTTAATAAAACTGAGAAATAATTACCCCGAAACCCGAATCCCGCAATGGCGGCATTCGGCTTTCGGGATTGTGTTTTTTTTGTTTATTTAGTGTGTGTTCCCGAAACCCGCAACCCATAATTTTGGGATGCAGCTTTAGGGATGGATATTTTACGTCGCAGTTTAACGTTCCGAAGCCCGCCACCCGCATAGTAGGTTTTTAGCTTTTGGAAATCCTTTTTCTATTTTCATTTTTGCTACCCGCAACCCGCAAACCTGCACTTTCGGATTTCGGCTTGCAGAGTCTTTGAATAAAAACTTCATGAACATAATTGAATTCGATTCCGCATCCCGCTCCAGCTAATCACAGCCGTCCATCTTTATGGACTTGCGGTCATATTGATCTTGGGTAATCAGTTAAGTCAGGATGCGCTATTTTGTCTGTTGAAAATTGGTTCTCCCAAATTATCATTTTTTTTTCTATATAATTTATAACAGTGGATATTACTACAAGACTATCAATTGCTTCATGTTGGATGAACACCATTGCTCTGCCTTGAGTTCGTCGTGTCTGGTCTCGAGTTTTGACAATTTGTCGTGTTTCTTCTGCTTCTTAATGATCATGTCTTTTCACTTAATTTTCGACTTCAAAGCTTCTATGATTCTCATGGAAGTTGGGTCAGATTGATCCGATGTGTTACGTGTGAAGAAATGATCACCCGTGTACTAGAACTCCTAATCTAGACTTTTTGCAGACCAATTCTATCATCGTAGCCTTTGGCTGGGTTTTCATCCCCTGTTGTGTGCCGTGGAACCCATTCCAGCACTTTGCACTTACCCTGCACCCCCGAGGCATCAACACGCCCCTAAAGTTGTCCTAAGTCTTAAACCAATTAAATGAATTTATAATATATTTATAAAATCATAATTATTATTGAATTATGATTAAGTGGGAAGAGAGAGAGAACCCACGCGGTTCCAAAATTGAAAGCATAAATTATGCATGGATGGGAAAAGTAATGGTGGACCATTCTATGCGAAGGGGGGAGGAAGCTTGAATTCAGAGAGAATTTCCCATGCCTGGGTATGTCTAAGAGAATAGGGGAGAAAATTATTATCCCAAAACTAAAACTGAAATGAATCCCTAAACCTATGAGCCAATTTGTTGATAAATTTATCTTGTTTTGCCTCTAGTTGCACTTGTGAA
This sequence comes from Larix kaempferi, assembly GCA_027924585.1. Classification (NCBI taxonomy): domain Eukaryota; kingdom Viridiplantae; phylum Streptophyta; class Pinopsida; order Pinales; family Pinaceae; genus Larix; species Larix kaempferi. The sequence goes on from BSBM01001055.1 coordinate 10,678,340, forward strand.
TGGAAATGGTGTAAGAAATTATTTTAGTGAAATTCTAAGCACATATGCAGTGATGGGTTTCACTGTGGTTCTAGTTAGAATGTAGCTAAGGAAAGGGATTGCACAGTTGGCATGGATTTGGTAACAAACCAGTAAATCATGTTTTCCAAGTGAGGAAATCCTAAGAGAAACATGGAATTGGTGAGAAGTTTATCTACTTAATGCACAAGTCTCAGCTTGGGGGTGGTGTTCTGTTGAGAGACTAATGAGCAGAACTACCTACGGTTGGGTGGAGTGTGGAATCCACACAACGAGTTGTCAATTCAAGTGTTCAATAGATAAGTTTATTTCATGAGAATGGTGTTATTAACTTTCAATAATAATTTGTGATAAAAATTTGCCATGGTTTTCTATTTAAATTTCTGGGTTTATAATTGAAATGTTTATTGGGATTAGTAGAATGCCGGAAAAATATCATAAATGGATAAATAATTACCATTCATTTTGTTAATTTTTCTTAAGTTGCCTCATTATTTGCAAATAGTTAAATTTTATTGCAAAGGCATGTGTTAAATTGCTAATTAACTGTGTGAGCAGCTCTTGAGTTAAATGACATGTTTGTAGTTCAAAAGAGTTAAGTGAAATATTTACATTAATAGGAAATTGGTAAACCACAAGCAGCTCTTGAGTTAAATGACATGTTTGTAGTTCGTTAAAGCACACGTTGATTTGGTTTATTAAAACCAAGGCTAATTTGGTTTATTTGAAAAGGACTAAATGTTTATGTCGAAGCTCCAAAGTAGAGTAAATATTTAAGTCCTAATTTTGTTTATTAATTAATTTGTAAACCAAACCATGTGTTAAGGCATGTTTTTAGGTGTTTTATCTTAAGTGGTATTGTTGTTTGAAAACCATGGGATGAAAATTTCTAGTTCTAAAGACTTCAAATGTTTATATCAAAGTCTATGTACAACTTTGATTATTTTATAAAAACTATGAGTATTGGAATTGTAGGATTATATACAAAGTTCAATGAGTTGAATTAGTAGTAAGTTTAAATGAACATGTTGGAGATAAGGTTTATTTTCTTGTTTTTAAATGTATAATAAATTAAATGAGGATTGATTATGTATATAACTTAGTTGCCTTTATTCCATGGTAGATGTTTTTCCTATTTTATTTAGGAAACCCCACTTCGCACTTAAATGAAAAACAAACTCGAGGAATGTCCAAGTATGAAATTAATATTACCCCGTTTCCTTTATGCAAATATATATTTTCACTTGTCGAAGCTCACTAAGTCATAGTTCACTGGTGGAAGCATTTCATATGCCAACCTTGTGGGAGTTATATTTATGTCGAAGCTCTTTATTTATGTCTAAGATAAATTTGTAATAATATCATAATATATACAAATCTCATATGTTGAAGCTAGTATAATGAGCTTAGTATTGGGCGGTTTGGTGGTTTTTGAAAACCACGAGCTAAATTAGTTATGCAAAATAGAAATAAGGTTTATGTCGAAGCTTAGATTTGGCTTTGTTAATATTCCTTGCATGAATGGTATTTATGCTTGAAAAACCATAGGTTGTATTAAGCTAAATACCATGGGTTTTATGGATAAGGAATTGGATATCAAATTTCCTACGCTAAAAACATTAATAATTATTATCATAAATAATTTAGGAGAACCATAGTGGGCAGTTCTATGTCATGGTTCTTACCGCGCAATTTTACTGTGTAGGTTTTTTATGCATTGTTAAAAGAAATTATGGTCTTATGGATTAAGTTGAAGATTCCACTAATTATTTGTATATATTTTATGCATTCAAATGCATTTGTTATAGGATTGCATATATAAAATATGCATGTGGATAATTAGCACAAATGCATTCCATTATTTTATTATTTTAAAAAAAATTGTGCATTAAGTCTAGTGTGATACTGGGGTGTTACAGATAGGACCTTAACATGCCCTCTCCCTTCAAAAGAAGCAATGTCCTTAAGGCTAAAGGTGCAGAAATTATTGAAAAATCCTCGTTGGTTCCCATATATCATATTCTGATGTCATATATTTCCATTGGATAAAACATTTTTGATGTTATGCCTACGCAAGTGACATTCCTTGGAAGCCAAGAATTCTACTGGCTAGATACAAATGGAGCCTTCCTCATCCAATTTTTGTGATCTGGTCTACACTATAGATGTAAAGCCCACAACTCTTTTACCGCAAGAGATTTGAAATACTGGGTGAATCATGGAGTGATCTGGTAGAGCGAGCTTGTAGGCCATTTATCAAATGTGTTGGAGGATCATGTAGGGTCCATATATCTTCAAGGCAAGATTTTGGTGGAGATGAGTCTTGAGGCAAGGCTTGTTTATAAGGTTGTAGTTGAAGAAACACCTAAACCCCTAATTCAAAGGAATTCTTAGAGCGATGTTGATCTGCCTATTATTTATTTATGTTTTAAGCCATAACCAATTTGTTCTTAAGGGTGTAGAGAATATATGCTTTGGTGCAAAGTGTGTTGTCCATAGATTGAACCTTTGAGGTTCTTGGAAAACAGTAGATCACTGATAAGGTTTTTTTTCCATATACGGCTTCATATGGTGTCATTTTTGGTGGATCCATGATAACTGCTATAATACTGCCACTTGGAAAGAGGGAGCCATTATGCCCAATGGTGTGGCTTGTCCAATGCAAAGCATCTCAAATAGGTTTCCAAGCACATATTGAGTGCTTTCATTTGAACATCCATTTGTGGATGATAGTTTGTGTTGAGATTCAACTAAGCACCTTGAAGCTTAAAAAACTCCTACCAAAAGTTGCTTGTGAAGGTAGGGTCCATATCAAATACAATAGAATTCAACATGCCATGTAACTTAAAAATATGATCCATGAAGACTTGGGCCATGAGGGATGGTGTAAAAGGGAATGAGAAGGAACAAATGTGAGCCTAATTGGTCAAGCGATCTAATACCACCATAATGACATATTTAATTCCTACTTTAGGAATCCCCATGATAAAATCCAGAGAGATGTCCATCTAAATATGGTTAGGAATAGGAAGTGGTTGAAAAGCACTAGGTGACTTCACCATTTCACCCTTATGTCGTTGACAAGTGTTGCAGGCTGCAACAAAGTTGTGGATATATTTTTTCATGCCTTCCCAAAAGAATGAGTGCTTAATGCGTTCGTAGGTTTTATGAAAGCCTATGTGGCCTATTGTTGGTGACGAATGTAACTACATTAAGATTCATTTTTCAAGGTCGAATATGAGGTCAGAAATATTCCCTCCTTATATCGCAAGGTATTTTTGTGCCATGTATATTCAAGATGAGGGTTTAGGTCTTCTTAAAGCCATGTATGAGTTTTTATATAGTGTCCTAGGCCCTTCATTCCTACGTGCTTTGTCAACACACCTTGGAATTGGTAAGGATAATGCAAATAGGAAACTCTCCTCAAATTGCCTAGACAAAGCATCTATTGCCACATGGTCGTGCCCCTTCTCATAGATGGTATCATAAGCATACCCTATCATCTTAGAGACTCATTTATATTTATATTGTAAGGTCAAAATTTGTCCCAGGAAGCATTTGAGACTATGATGGTTAGTCTTGATTTGATTGAATATGGGCACCACATCTCAACGATGTGAAGGATAGCCATCACTTATTTTTCACAGTTTGAATTTCCCAAATTCCACTCACATAGATGCTTACTGGTGAAGGCGCATATGTCTTCCATCAATAACAATCCTAAGCCATGATCATATGCATCACACTCTAAGATGAAAGTCATAGTGAAATCTGGCATGGCTAAAATAAATGTAGTGCACATAACATTCTTTAGGGTGGAGAAGACTTTCTCTATTGCATCATTTTAGTAGAATGCATTCTTTTTTAGAAATGATGTGACAGGATATACAATATGACCATTGTTGGTGGTGCTTTCGCACTCCAACAGGAAGAAAGGATGGTGCTACCAGCTTGTGGAAGCCAAGGTAGGGAGCATGCAAAGAAATGGTTCCAGTGGCTCTATGTGTGAGGGGTGTGGTAAACTACAGTAAAACCCGGTGAAACTAAAACTTAATCAAGCAAATGAAACATATCCTAAGATACTATGGCTGATGGGTCGTAAATGAAAATGTAAATATTCTGTAGTAAAAGCAAACAAGAAATAGTAAATATTATATTTAACTAACATCTACCACAATAATAATCGACACACATATATCAAACTTACTCCATTTATGTAGGGACCCCCGATTTCGAGTTTCCCAAAAAAAACTTCCACGAAATTTGAACATATAAGTATAATTAATTTCAAAACTTCTAGTACGATTTTTCAGAAGAAGATATAGAGGCCACAGAGCTAGTTCTATCTATTGCAGTACATGAATGTCAATAAATAAAACTATATACCCAAATTTATTCGTTCCACCACAAGAGTTAGAAAAATAAATAAACTAAATACTTCAAACTTGTTTTCGACGGTTGGTCCAGCGAATCGATGGAGTCCTCGAAGTGGTTTCTGCACGATCCAATCCAATTTCTTGACGAAATACCGAGTGACCCCTTGGTTGACCTCCCTACCATATCGAGGTTACTCTCCTTCACCCCGAACCCCCGAGCTAATGGGGTCGTAAGAACACACAAGCTAACCTCATGAAAGGATTTCCCAATCCCCGTTCCAGCTAATCCCAACTCCAAGGATCACAACATAATCCGAGATTATGATGACCATCTAGCATTAGGGAGCAAGAGATGTCTTTCTCTCCTTCTCCTCCCTCATTATATAGCAAAATCTTGTGTACCATGTGTCTATCCATGCACATATTTAATTTAATTTAATATTTTAGTTTCCAATATTCTCAAATACATGTGTCTTCTTAATGTCTTTAATGTGCACCTAAATCCCTAGATCAGTGGGAGTTAGGTGTAGAAGAGTTCTACTTCTCTTTTGGTTCTCATTTAGTTTACTTAACAATCTTTTAGTTAGACTTATTGCTTTCTACTTTTCTTTATTTTCCTAATATTAAGATTGAATTAAAAGATGATTCCTTTTACTAAAAGTATAATCTATTTTAATTTTCCTCTTTATAAAATAATTTAAATGAATAATAAGATTAATTAAAGTAAAATCTTGAATAATAAAAAAAGAAAAACAATTCTTTTATTAATGACCTATTTCAATTCTTTCTCACAATAATGAAGTCAATTAAATAGAATCTTTAATAGAATGATTTAAAATAATAAAATCTATAAAATCTTTTGAACAAATAATAATTTTTCTTAATAATAAAATTAATCAAATTTAATATAAATAAAGTCAATCTTTTAACCCCTTTTCAATATAATGAAATTAATTAAAATAAGAAATTTAATTAATGAAATCAAGAATAGAACTTTTTTTTTTTTTCCAGCGAAAAAAATCTACTATTGATATTCATAAAATGAATCAAATAGTACAAAGATGTTCGTGATTCAGCAGGTGAATCAAGTACAACATAATTACATCAAAATATTCAAGATCCCTTCAGAAAACTCATGCCAACAGTAAAGTCAGATACTATATGGCATTACTTACAAAATTACAAAATTAGCATTGCATAAGAGCAAATAAACAAAGTCAAGTGTCCTGCATCACAGAAAAGACTCCGAGAGTTCAGTCAAAAAAATATATGGAACCACTGTCCTGAAAGGAGTTATCACACCATTCCTCCCATAACAAATACCCTTCCAAACCAGAAAGAGCTTGCTTGGATAATTTATCAGCCAGAGAGTTGTGTTCTCTAAAGATATGCTCAAATTTGATATTCTGCTGCTTAGAAATTTCAGAGTATGTCCGAAGGGCCCAATGACGAAGATGCATGACATTGAGCCTGAAATCACCCGCAGCCCATTTTATGGTAACCCTGGAATCACCATAAACCTTTATATTGACCAAACCAAAATTATTTGCAACTTTCAGAATGCACCAGAGTGCCATTAACTCCACTTTCATATTTGATCCAGCTCCACAATTGAGTCTAATAATGAAATAATGTGACTCGTTCAAATATATAAATCCTCCAATAACACATAAACCAGCTTGTGAAGCTCCATCAAAAAAAAGAACAGGCTGATCAACTTTGAAATTGAAATAACTAACTCTATCAATCTTCATCTTAAGATCATCATCCTTGCATGAAGCAAACATATTAAGAGCAGTCAAGCTACATTGCAGAAAATCCGGAGTGACATTCCTGAAGATGGCACTATTCCTAAAGTACCATATTGCCCATGAGATACATATAGCAATATAGAAATGTTACTTGCAATGTCTGTACCAATTAAGCAAACATTTATTAAAATCCCCCACATCCCAGCACTGTGTAAAATTCAGTTTTGAAGAAATCACTTCCCAAATCTTGAAAGTGAAACTGCACTTGACAAAGAGATGTTGTTTAGTTTCAGCTTCATTTTTGCAAAGCACACATAAACTAGGGCCAGTCCAACCCCGTTTACACAGATTTTCCCAGGTCTTTAATTTATCTTGCAAAAGTAGCCAGGTGAAACATTTCAGCTTTAAAGGAATGGCCCAATGCCAAAGTCTCTTGTACCACCAATCCTGAGGGTAGATGAACCTATCTTGAACAATTCTGGAGTAAGCAGAATGTGCAGTAACTATGCCTGTAGTAGGGTTCCTGCCCCAGACCAGCTGATCTGAATCTTGATTCAAACTAACACCAGCAGAGTTTAAATTGTGAATGTAAGCATCCCAAGCATGAGCTAAATAACCAGATAAGCCTAGAATTCTTGTAGTCAACCACTTTGGAGAATCCTCGTCACCATTCTTGTGAAGATAAATTTTATTTAATGTAGATAAACCTAAAATCTGAAGATACCGTAAAATGGAGGAAGGAAGGGTGTAACAGTCCTCCATTCCGATAATGGGATCAATCCCAACACGGATCAATTCACCCGACCCCACCTGCCAGGTAAGATCCTTATTGATCCAATGAAAAATCTTCATAAATCCCCGCCACATTGGAGAGAAGTTCCAGCTAGATAATTTGGGGTTTCTAATCCAACCGAGAACATCCATTTTAACATATTTGCAATGAATAAGGGTAGACTAGAGGGTTTTTCCAAAAAGACATCTCCATAGACTTTTAATCCTGAGAGCTATGTTGAAGATGCCCAAGTCTTTTATGCCCCAGCCCCCAAACCCATAAGGTCTAGAAATAGTGTCTACAACAACCATGGTAATCTTTTCACTATTTGCAGACCCGAACCAAAGGAAGTTGAAGAAATATTTTTTCATGGTCTTGATGATGGCCAAAGGAACCTACAGTAAAGAAAACCAATAAATTGGTATATTGGAGAGGACAAACTTCAATAAAATGAGCTTGCCACCAATAAACAATAGTCTGTATGACCAATGGGCAATGCGAGCCTCAATTTTACACAGTAGCCAATGCCAATCCTTTGTAAGGTAATTGTTCGGTTTGATAAAAAAATCGAGATATTTAAATCCTTGTTCCAGATCACAGCATTTGAAAGGAAAAATCGAGAGAATATCACAAAGATGACCATCATGATTAGATAGATGATAGAAATTAGATTTATTAGTGCTGACTTTCATACCCGATGCATGACAGAATAGTTGAATGATTTCATTATAGGAAGACCACTCCTCAGTTGAGTCCACACTTGCCACTAAAACATCATCGACAAAAAGTATATGAGTGATGACACAGTCCTTAGCTAACTTAATGCCTTTAATCTGCCCACTCTCTAAAGCTTGGTTAACCAATATGCTGAACCCATCCATGACCAAAATTAAGAGGAGAGGAGATAAGGGACACCCTTGTCTGATCCCTCTGGAACAGCTGAAAAACTATGATGGGATTCCATTAACCAACACTGAGATGTTCATGGAGTAAATACAGGCCATGATCCACTTAATAAGCAAGGGAGGAACCCCAATTCTGATGAGAATCAATCTAAGAAATGTCCAGTTAACCCTGTCATATGCTTTCTCCAAGTCCATTTTAAGAAGCAAAGCTTTTTTCTTGTATATCTTAATCCTATGCAGGAGCTCTTGGGAAATGCCAATGGCATCGTGTATCTGTCTACCAGCAAGAAAACCAAATTTCTCTGAAGAGATATGCTGGGATAACACAGTCTTTAGCCAGTCAACAATGATTTTTGATATAAGTTTATAAAGCAAATTGCATAAAGCAATCGACCGATATTCACCAAAAGACCTGGGTTTGTCCTTTTTGGGTATGAGGGTAACAAAGGTAGAATTTAAACCTCCCGGGATAAAACCATTGATCCTGGAATAGTTTACCAAAACTTTAAGTTCGTTCCCCATCAGGTCAAAGAAATGCAAATATAGCTCCACCGGCCACCCATCAGGCCCGGGGCTTTTCTCTTTTGCAAAACTTTTCAGAGTTTGTTCAATTTCTTCCAAAGATACCTCTGATTGGATGCCGACAGAATCATGTTCATTAAAAAAACGTGGGAAAAGAGAAGCAACTCTAATCTGATCAGTCATACTGCAATCACCTGGATCACTATAGATTTGACCGAAATAAGATACAGCTTCAGATTTAATGTTTTCAAGACCAGATTGTTGTTGCCCTCTGCCATCCTCAATTTCCCAGATATATTTTGAGTTCCTTCTAGCTGATGCATAAGAGTGAAAGAATTTAGTGTTTTTGTCACCATGAGAGATCCAGATGGCGCAACTTTTAAGTCGCCATTCTTTTTCGGCTTTGATGAGTAACTCATCTTTCTTTTTCTCCAACTGTCTCATAACCTCAAAATATTCAAAAGATAGAGAGCTGTGAACATTAGCAGAGATAGATACCTGAAGCTTATTTTCTAACAAAGAAAGTTCCAATTTGTCAGCCTTCTTTTTGTCTCTAATCCACTTAGAAACCATCACTTTTAAATCTTTTAATTTGTAGCAGAAATTCAGAATGGGATTAGGGTCATAAACCCCACAGCTAGACCAAAAGTCTTTAACCATACTGCAAAAAGATTCATCTTCAAGCCAGGAGGAGTTGAATTTGAAAGGCAACGCTGGGATGTGTCGCAAGTCCTCAAGTTGAAGGATAATGGGCCAGTGATCCAAAAATTTGGTATCAAAGACCCAAGATCTGTGCTTTTGGAAGATACCCTATAGCTCCGCTTTGACAAGAAATTTATCCAGACGTTTATGAACTCCCTCATTCCCAAATCTGCCATTGGTCCATGTAGGAGCAAGTTTATGAGGTTGGACATCCACCAAATCAGCATCCTCAATTAACTGAATAAAGAAATTTGCTAAATCATCCAACCTAGCTGAGGCTCCCCATATTTCAGAAGCAAAACAAGTGAAATTAAGGTCACCTGCAATGATCAAGTCATGTAGATTCATAAGCCCAGAACCCTGAAGGGATGCCCAGAAACTTTGTCTCTCCTTATATGGTGCATAGCAGTTGAGAATGGACAGAGAATGTTGATTTCCACAGAAGTACCCTTTTAACAGAATGCCCCAACGAGTAGAGAAGGCTTTGAAGGAAATTTTTTTTGGATCCCAAGCAACTGCAAGACCCCCAGATAATCCAACAGAACTAATTGCAGCCACCTCCCAATTAGGAAGAAGTTTACAGAGAATATTGATGGCATGGGATTCATCACACATCGTTTCTTGAAGCAAAACAGCAGCAGGAACAGTAGAGTGAAGGAGATTGGCAAGGCCTGTGTCCTGGACACCTTAGCTAATCCACGCACATTCAACGACAAAATAGACATCAAGAAAGATTCAACGTGGGGGACACCGCTCTAAGCCCCAAGGGAGAAACTAATGTAGACCTTTCCACCTCCTCCAATCTCTGAGATATAGGGGTATAAGAATATGTAGGTGGATGATCAGATTTGTCTCGAAGCTTTTTTTTATTACCCCTTCGGATGGTAACATTTTGAAAGTTTAAGGAATGAACATGCTTAGCCGAGGATCCATTCCCCGGATTCTTCGAATATGAGGGTAAGGGTGGAAATTCATTCCCATTAGATGACATAAGATAACCACTCTCAGATAAAATAGCAATGTCCCCAGACATTGACATGTCAGTAATGTTGTCTAAAGACTTGTTTCCTCCCAAACCCTGTCCAGCATCACGACCCTTGTTCATAGATGAAAGGGCAAAACCACCAACCGAAGAAGTAATACCCATACCCAAATCAGAAGACCGAGCCTGAGCAATTGTCTTATTTGGTAAAGGAGGCTCATCATGATCAAGATTAGAAAATGGAGGAACATTCACAACAGGGCTAGACGAAGGGTCCCCAGAAATTGAAGAGACAGGTTCAGGACCATTAAAGAGTTTACGACCAACTTTTGAAACAGAGGGGGAATGAACTGAACTATCTAGGGGAAACCCGTCACCAGGTCATGCCTCATTTGTATTTCACCCCTAGAAATGCGTCTAGAGAGCATACGTTCAGAATTTTCTAAAAATTCAAGTTCGTCCTTAGATAACTCAGGAAAAGTAGGAGGAGTTTGACATAAGAACTTACCCGACGGGCCGGAAGAAAGTATAGGAGAGTCAATCCTAGTAGAGGAGGGCTTCAAAACAGACTGACCCACCAAATGCTTGCAGCTGAAAGGGCAGGAGGCCCGAACATGTCCAGTCCTTCTGCAATTGAAGCACCGAAATGGAATCTTGAAGAAGTCGAGAGACTGTTTCCAAGCCCTAGTTCCCCAAGCTATTTCAATTTCAGCCGGTAAACCCCCCCGCGTCTCAATTTCCACCATAACCTTGGAAAAACGACGGTCCATGCCATAGAAATTCTGCTTATCAATACGCACAAATTTCCCCACAGAATTTGCAAGACCCATCAAAACTTCTTCAGTCCAGAGCTCGATAGGGAGGCCTGGAATAATCATCCAGAGATGCCTAAGGGTTTGAAATTCATGAAGAGGGTCAAAGTTAATGTGCCAACGCTTTAGAAACAAAGAACCCTTCTTGAACTCCCAGAAACCATTCAAGATTTTGTCAATGTGAGCCGCTTCAGAGAAGGTGAATAAAATCCATCGGTTCATCAGAAGATTGATCCATGGAGCCAAGATGGTAAGTGGCACCCACATTTTATTAACCCACTCCGAAATTTCAAGTTTATTCCCAAAGGTGAACTCTAGCCTTCCCACCAGCGCTCGTTCTGCAAGAGTTCCAATTCACTCAAGATTGTAGTCACCGTCAATATCAAAACGAACAATATCTGCCTTTTCCTTAAAAGTTTTCAATAGTCTGCGGGATTTAGCCTTCCGGCCACAAAGCTTTCCACAAAGAGGGGGTCCATCCCCAGCCCTACCAGTAGATTCGCCCAGCACAGGAGAAGAAGGCGGCACATGGGGGGAAAGGGAGTGTAAATACTCCCCCATATCAGCACCCTCCACCGGAAAAAAGGAGGATAAACCCCCAACTGTCGGTCACTAGTCAGTTGTGGGGAGAGAGGTGCCAGAGAACAATGTGACAATGACAGAAGCGAATAGGGCCAAAAGGGACCCCACTCAAACCCTAAAAAACCAAAGACTAAAGCTAGAAAGACTCTAACTTCAGACCATAGAAGGAAGCCACATTTAGCAGGTGGAGAACCCAAAAGAGCCAAAAGACCGAGCAGGAAAAGGAGCTAGACTTTAAGCAGAAATACCGAAAAATCAGATTGAAAAGAAAGATGAGTAACCTACGACTAGCAAAACTAGTTCCCACTTTTTTAAACCTTGGCTGGTACTAGGCTGATTCATACGAATCAGCTTGACTCCAAGTCGTCGCAGGCCACACAATCAACCAATCAACCGTCAAGATCAGTAATTTCTGCAAAGTCGCAGAAAGCCCTAAACTCCCTCGCCCAAGAATAGAACTTGTATAGGATAATTCAATATAATAAAATCCATTAAATTAAAATCTTTGAATAAAAATAATTCTCTTATTATTAATCTTTTTCAATCAGCATAATTAATCGAATTTAATATTGAATAAAATCAATCTCTTCAATTCTTTTTCAAGTTAATAAAATCAATGAATAATTCAAATTAATGAAATCAATTAAAATAAAATCTTGAATAGAATTATTCAAATTAATAAAATAGAACAAAATGAAATAAATTATTTCTTAAATCTTATGTGAAATTTTCATTTATACCATTGATTAATTTTCTTCCTCTCGTTCTTGTCTAGGTATCTCTTCGGTGGGCCTTTCTGATAGTTTCATTTCTTCCTTCTTATGGGGAGTACTGCGTAGCGACCGAGAACCGTTACCACGATCTCTCAACTACGCTCCTTGGAGACTGAGGGATGTTGAGGGATAAGGCTCTCCTTATTGTGCGCCCCTCAACTCATCGTACGCGACCAAATCATTATGGCCTTTCCCGTAGGGCATACGCTTCCCCGGGTGAGCTGAAACGGCTTCACCCGTGCGTGGATTGCTAATACAGGGTCGACAGTCAGTCGTACCCCTATGTGTTCTTTCTGTTCTTACGACCCCTAAATTTCCATTGTGGGTCAGTCGGTATATCGTCTTACCTGCCACTGCACACACACTCAAGCGCACATTAGTAGCGCCGCACTATATAAAATATTTACATCATGCATTCTAATATCTCAGTCAGTCGAGCATACAAATTATTCATCATTTATCATCATGTCTCAGTCAGTCGAGCATATACACTATTCTTCATTTTCATTTTAAAGCATTCTCAAAGTAAATTCAAATGGTTCATGTTTTACTTAGCCGGTTCATTTCAAAACTAGCACCTCATTATTCTAAACAGTTAAGGTACCGAGGCGGGCATTACAATTTATCTTACATAACCATTTTCATAAAATAAATTATTTTCATTATTTGTAAAAAATGGATTTACAAGTGTAGGATTACCTCTTTGGGCTTACGGGACCTTGCGACCGAGAAGTTTTTCTATCCTCGGTTGGGTTCCATCCTCTGGGTGGCCTCCACACTCTACCGATTGCAATGTATCAACCTTCAATGGCGGCTAGGAGTGAAGGATGCTCAACGAGCCAAAGGGATATGCGGGCTAGGGTGTTGGTGAAGGAAGTCTGTGCAGATGGAGCACTAGTGGTAGACAAATGGTGCCAAATCAGGAGGGATTCGAGCGAGCGAGAGCGAATGAATGAATAATTTTCTGTAAAATGGTGGGAAAACATATGATATATGATGTGGTTTAGGGTTTCGTAACTCTAAAACCACTCATGGTTTTTATTTTTTGAATTTTACCGCCCGATAAGTCTTGGGTTGAGGTAGGAACTTTTGTTTGTCGAGACATCCCCCTTTTTCTGTGGACACTTCCTTTTTAAGGGAGACTCCCTATTTTGGTGGAGGTTGTCCAAAGGGGTATTTAGGACTTAGGTTATATGGGTTTTGGGTTTTTTTTGTGAATAAATAGGCTTGTACTTTAGGAATGAGGGTCCACACCATGTTGCTAGGTATGTGGTCAATTTTTTGTGTCAACAACCATAATTTTTCACAAACTTTCTATATTAGCGAATAAGTCCTACGAATCCCCTGGAGCTCTTGAGAGATTTAGGGCAGGGCCATTTCTGCATCACTTCTACTTTCTTGGGGTCCACACGTACACCATCCTAGTTGGAAATATGGCCAATATATTCAACCCTGGTCACCCAAAATCACATTTTGATAATTTCATAAATAACTAGTGATCCCTTAATAATTGCAAGTTACAACCAACATGATCGAAATGGATTTCCTTGATGGGGTTGTAGACAAAGATTTCATCAAATAAAAATAGCACAAAATGGTAAAGGAATTGGCATAAGATATTATTCATAAGGCTCTGAAAAGTGGATGGGGCATTGCAGAGGACAAAGAGCATGGCTGAGAACTCATAATGACCCTCATGAGTGTAGAAATTTTTCATAGGTATGTCGGCCTCTTTCATTTGGATTTGATGGTAGCTTGACCAAAGGTCAATTTAGTGAATAATTCAGCTCCATGCATCTCATCTATTAGATAATAAATGATACTAGGAATGGGAAAGTTATATTTGATAGTTAACTTATTGAGAGTTTGGAAATATGGACAGATGTGCCAAGTTCCTTTAATTTTTAGTATAATAACCATTGACAATGAATAAGAGATTGTACTGGGATAAATGATACCGACCTTCAACAATTCTTCAATGGTTTTTTTATTTCATTCTTTTGGGGAAAAGGGAGGTGATAAGGGTATACAATGGGAGGTTGAATACCTAGAATAAATGGAATACCATGGTCATGTTCCCTATGGGGCATTGGTAAACCCTTGGGTGCCTCAAAAACCTATTGATATTGGGAGAGAACCTATTTCAAGTTAGGGTGAATTTTCTGCGTGGGTGTTTCCATGACATGGATGGAATTGAACTAAGAAATGATACTAGAGTAGCCTTTCTTCAATAATTTATCCATACAATGAGATGAGATCATTTTAGGAGAACTAGATGTAATCCCTTTGAGATAATGTGCCTACCCATCCCAAGAAAATTTAAGAGAGAGTGCCTTAAAATCCATGGTTACTAGGCCCAAAGTCTGGAGCCATTCTACCCCTAGAACTATATAACTACCCATGTCAATAGACAACATGTGTGTTTTGAGATGGTAATCACCCATTTGGAGTTTCACATTTTCATAACGACCACCACATTTCATCATACCCCCATTTGCTATCATAATTTGGAAATTGGATATGGGGGGATATGGAAACAAGTTTCTTTAGCTACTTAATAGTGAATGAAATTATGTGTCTTTCCACTACCAATTAATAAAATGAATTTACGGTGCTTGATGTAGTCGACCATCTAGAATGTCTGAGGTGTGGAAACAACTAATAAAGCATGTGTAAATCATGGAGTGATATTTTGAGTCGTTCCTCATGAACTATCATATTGGGAGCATCTTTTAGGGGTGGAATAGTATCATATGTTTCTAGTTCTGGTGGGGCCTTTGCGGTGTTGTCCTCGAGGGTACCATGTGGTATGCCTATATTTGGAATAATTTATTCTCTTTTCATTTATGCCCTCAGAAATATTTTCATCAAATTTATAGCAAAGTGCAAGGTGTTGATGTTCGACCATGGCATCCATGGTCATCTTTTGGATTAATTTGTGAGAGTAGTGTGGTGGAAGTACTAGAATTGGTATCTAGGGTAGACATTGTGAAGGTGGGAAAGGAAGGGCATTTATCACTAGTTCAACTTATCTAACTCTATCGCAAGTTTACAACCAAGTGGGGGGACGTTGCATAATGACATAAGCTCAAATTTCCTCCATGAGGCCACTGCTGAAGCATTCCCTGAAAAAAGAAATAGAGAGGACCTCTGATTGGATTTCGAATTGCTCAAAGGCTATAATATAAAGAAATTTTGAGGTAAAAAATGGGCCTCAAGACAAAGAAAATGTACTATAAAATTCAACCAGTCACATTCTAGTAGATGACATCATCCTCCATGGTTGAGGTGGCATTGCACCGTGGTTGAGGTGGCATTGCATGAGTTAAGAATGCTTATTTGTCAAATTTTCTATGGTGGATGAAAACCCATAGTTAACCAAGGTAGTGGTGTAAGTACTTTTAAGTCATAAAATAAAGTACTCATAATGAAAGTCCTTTAACATTTTTTCATAAAATAATATTATTGTCATTTTCAAGTAAAGTACTCATAATGAATGTCTTTTCACATTTTTTTTACTTTCACACTTTCTCATAAATAATATTATTGTCATTTTCAAATAAAATACTCATAATTCATAAAAAAAGTTCTTTCACATTTTTTTATAAAATAATATATTTCATTTTCATGTTTTTAATTTTAAATTATATATTCACTCCATTCTATTTAATATCATAATGTCAAACTAATTTATTATTATAATATATATATATATATATATATCCATTTCACATTTTTTCATAAAATAATATTTTTATCATTTTCATATTTTTAATTTTTAATTATATATTCACTCAATTTTATTTAATATTATATTGTCAAACTAATTTATAAGCACACACACACACACACACACACACACATATATATATCATTGAAATTTTAAATAAATTAAATTCATGAATGATATTAATATGAAAAATGTATGTTAGTTATGCATATAAATTAAATTATATATTTTTACTACTCAAATTTTAAGAATAAATTAAGTCTTATATTATTTTCTATGAGAGACTTAACTGTAACATTCATTTACAATAAAATAAATATCCCGAAAAAAATTATGATTTTGATAATAATTTAACAATATAGATTTAATGAATAAAGAATAAAATAATAATAATGCAATGTGAATTATAATAATATTATTAACATTTTACATGTAAATAAATTTTTAATTCAATCACATTATATTAAATTGATGAGAAAATTACTAAATATAAAAAGTCAACATAAATTAAAAAAATAGCTCTTAAAAATTGTTTTTTATTATTTAATTTCATTTGCAAGTTCAAGATAAGTAAATGTTAAAGGACAATACTTTTTTTGGAATTCACAATGAATCTTAGTCACATCAATGTAGAGTTATTTTATTAATTTTATTTCTAGTGAATTTTGAAAAATAACTCAATCATGGTTATTTATATTGTGCATAAAAAATAGTGTAGAAGGTGACTTGCCATATATACCTACCCCATCGCTTCAAGAACCTCCATTACTCCATGCAGACAGGGATACAATCTTTACGTAGAGAGGACCGAAAGCTCTCTTCGATCTTGTGGGACGGGATTACAGGAGAATCGATTGGACCCAAGCTACAATGGTCGTTGGAGGAGGCTCCAAGGCCCTCCCTCCCCTGCCAGAAATTGCTGCATTCAAGAAGTTGGTGGCTGCCTGTGGCAAGCGACCTCCGACTGAGCATTAGCAGAAATTCGTAAAACGAATGGCCAGCATCCCCACTGTTGACCTCCCATCTGAAGACTCGTGCAGATCAACTCTGAATCTTACAGAAAGAGGGCTCATAGGGCAGTTCACCGGGCTGTGGCCTTCACCCAAAGTAGTGGACAATTGGGTGCAAAGAAACTGGCGAACCTTGACCCAAGAAGGCATCAACAGTCACCTAGTGGGTAAGGGCTTCTTTGTTTTTGTTTTCACCAATGTAGAGGACAGAAACTTAATTTTTAGGAATGGACCTTATTTTATGGGCCCCCAGGGTCTATATCTGAATAAATGGACTCCGGACTTTGATCTGATGCAAGACGTGCCCTCGGCTGTTCCAATCTGGGTTCGATTGCCTCATCTACCTCTGCACTACTGGAACCCCAAATCACTGGAAACTATTGGGAATAAACTGGGGAAATACATTGACCGGGTAGAGAGAAAGGATCAGTACACCTAGGCCAAAATTTGTGTGGAGGTGGATTTGGAAATAGGGCTCCCCGAAGCAATTAAACTAAAAGTGGCAGATTGGTCATATATAAAAGAGCTAGATTACGATCAACTTCCATTTAAATGTCGATTTTTCCACGGGTATGGACATTTTTCTAGGTACTACAAAAAGAAGGGAGAGGAGGAGATAGAGATTGTAAAAGGAAATCAATGGACCCCAACACAAAAAACAATAGCAGCAAAACAAGCCAGCAAACCAAAAGGCAAAGGAAAGTCTATGGGAAATGAAGGCCAATCCTCTGGACAGTCACAACGTGAAGGGAACTTAGGACCATCAAGGATGGAGGCATCCAAAAATCCATTCGATAGCCTCAGAATCCCAGAGGAATCACTAGTCTCAATAGAAGAAGAGGTTGAACAACCCACCTCAATTGTTGAAGACAAAACCCATGAAGAAACCACAACTCTACAGGATGGATCCCCTGTTGGAGTTACGAGCCCTCTCTCATATGCTGAAATGATAAGAAAGAAGTCTCCGAAGACCTCAGGCTCTTCGGAAGATGAGACCTTTGAGAGACCATCAAAAAGATTAGGGAGAAAATCACACCGGGAGACAAGGGCAGAAGAAGCAGAGAGGCAAAAAATGAAAGGCAGCCAGTCAACAATCGAGATGTCAATTGGCAGAAATACTAGAAACAGAACTCCCAAGGGAGGAGTTGCACCCTCTTCAGCCAGTAAGTAATGCGTTTAGTCTCTTGGAACTGCCGAGGATTGGGGAACCCTCTAAAAGTTAAAGCAGTAAAAAATTTGGTGAAATATGAGTCTCCTGAAATCCTCATGCTCCAAGAGACTAAAATTGAAGGGGAAGCTCTCCTTCTTCTCAGTAAAATGAATTGGGAAAAGAATGATGGAAGAGCAGTTAGCGCCATGGGGTCGTCCGGAGGGCTGGCTACCTTGTGGACGGAGGAAAATTTCCATCTTGAAAGTGCTTATGAGACTCAACATTGGATATACACCGACCTCAGGCAAAAGGTGAATAAAATGTCCTTTGCTCTTGTAAATTTATATGTCCCTGTTCATTATGCTGAAAAGAGAGAATGTTGGCATTCTCTGTCTGCCTTTCTTGAGTCAAGATCCCCCAGGAATATAATCCTTGCTGGTGATCTCAATCTTGTTTTTGAATCAAAGGAAAAACGTGGTGGAAACAGTAGTCGAGATCAAATCCTCCCGTTGGTCGAAGATCTCCTTCAATACTGGGATTTATTAGATATTAAACCAAAAAAGGTCTTTATACTTGGTCCAACAATAGAGTTTGGGATCATCATATATCTGCCAGACTGGACAGATTCATAATACAGAGCTCCTTTCTGCTGGAAAAAAGGATCATTTCCTCAAAAATTTTACCAAAATTGACATCAGATCATAAGCCTATCTTGCTGCAGTTTGAGGAGGAAAAAAACTTGGGACCTATCCCCTTCCGGTTTAATCCCTTATGGGTTGCAAGAGATGGGTTTGAAGAAACTGCCCACAATGCCTGGAAAGTTCCGGTTAAAGGTTCGCCCAGCTTTGTTTGGGAGCAGAAAATCAAAGCTACCAAAATGGCTTTAAAATCTTGGATAAAAAAGCCCACAGTATCTCTCATGAGCTATAGAAAGCAGACATCTAATCAGCTATTAGAATTGCAACTTGAAATGGAGTCCAAACAAGTAACTCATTCTGCCATGCAAAAGGAACAAGATGCCCAGCGTCTTACTCTTCAATCTTTCAGGTAGGAGGAAGAACATTGGAGACTAAAATCGAGAAGCCTTTGGCTGAAGCCAGGCGATAAAAACACACCATTCTTTCATAAACAGTTCAAAGCAAGACTTTCTCGTAATCACTTGGAAGAAATCACTGCTTCGGACGGGACGGTCCATAAAGAAATAACTCAATTAAAAGAGGTAGCAACCTCTCATTTACAGGATCTCTTTACTGAAAAAGGAATTGACACGAATGACAAATTTCTTGAATTCCTCAATAATATCCCGAGATTGGTAGGACAAAATGATAATGCAGGGCTCTTAAAGCCCTTCACAGAAATTGAAATAAGCAATGTTATTTGGGCAATGGAGCCGGACAAAGCCCTGGGACCTGATGGCTTCTCCATACATTTTTATCGAATTTGCTGGGATTTAATCAAGGTGGATTTACTCCGTATGATTAGGGGCTTCCAGCAAAAAGACAAGGTTGGAGGCAACATCAACTCTACATTTTTGGCTTTAATCCCTAAAGAATCAAATCCTGGAACCTTCGACAGGTTTAGGCATATCTCACTGTGCAATGCATCATATAAAATTCTCTCTAAGCTCATTGCTAATAGAATTAAGCCATTGTTGGGGAACCTCATCTCCTCCAGTCAGGGTGGGTTCGTGAAAGGTCGGAATATTTTGGATAATGTGACCATAGTGTAGGAAACCATACACTCCAGCAATCAACGGAAAGAACAAGGGATGATTATCAAGCTTGACATGGCTAATGCCTTTGACCGGGTAAGGCATTCCTTCTTGTTTCAAGTTCTTCTAGCTTTTGGCTTTAGTCCTGATTTTGTAAGGTTGATCAAAGCTTGTATAGGTAGGCCTTGGATAGCACCTTTAGTGAATGGTAGACCTGCAAATTACTTCCAATGTTCTCAGGGAATTAGGCAGGGCTTCCCTCTGTCCCCTTTCTTATACATTCTGATGGCAGATTCCCTCAGTAGAAAGTTGAATGCATAAAAAATTGCAGGAACAGTTCCAGGCATAAGAATTATGAAAGATCTAGACCCCATTAATCATTCCTTATTCGCAGATGACTCTCTCCCCCTGGGAGGAGCTTCTGTCAAAATTGCAAGGGTTTTCAATGATGTAATTCAAAGTTTCTGTAGCATTTATGGAGCTCTTATCAATAAGAGAAACTGTGTTGTGTATGGATGGAATGTAAATCATGCTACCATTCAGTGTATTGCTCATTACTTAGGCTTTACTGGCTATGCAGATTGGGACTCTCTTAAATATTAGGGCCTGCCATTAACCCTAGGCACTACCAAGGCCAGTCATTGGCTTGAAGTAATAAGAAAAATAAAATCCAAAATTACAGCCTGGGGAGGACAGTGGCTTACTAAAGCTGGGAAATTAATCCTCATAAAATCAGTTATTTCTTCTCTGCCTCTCTATCAATCAGCGTTTCTATTGGCTCCAAAAATGATTGCTAAGCAGATTGCAAAGCTCATACGAACCTTCTTGTGGCAAGGCAGTAATGTGAATGATAAAAAAATTCCATTTAGTGGGCTGGGACGTAGTGAAAAAACCAATTGCTGAAGGAGGTCTGCAAGTTAGAGACCTAGGGCTTGTGAATCTGGCTCTAGGGGGAAAGATATTGTGGAAGATTTTTTCCAATTCCAGTCACCCGGTCAGCCAAGTTCTAATCAAAAAAATCTGCATAATGTGTCTGAACCCAATATGGATAAAGCCATAGCCATTAAAGGCACAACGATGTGGAAATTATGCAGCCACGGATGGGAGTTTTTTAAAAATTATCTCTATCGAATTTCGGGAAATGGGAATTGAATTTCATTATGGAATGAAAAAATTATGGGCCGCCCTCCTCTTAGGCAGAATGAGGATCTCCACGAGCTTCGCATATGGCCCACCCAGCATGGTATCATTAAGCTTGTAGATATCTCAAGGTGGGATCAACCTGGCAATTGGCAAGAATGGAACATCCCCAGGCCGCCGGATAGGATGCTTGAGCAAGTGAATTCGCTCCTGACAGCTCTCAATGGCTTAGCTCTGGTTCATATTAGATTCAGGGATAAATGGGGCTGGGAAATGATAGGAGAATACACATCTGCCCTTGGATTCGCTGCTCTCCAGATGCAGCAGCCTCAGACACCTTCAAACGCTATTTGGCAGCAAGTATGGAATTCATTTGGTATTCCAAAAATAAATTTCTTCAGCTGGGTTCTCCTGCACAAAAGAATTTTGATAGGTGAGAACTTGGAAAAGCGAGGAATATTAGGGCCACACAGATGTTCTCTTTGTCATACAGTCGAGGAAACAATCGACCATGTGTTTATCGTCTGTCCATTCATGCAGGAAGTGTGGCAACTTGCATTGCAAGGACTCACGGTTCAAACTCCAGTTCATTGCATTGTTGTCTCTTTATTCTCCTCTTGGTTATAACGTTATCCCCGGGCGATTAAAAGTAAATCCTTATGGTCCAAGATATGGCAGGAAGTTTCAAAATACCTCTGCTGGGAAGTGTGGTTATCCAGAAATGAATCCATCTTCCAAAGCAAAGTAAGTACCCTAGCAAGTGTTGTTGCAAAATCTAAGGCATTGTTATTAGAAACGGTGGAAAATTATCCCTTTAAGCAAAACCATAAGCTTCTCCCTGCAAATATTAGTTGGCTTGGTGACCCAACGAAGTGTCCTAGGAACAAGATTTATGTACGGCCTCTTAGAAACCCATAGTGGCGGCTACAGTATAGCGATTCCGAATTCTGTCAATGGTGGAAGAATCAAAGGAAAGCCACTATCTTTTTCGATGGGGCAGCTAAAGGAAATCCAGGGAGAGCTGGCGCAAGAGGGGTATTCTATGCTGCCGATGGTCTTTTAAAAGGTAGTTTCAACTGGGGGATTGGACAGGGTACTAACAATCAGGCTGAACTATTAGGTCTTCTCAAAGCATGTCAGATAGCAAATGGAAATGAAGAGCATGATATTCAAATTTTTGGAGATTCAGAAATTCTTATTAAACTCTTAAACACTGATGGACATTTCAATAATGCGCTGTTAAACAAGACTTTGCAACGAGTTCGGCAAGTGCTGCAACAATTCAACTCTGCCTCCTACTACCACATTCTCCGAAGTCTAAATCAGGAAGCTGATTATAGGGCCAATGTAGGCTGCCTATTAGCCCTTGCAAAATTGATTCAGAATGATGGAAATCCTATAAGGTCTCCTATTATGTAAGATGGCAGCTTCTAGTATTTTGTAAATTGTAGGATTTGGGCACCTCTGAAAATTGAGAATATTGGATTTGTTTGATGGGCTGTTTAGGCGCAAGCCCAACCTAGTATCTTCCTAATAAAAAATTTAACCATTCTTCTGAAAAAAATATATATATACCTACCCCATAAAACCCCTAACTCATAATATTTTAATACTCAACCATGGTTATTTATATTGTGCATAGAAAATAGTGTAGAAGGTGACTTGTCATATATACCTACCCCATAAAACCCCTAACTCATAATATTTTAATATATCTCATATTTTTTTAGTACATCTCTTAGGAGGGCATTTTTTGACCTCAAAATCTCTCTAATGATTACTTTTGCAAGAAGTTAAATCCTATAATGATCAAACTACAGTATTCAATCTTTACCAAAATGATTCATCCAGTAACTACTGTAACTCAATCACAATCTGCCTAATCTAATGAATTCAATAAAGATACAACAACAACCAGAATTAGAAAATAAGCTTGAACTTTAAATTGATAAATATTGGAAATCCTAGAAGCATAAATGACTGAAAAGAATTGGATTTGAGCTTGGTTGTAACAGCTAAATTGAACACACATGCATTAATCAAACTAACCTACACAGTTGCAGCTATTCCAGATGCAAATAATAAACTACCAAGAAATAATGCAATTGTAAATTCTCTGTTGCAGCTATCAGTTATAATACGCCTAATGCGATTCCACAACACACAACAGGAAATAAATAAATTTAACTACCTACTTAACTCGGCAATCTCCAAGAGAAGGCAGGCCCTGGCCTTCTAACAGAGACGTCGTGAACTACCACAAATTAAGACACATAAAGATGAATAACTCTGCTCTTCATTAAAGATGGTAATCCACAGTCTCAGATCTCTGTTACAGCCCCGTACAAAATGATAATCAACCAACCCCAGACTATGAAAGCCTCCCCATATTTATACATGAAAAATACAGTTCGTGATCCACTAATTTCGTGCAGCAATGAAGATCTTTGATCTTCATGTTGCAGAGTTACAACTAAATTATTACAGCCGTATTGAATGAGGCCGTTAGACATGAAGGATGCTGTTACTCTGGCAGTCAATGGATCAACGGATTAACCAATTGGGAGGCGTCCTGTCTGTTGCAACAATTCTCTATTTCAACGAAGACATGTTACAACTTCACGTGGAAAGATGCGCCGTCCCTTTGAATATGAGGAATCAAATCTTGAAGAGTAACAGCTGGCACCACGTATGATTCTTTCCCAAGGCATTGCGGCTGATATACCAATGCTTTGATCTTGACTTATGAAATCAACACAAGTTAGCATAAATCGAAGGCTAGAATTCATAACCATAATAATCTTAGGCATTAATTAAATGAAACAATAATGAATTATAACTTGTCAGGATTGCTGATTGATCTGGAAAAATGTAGGTATATGGTTTATGAAAGTAGAGTATAACAGGGCAAAATGATGAAATAGGTATGGTAAAAAATGGGGCATTTCCAGACCCAACACCTCTTATCTCCCATGATGTTTATCTTATTAATATATGTAATCAATAATAACCTACTTTTAATGCACCATTATTTAAGGATTAAAAACCCTTTTTTAAAGGATAACCAATTAAAGATAATTAATGGATTTTGTTTTTTTTTAATATGAAAAAATTATAGTTTTATTTATGAATTTAAATTTAATTTTTGCTTTTAGAAGTTTTGGTCCATTTTTTCTATCAATCTAAATTGGAATAGATGAAAAAAATAATTATTATTCTTCAATCCTTTTCTTTTAGGTAAGTTAATAAGTTCTATATTAATCTTAGAAAGAGACCAATCACAATGCATTACGTCTTTGGATTTAGTCCATACATGAGTTTGGGAAAAGTAAATGCTTATGTTTATTCTATAATTGCCAGGCCTCAAGAAGCTACCTGAACTCACTAGGAATGTGATAAACAACGACGTAAGGCCCAATGAATCCAAAAAAGGAAAACTATCCAAACTAAGCTTAAATCTAAGCATCATTGGTAACATGAGTAACATGGGGTTCCTTTGCTTGGGCTGGTTGTGAGTAAGGATAACCGTGCTTGTTTTGGCCAGTAGATTGAGTTTGGATTCAAATATGGAAATAGCTTTGATCATAGTGGCATATTTCTCGTTCAAACCCTCAATTTGGGCCTACATCTGATCCAATTTAAGAAGATTTTTCTTCTTCTCTTCCTTGTAAGATTTTAGCATATAGATCTAGATACATAAATAAGAGAGATATATTCTGAAAATTAAATCAACAACCAACTAATCATGTAACAAATGAGATATCATAGATCATTACGCAAAAACTAGAAGTAGATAAGAAGAAAAGAATGATGTATTTCATTAACTGTAAGAATGGAGGTGAACACAATATATAACAAGGAAATTCAAATTAGGTCAGGAGGCTATTCGAATTGCTCATGCAGTGCTTGGAGACTAGTTAGGCTTAACTAGAGTCAAATACTCTTAGTTAGCCATGCACACTCACTCAGACTGAGTTTAAATAATCCATGACTCCCCAATCACTAGTTTGATGTGCAAATAACTAGGTGTATCTGCATACAAATCCATAAAATCACTCAATTGAGGTGCTTAGGGTTTTGTAGGGATATTTAAAGTTAGTTATGACCTAGATTATTGGAGTGCATCTAGTCCTCAACCAGTTCTAGGCTCAGTCACTCCTAAAATCAGAGAACGGTTCTCCAAATCAAGGAATGTGCCCCCAGTTATAGGAATCCAACTCAAGGTTGACTCAAGTGGTCAATTTGGATGGGGTTTGTCCCACTAGAGTCATTAGGTCACGGTCTAGGTGGCTAAGTAGAGGGTTATTTGATCTAATATTCCTAACCATCCATCATAGCCCTATCTATCAAAGTCTTAACTTACTAGCACAAGAGGACCATTTTCACATGTTTGGCTTCTTGTGTACGCGAAGTGGTGGCATATTTGAACTAAGTCTGCATCTCCTCATGTTCTTCATAAGCAGCCAGGGTATCTTGCTCAGACTTCACCCAGTCCTTATCCCTTTTAATTTTTTCCAAATTTCCTCAAGGATTCAATTGTGACATTATGGGAGTTTTGAGGTCTAAAATGGGCATCCTAAGGGAAATAATAAAATAGGAGTTCTAAATTTTAGAGAGGAAAAAGAAAAACTACTTTTTTCTTATCGTATTTTTGACATATCTCCTTAACGGTTTACCCAAATTTCAAGTTTGGGCACTCGTTAGATGCAGATTTTAATTCCGCATACAACCCATACCCACATTGCATACTTCTGAGGCACCCACGACATGAAAAAAAATGAAAATTTCAATAAAAACGTAAAATTTCAATAAAAGTACTTTTTTTTATTGAAATTTTCATTTTTTTCATGTCGTGGGTGCCTTAGAAGTATGCAGTGTGGGTATGGGTTGGATGCGGAATTAAAATACGCATCCAATGAGTTCCCAAACTTGAAATTTGGGTAAACCATTAATGATATATGTCTAAAATATGATAAGAAAAAATAGTTTTTATTTTTCCCTCCAATTTCTTTTACAAATTTTACCGTTATGGTTGACATCATCATATTGAATCCTATTGTTTCTTATAAAGTGAATTTTTATGGTACATTATTTGTTTTGAGGCCCATTTTTAACCTCAAAACTCCCCTAATGTAGCATGCTTCAGCTTCCTCCACTTCACCTTGGATGTGGGGAATATGTTAATAGTCCCTACCACCTAAAATTCCCACCCCACTCCATTTCTGTCAGCCCCCAAGAACCACCTGTTGGAATCTATTTAATATTGAGAGGGGGGGTGAATCAATATTATTACAATTATGAATAGTTTTTATCTTCTTAACTGATTAATTTTGAACTTTAATTATGCATCCACCATAAATAAAACATTCATCCACATATGCGCAAAACATAGAACACATAGAATTTTTACATGGAAACCCAAATGAGAGAAAACCACAGAATGCTCTTTTATAATAAAAAGATTACATTCGAAGAATCACCAACTTTCTAAGTTCTCCAGCACCAACTGGAAGGAAGCACCAAACCCCTATCTTTTCAGGCACCGACATGAAGGAACCACCAACTCCCTGATTACCAGCTTCAACTGGAAGGAGGCACCGACCCCTTGCTCCTTGCCCCATCCTACCACCCTGATATATAAGAAAAAGATATTGCTTCGCTTTACTTCTGATCCACGCACTCTTCAGATATTCTGTTGTCCGTTATGTTGTGCGCACTTTCTATATGTTGTATTATTGATGTTACTTATGTCGCATACATCACTTGAATTCACACTCAATCACTTCACTTCAACTGATGTTGCACTTCATATGTTGTGTGCAACTTCTTCAAATTCCGCAGTCTGTGCCAAGGT
This sequence comes from Larix kaempferi, assembly GCA_027924585.1. NCBI lineage: Eukaryota > Viridiplantae > Streptophyta > Pinopsida > Pinales > Pinaceae > Larix > Larix kaempferi. Next base: position 10,705,130 of record BSBM01001055.1, read on the forward strand.
TCAATATTCCATTATGCTACTGCGCATCTGCAATCTCAACTGATACTGTGTATCAACTAATAACCTTATGTTCTGACTTCGCGCATCAGTGTCATATGAAATTGCACACCTTCTTAGATACGTTCGTTATGTCTTGGTGCAACAATATTTAGACAATTTGCGACCTTTTGTGCATCATCTGATTCATCCTTTCTATTTAACGCAATTGTCTCAGATCATCCTCATCATGAAGTGCATCCTTGACTGTGCTGTAACTTTGTCTTTGAACATTTGATTGACTGCCTTACTCCGCACACATCAACTTAGTCTTTGTGCATCGGATAAACTTCTTCACTTCACACATCACAAGATATACTTTAGATATGTCTCTACACTTCCGTCTTAGAACATCTGTGACTGTCTGCATGCTATATCCGATATTGTCATTCAGTCCTCACGCACTTGCGCATCTTCTGTAATTCTTCCTTTTATGTCTTCTCCTAACTGTCACAAATTCAAAGCATCATTGTGCGGATAGTCAACTATTCCATTTCTCTGCTTATGCGCACTCATCTTTCTGCTAGATCATCTTGTTCCGGTTCCACGAGCCCTTGATGCCTCGAGTATAAGAAGCTTGATAAATCTATATATTCCATCTTTCCACTGACAAGACTTTCATCCTTTCTCTCAAGCTTACTTCAAATCTCCAACTTGCTTCTTATTTATACTTATCCTGCGCGGATTGTATGTCCACAAGTTAGTTCTGGCTTTCCTTCTTCTTTGCTTCACGGTTCATGCTTCCGTCACTTGTCATGTTTTGTGCCGCTAAGGTGCCATCTCTTGTGGTTCTTTCACATACATGGTCCTTTCCTTAGTGGGACATTCACCCTTGCGGTGTGGTCTTGTGCCCTTGATGTGCCATCGCTTGTAGGACTTGCGCACTTGGCATCTTCAACCGCTACATACTTCTTGGTACTTGTGCGCGCTTCAACAACTGAAATCTTATCCCGATTGGTGAGTCTTGTGTGCTTTCAAGATTTGCATAACTGATCAACCATTTCTTATTACAAGCTACTTGCGCACTCCTGAACCTTGTCCAATCAATTCTTTGGCTTACTTACGGGATCCCAAACCTTGTCCAACCAATTCTTTGGTTTTTACCTTGAAGGACTATGACTGGGTGGATTGTACTGAATGTATTCCTTATGTACTTCTTCAAACTGGATATGCTTGATGTATCTCTGGATATACTTCTTTAGATTGGATTCCGTGTATTTCTTCAAACTTGCTTGCATATACTTCTTCAAAGTGGATTTCATATACTTCTTCAAACTGGCATGGGAATATTGAATCCTCTCTGACATTAGTTGACATCAATGACAACCAAAGTTCAACAATATCTCCATTTGGCATTGATGTCAACACCTTATGAAGGTGTGCATAATTATCTCTTGAAGATTGTATGTTTCATCTATGTTTGTCGCGATACTCCCCCTGTGTTCTTTGACAGTTTGAGCCTTTGACATCTGTGCATTCTACTGTCAATGTTTTTTCTTCTTTATGTTACTTATAAGCGGATAGCATGCTTTATGATTATTCTTATTGTGTTGCTGCATGCTTCATGATCAGCTTCATGCTTTTTTCCTCCTTTGACATCAATGGAAAAGAGGTGCCATTTTTGCGCAATTATAGGTTCTTCATTCTTCTGTTTAGTGTTGGCCTTCATTCATCTGCTTGCTGAGATAAATCCCCTTGTGTTCATGCTTCATTGTTTTGTTGGGGTTTCTGCGTCAATGCTTTGCAATCTGTACACTTTTTTCGTAGCCATCTCAGATACGCTCCCCTTGTATAGTTGCTATATTCCTTCTATCTTGATCTCATGTTCCCATCATATCAACCATTAATCATTCATTAATTATTGCACAATCTTTCATGCCATCTTCTTGCCATGTTCACTATGTCATGCTGAATTCAGTGTCTGCGTCTTTTTTGCGTTGTGTTCCTGTTGATTTCTTCTGGCATCTGACTGTTTTTTTTCGTTGCATTTACTGCACTGTCACTAATCCTCGTTTCCTTTTCTGACATCACATATCTTTCCACGACAATCAAAACTTTTCATGCATTTGCATATGTCAGCCATCTTGGCAATAAAGCGATATGACAAACCATTCGTGTGGCACCTTTGACGTGTCACAATCGTACTTGAGTTTTTAGGGAAACATCATACTCATCGCTCAGAACAATGAATTAGATTTCCGCATTTCATCCTTTTTCCTAGACTCATTAACTCGAGCAATTACTTTTGGCGACTCCATGACCAGCTTCGAATCGCGCAGACATAAATGCAATTTACTTCCACGCCTCTTCAATTAAATTTTGCACACACAAATAACTACCATTCAATTCTATAAGAGACCTACGAAATTCCTGGTTCATCACCCCTTTTCTTCTACCATCTTGCTATGTGTCTCATTTCTTCCTGGTCTTCTGTCTTCTCTGATCATGGCTTCCTTCTTCAAGAAGTTCAATGATTCTCTTGATAATGTGTGTCTTGTTGTTCAGTTGTAACAATCAGAGTTTACTTGTCTGAGATTCGACATGGGCATTTGGAAAGGATTGTCCAATCTGAGCCCAGTGAATCTCAGCAACGCGGAAGGATTGTCCAATCTGAGCAACCATGTAAACTTCCTGGAGCAACAACAACACTGAATTCTTGATGAACTGAATTCAATTCGAACTGAGCACTTTGTTGGACAATCATCGTCTGCAACTCTGCAGTTTTTTCCCTTGCAACCAAATTCTGAGTGTAATGAGTTGGTTCCGATGGATTTGGAGATACATCTCGCACAATAACTAGATGCAGAGCTCGACCTTGAATTGTAGCTTTGAATTACTCCATGATTCTCAAATTTTCCTGATATAGATGCCATTGTCATCTTGGATATTCCTTTTGGCCTCAGCATGAAGTCTCCTTTGTAATTCAACTCTGTTCTTAGCAACATAATACTTATGCATTTTGTAAACGCACAATTTTTTTAATATAATACAAATTACGTTTATGTTTATATCTCTGCACAGACTCATGTTTACTTCTCAATAATATTTGTTTGTACTTTTCCTTCAGTCTATCACATGCAAGTGTTTTTGTGTGACAAATTAACTTCAATATAACTTAGCAACTATTTGAATATATATATACAAATATATTTGTTCATCAACAATACTGAAGATCTTTTTTGTGACACTCCAACTCAACACATATAACTTTTTGCAATACTACATTTATGCGACATATAGTTTCAAACTGTAACATTCACTCATACTCATTGATTTCTTAATATGCGTCGTGTTGAATTCAAGGGTCTCACTCAATCTCTTTGATATCAACAAGAGGGGCAACAATTACTTGCTACTTTGTATGTACTTGGATTGTCATCTTCTTCTGCACATTTTTTAGGAGATTTCCTTACCCAAGTTTTCATGTGCATACTTCCATTTTGATTCTACGCTTGACAATCTTCCTTTTTGGTCCTTGTATTGCGATAGTTTTTAGGTAGAATATATTCATCTGGACAATTCACTATTTTTCGACAATACATAGCTTTGTGTCCAAAGCCATCACAAGCATAACATCTCATAGTTTGACAATACTTAGTAATATGACCAATAAAATTGCACCTTGCACACTTCACTCTGTTAATCCTTCTTCGAGTAGTGTAATGGAAAGAGTTGTAATCATTGAAGGAATTTCCATACCTGAAAGACTTCACTTGATTTGGACGATGTTCACTGTCGTATACCTTCCTAGATGTTCTTTCATAACTAAGTCCTGACTTTTCTTCTGGTGATATCTGATCATTCAAAATTTTGTTCAGAATTGATTTGCTGCCTTTGAACTTGTTCTTCACTTCATATTCAAGACCAATCATGTTACTTCCTGGATGTGCACAATTTGGAGGGTTACTTATGATGTGATATTGAACTTGTTTCTTTCCCTTTATCTCGATCAACTTGTCTTCTAAGCGAGAGATATCACTATCCTTTAGTTCAATATGACTTTCTAGCATCTTATTTTTCTCTGCTAGCTCTTCCAAAGAAGCCTTCAATATGGAGAACTCTTCTTCAAGCACTTTGATCTTGTCGACTGCACAATTCAGTTGCTTCTCATATTTCATCACTTTTTCACATACCTGTGTATCAAGAGACTCTTGAACCACTTTAGCTTGCTTGACCTATTCTTCATACTTTGACAGTTGATCCTGCAATAATTTATTCTTCTTCCTTTACTTCTTCGATTCATCTAAGGCACTGACCAATTCTCCTTCCCAATCAACATTTGCAACTTCTTCTTCTTCGGATTGACTATCATATTTAATTTATGCGACAGGTTTTGATGGTGTATTGAAGGATCCACTAAAGAAGTACTCAGTGATCCGGGTTTGCTTTGCACAACTGGTGCATTCTTCTTTATTGACGAACAATTCTTCTTCTTTCCATCACTGCTTTCTTCTTCCACAAAGGCCATAAATAGTACCTATTTTGGCTTCTCATCGCAATCACTTCGTTCGAACACATTGATGGCTTCCTCAGTATACAGAGTCTTCCTTTGATTTGGAACCTTACTTCTAGTCTCAGATCTGTCTTGAGTGCGCGCCGTTCTTCTTTCATGGGAACTGGATTCTTCCTCGATGTCGCTATCTTCATCTTCCCTATATGGACACTTAGAATCAAAGTATCCTATTCCTCCACATTTGAAACATTTGAAAGGAAATTTTTTTTATACTTACCAGGTCCCCTTTTCAGCTTCCTTACGAATTTTGACTCCTCTTCATCTTATTCATTGCAAGAGTCCTTTCCATGCTCATGCTTAGCCTTTCTAGTGGTTTTAAAGGCCGCTTCTTTTATGATGGGATTTTATTTCTCGATTCTCATCTCATATGCAGTTAAGATCCCTTGAAGTTCATCCTTTTTCAAATCTGCAATATTGACTCTATCTTCTAACATAGATACCTTTGCATCAAATCTTGAAGGCAAAGTTCTCAGTATCTTCTGTACTATTGATTCTTATTCTAGACTAACTCCAAGAATCTTGATAGAATTAACTATCTCATCAACTTGCAAGAATTAAGAAGCAATATTCTATTTATCTTTCATTTTCAATGATTCATATAACCCAGAGTAATTATGTAGCTTTCCCTTCTTTACTTTCTCATCACCTTCATAGAAACCTATGAGCTTGTCCCATATATCCTTGGCTGAGGCGCAATGCATGACCTTAATAAATTCATTGTTCGTTAACCCACATAGCAGTGCGTTCATGGCTCTTGCATTGCACTCATATAGTCTCTTCTCAGTAGGGTCAACTAGTGCGACTACTGGGACATTGTAACCATCCACAATGGACTACCACACATTAGCTCTGAGAGATTGCAAATACACTTCCATCCTGACCTTCCAGAAAGTATACTCAATACCATCAAACCTTTGTGCTTTGTTGGTGGAGATACCTTCATGTTTGTCCATATTTGCGCACGGATCTAGCTTCTAGATGTTAAGTTGTTACTGAAGACACCCGCTCTGATACCAATTGTTGGAATCTATTTAATACAAAGAGGGGGGGTGAATTAGTATTAGCGCAGTTATGAACAATTTGTATCTTCTTAACTAATTAATTATGAAATTTAATTATGCATCCACCATAAATAAAACATTCATCCACATATGAAAAAAACGTAGAACACATTGAATTTTTACGTGGAACTCCAAACGAGAGAAAACCATGGAATACAGAGTAGACACAAAAGAAACCTTCCCTTCTTTTCGAGCACAAAAACAAAGAAAGAGGTGTTCGTAAAGGAGCTTGTACTTGACCGCATAGAGCTCTGATCAATACAAGAAAATAAGAATCCTTCCCTTCTTTCCCTCTCATACAATTGAATGTTTTAGCCATAATTTTCGGTCTCTTGCTTACACCTACGCGGTTCAGCTTCGCCAAGTGTCTGTAACAGCCTTGGTCCTTTCAGTATATGTTATGTTATGTTATGCTGTCTCTTTTATAATAAAAAAGATTACATTCGATGAAGCACCAACTTCCTAACTTCGCCAACACCAACTTGAGGAGGCACCGACCCCCTAGTGTTTCAGGCACCGACCTAAAGGAAGCACCAACTCCCTGATTTACCAGCTTCAACTAGAAGGAGGCACCGACCCCCTACTCCTTGCCCCGTCCTGCCGCCCTGATATATAAGAAAAAGATATCGCTTTGCTATACTTCTAATCCACGCACTCTTCAAATCTTCTGATGTTCGTTCTTATGTACGCACCTTCTATATTATGTTGTATTATTGTTGTTACTTATGCTGCACACATCACTTGAATTCACACTTAATCACTTAACTTCAATTGAGGTCGCACTTCATATGATGTGTGCAACTTCATCAAATTATGCAGTCTACGCCAAGGTCCAATATTCTAATATGCTAATGTGCATCGATGGATAACCTTATTTTCTAACTTCGCGCATCAGTATCAGATGAAATTGCGCACCTTCTGAGATATGTTCATTCTGTCTTGGTGCAACAGTATTTGGACGATCTACGTCCTTCTATGTATCATATGATTCATCCTTTACGTTTAATGCACTTGTCTCAATTCATCCTTATCATGACTCACATCCTTGACTGTGTTGTAACTCTGTCTTTGCGCATCTGATGGTCTGCCTTACTTCGCACACATCAACTTAGTCTTCATGCATCTGATAAACTTCTCCACTTCGCATATCACAAGATATACTTCAGATCTGTCATTGTGCTTCTATCTTAGAACATCTGTGACTATCTGCGATACTATCATTCGGTCCTCACACACTTGCGCATCTTCTGTAATTCTTCCTTTTCTGTCTTCGCACAACTGACACAGATTCACAACATCATTCTGCGCACCGTTAGCTACTCCATTTATCTGCTTGTGCACGCTTGGCTCTCTGCTAGATCATCTTGTTCTAGTTCCGGGAGCCCTTGATGCCCCGAGTATAAGAAGCTTGATAAATCTGTATCTTCCATCTTTCCACTTACAAGCCTTTCATCCTTACTCTCAAGCTTACTTCAAACCTCCAACTTGATTCTTATTTATACTTGTCCTACGCGGATTGTATGTTCACAACTTGGTTGCATCTTTCCTTCTTCTTTGCTTCACGGTTCATGCTTCCACCACTTGTCATGTTCCGTGCCCCTGAAGTGACATCTCTTGTGGGTCTTGCGCATACATGGTCCTTTCCTTAGTGGGATTTTCACCCTTGTGATGTGGTCTTGCGCCTTTGATGTGCCATCGCTTGTAGGACTTGTTCACTTGACATCTTCAACCGCTACATACTTTTTGTTACTTGTGTGTGCTTCAACAAATGAAAGCTTTTTTCGATTGGTGAGTCTTGTGTGCTTTCGGTATTTGCATAACTGATCAACCATTTCTTGTTCCAAGCTGCTTGCACACTCCCAAACCTTGTCAAATCAATTATTTGGCTTGCTTGGGCGCACCGAAACCTTGTCCATCCAATTCTTTGGTTTTTACCTTGAAGGACTATGATTGGGTGGAATGTACTGGATGTATTCCTTATGTACTTCTTCAAACTGGATACGCTTGATGTACCTCTGGATATACTTCTTTAGACTGGATTCCATGTATTTCTTCAAACTTTCTTTCATATACTTCTTCAAAGTGGCTTTCATATACTTCTTCAAACTAGCACAAGAATACTAAATCCTCTTTGACCTCTTTGACATTAGTTGACATCGATGACATCCAAAGTTCAACACCACATATGTGCCTCCCTCCAGCCATTGATAGATATATTGTCCCCATGAACCCTCAGGGTGGTTGGTAACCTATTCTCAGCAAACAAAGTCCTTTGAAAAGTACCATGTCCTGACTTTTACAAGCCTCACGCACACTAGACTAGCCAAAGGGGGGTAACCATGAAAGAGGAACTGGTCATATTCATCACAAGAATTACATGTATTTATCACAAGAATTACCTTTCAACTATCAGTGCATGGTGTCCCAATATGAGAGTAGGTTTGTCCATGTCCCATGTGTTCTGATGATTTACCATAACACCGGGAACCTGCACTACCTTGCTGATTGTTCTTCCTACACCAGTCAGCCAAGGAGGAACATCTAATTCACGCACTTGGGGATTATTCTTTGATAAATTGATCTTCTTAAACCTAGAACTTTTCTAAAATCCTAAATTGTAACTTTACTTCAACTAGAAAAGACTCTAATTTGTTTGCTATTCAAACAAATTTTCTGCACTACAAACCTCACATTATGTTCGAGCTATATTGAGGAGGCAATGGATAAAAATAAATACTTAAGCAATGAAGGTTCTAGAAGAGATGGTAGAAACCATCATGAAAATGAGATCTCGAGCTTTGGAGATGATGATAAAAAAAATAGAGACAACAATGAAGGAGCTCCACTCGGTTCTTTGGGTTGAGCCCAAGCTCTTTATCAACTCTAAAAGATGGTCCATAGCCGAAGAAATCCCCGAAAACCATGAATATTTTGAGGAAGAATTAACAATGGAAGATCAAACGCCCTACCATAATGAACCTGAAGCACACAAATCCCAGGTGGGAAATGAATTAATGAAGTACATGAAAGCAAGAGTAGTTGTAGGTAGCTCAAATTTGAAGATATCTTATTTCATGGATTATTTAGGGCAATATAATTCAAGTCAGGAAGAGTCCTCTCCACAAATATGTTCAAGAATTGTATCCAAACATGGTCCAGAAACCATACGAACAACACAAAGAGGAGAAAATATATTACTAGCCTTAGGCTGCCATTATTCATCTAGGAAGCTTAATAGATCAAATCAACTTTAGTTCGCAGAAGTGTTTCCTCTTGCTATGTTTGCATCACTGATGGTAGAATATACAATGGGTGTGATACCCCCAAGACATTATTCTTTTTATTTTTTTGATTTAATATTGTTGAAAATATTTCAAAACAATTATTTTTGTAAGGGTTATTTAAAAACTCAAAAATACTCACAAGAGGTGTGAGTGGTACTTTGCATAACAATTAGTATTTTACTATTAATAAAAGAAAAAGACACTTGGAGAATTCAGTTAAATGAGGGGACACCACCATGAGACAAAGAACATGTGTAAATAAAGCAAGAGATATTTTACCAATCAAATCCAATCTAAAAAGTCAACTGCCACATAAGATCCTAAATCATACAGATTGAAGGATTTATTGAGATTTAATTGGGATGGCACAAGACCTGGGCAAAAACTATAAAGTGGTGCAATAAGATAGCACAGGACGTTGTGTTGCACATGGAGAAATTGTGCTGTGAGTGCATGTGTTGAGTATTTCTCTTTTTTTCGTAAGTTCATCGCCGAGCTTGTCACAGACTTTGGGAGAGAGTGCTGTGTGGAAGCTTTGATTGCTAGTTTTGCTAGTTTTGTTGTGCATGGGGTGATCTAGCTCGAGGGTGTATTTGGGCTAGCAGTTGTGCTTCTCTCTTCTATGGTTGGGAGGAACTGAATCTCCAAGTGTATTTTCCCATTATTTTCAAGTAAGTGGTTTATTGCTTGTTTGTCTTAATGATTATTTAAAACTATAGTAGCTTAGTTTGTTTATATGAATTTTGGGTACGTTTCAATGTGGTGTCAGAGTGTGGTTCAAATACTCGCATCTAGGTTTCTTCATTTGCTTTCTGCTATTGCTCGGGATAGAGTATTTTCGTGTTATTATGAATCAACCCCCATTGATAGGCTCATGACTGTTTTAGTTTTTTTCGAATGCCTGTAATAAATCTTATGGTGGGTTTTGAATCAACCAAGTGTTCCCTAGATGTATTGTCGTAACTTATATTAGAGATATGAAGTGAATGAATTTTGGGTTATGTATATGAACAATCTGTTTGTTTTATTTTAAAATCCCCGATTTCAATTGGGTGATCTCATTGAGAGAATCAACCTGTAGCTGTAAAGCAGACTGTGTTTTATTTAAATTTTATGATTTAAAGTGGGCGATCTCTGTGAGAGAATCGACCTGTAGTAGAAGCTTAGAATGTTTTTATTTAAAAAAATTCGAGGTCGGGCCATGTGAATACAATTATTAATTGACATATCGTATTAGTTTAAGTCATATACATATTGATAAGTATACACATATATATTTTAATAAATAAATATATATAGGAATGTGAATCAGAGAGAAGCTTTTTTTTATCGACATGTATATGTTGATTTATGCAATGTAAGTTATAGGTTTGGTACTAAAGAGAAAATTTAAGTCATATATATACTGTGTATTGTGGAAGAGATATATATACGGTAGGATATATATATATATATATATATATTTTGAAAGGAGTTGTTCTATGTTATCAGATGTCTTAGTTGTTATATTTTTTTAAGAATATTATATTGTTACATATATTATGATAAGAGTATAATGGCTCAATTGTCATATGTTTTAAGAAAAAGGGTATTATTGATGTAGGTAAAAAAAAAAAAAGAATATGAGTTAGATTAATGATTTAAACATATATAAATGTATATTAAAATTCGTAAGAGAGAGTTTTATTTATTGATTATAAATAACTACATAGGTTATATAAGTCAAATGTGCTGCAATGGAAAGAATCCTAAACATATGGTTTTATTATAGTTGCATATGATAAGAATGGGTGTGCTTTGGAAATGTTATGACCACGAAGATTATGGTAGTAAGATATTTTTTTATTAGTATTGCAAAAAAAAAAGTTGTGATTTTGGGTGTGTTATATATTTGATAAGGAATGTACTTATCAATGATCAGAATCTATAAGGATTATTTTCCTAGGTTTTGTTAAATGATTCTGTTTAAGTGTATAATTGTCCTATATTTCTAATGCTGATGTTGGTTGTTCATGTCTAGTTGACTATTGATATTCTTATGATAATAGTGTTGTCATTGTGAGGCAAGTGCGTATTGTCATTCTTATAGATCAGTAGTTACAAACAAAATTAATACAATGCAAGAGGGATATTATTGTTTGAAGGAGTGTCTATCCAATAAAAATATTGTGTTTCATAAATTAAATTATATGTAAGTAAGTAAATGTTGGTAAGAACCTTGACATTAATAACCCTTTCCTACTATGTAAGATATATGGTGGCATTCTCCATGAAAGGATAATTGGTTAGTTAATTTCTGTTTCTAATTATAAAAGGATTGGTGTTAAATGATAGATAAATATGCTATTGAACACCCATCTAGTTGGGTACACATATAAATGAGTTGATGAACCCACCATATCAAATGTTGACACAAATTGTATCCAAGGATCAATGGCTAGAATATGGCCTTTCTTTAGCATTGGTGTAAAGAAATGATTAGCAATTTATTGTGCATAGTCTTGACTAATATTTAGAAGTTAGATAAAGGGATATATTTCTAGGAAGAACTCGATCTTAAACATGAAATTAACCTTCATAACTATGATTATCAATACTAAATCCTCAAGTGACATAACAACATGAAGATGGTACAGTTTCATAAGTTGATTTCAAGAGGCATGATTGATCATTATATTGGTTGCATGTGAAGTGTTAAAGTATGTCGGAGGATAATTTATCTTTGGATCTTAATATAAATCTTGTAATGTTTTAATTGATTTTATTATTCATTGATAAGAGCACCTAAAAGTTTCTTTTAGTTGCTTAATTACAAATTGGTTTGGATTAATCTTGGGGTCTTATCTTTTGTAATTGGATCTTTTGAAACTAGTTCATATTCCTTCCTGCCAAGATATTCATACCCAATATTAAGAGGCGTAGTTGGATACTAATTATTTGAATTGTTAGCGTACGTGGATAAGTCTCCAATGCATAAATGTGCATTGTTTATGCAGTTGTGATATTATTTGATAATGATTATTACAATTACAAAGGAAACTAACAACTTTGTTGCGTTAAGTGTGGAATTGTGTTTTATAGTTATGAACTTTGAGGTTTGAGAGAATTTTTTTTATACCTCATACTTCAAATGGCTAATGATGGTAGGGGTAAGAAATGCATAGAATAAGGAATGATTAGAGGCTAACATGTAGATTTGGTAGAAAACCACAACAATGGACCTTTTCAATAAGCCAATATGAAGATACAGGATGAGGTGAAGATACAGGCAAGTTAGCCTATGGTTGGGTGGAAAATTGCAGCCACACATTTAGTCGCAAGGTCATCTAATGAGCTAGGTATTCTTCTACTTATGTTTATGTTGTCTATTTAATGTATTGATTATGTTTAAATGTGAAAGAGGACATTTAACTTATGATAATGATGATTATACTTAATAGTTTTGATAAGTGCATCATTATTGATAGATGAAACCAATCAATATGAGGTATAATGGATGTATTGCATATGTTTGTAACATGACATAATAAATTATTATGCAAATGAATAAATAACTTAAAGATTTCAATGCTTAATCTTCTGTGAACTTGTTAATGGAGCCATAAAAATTGTTTAAAGAATTTTTGTTCATATATTCTCATAGGTCTTGAGAAGGATTGCATTTATATATGTATATATGATGAAAGGAATTGCATTTCATACATGTCATGGACATTGAAAGAAATTATGCAAATCTTAAAAGAAATAAAAAAGAGTTCAATATTGGAGATCATGTGTATCTAAAGGTAAAACCAAAGAAGAGTACCTTGATCTTGTGAAGGTGTTCCAAGCTAGCACCCAAGTATTGCGAACCTTTGAAGTGTTATCCAAGATAGGGTCGGTATACTATCAGCTTGCACTCCCCCCTACTATAAAAGTACACAATGTATTTCATGTTTCCCTACTAAGAGATATGTACATGATGCTACTCATGTAATTTATTGAAATATTGTTCATGTAGAACTCGAGGGCGAGTTCCAGATAGAGCCTTGGTGCATCCTAGATAGGAAGGAACTTATGCTATGGAATCGAGCCATCGCCCAAATAAAAGTGCAATGGAAGCACTTCAGCCCTGAAGAGGCGACATGGGAAATGGAGGATAGAATGCGAGATGCATATCCTTCCATGTTCTGGAATGAGCAAGAGAGCTCTGAATAAAAGAACACTAAGGACGGTGTTAATAATAAGGGGGGAGAAATGTGATACCCCCAAGACATTATTATTTTATTTTATTTTATTTCATATTGTTGAAAATATTTCAAAACAATTATTTTTACTAAGAGTTATTTAAAAACTCAAAAATACTCACAAGAGGTGTGAATGATACGTTGCATAACAATTAGTATTTTATTATTAATAAAATAAAAAGACACTTGGAGAATTCAGTTAAATGAGGGGACACCACCATGAGACAAAGAACATGTGTAAAGCAAGCAAAAGATTTTTACCAATCAAATCCAATCTAAAAACTCAACTACTAGACAAGATCCTAAATCATAGGGATTGAAGGATTGATTAAGATTTGATTGGGATAGCACAAGACCTGGGAAAAAACTATAAAGTGGTGTACTGAGATAGCATAGGATGCTATGTTGTGCATGGAGAAATTGTGTTGTGAGTGCATGTGTTGAGTATTTCTCTTTTTCATATGTCCATCTCTGAGCTTGTTACCGACTCTGGGAGAGAGTGTTGCACGGAAGCTTTGTTGGCTAGTTTTGTTGTGAGTGGGGGTGATCCAACTCGAGGGTGGAGTTGGGATAGTGGTTATGCTACTCTCTTCTATGGTTGGGAGGAACTGAATCTCCAAGTGTATTTTTCCATTATTTTCAAGTAAGTGGTTTATTGCTTGTTTGTATTAATGATTATTTAAAACTATAGTAGCTTAGTTTGTTTATATCAATTTTGGGTACATTACAGTGGGATTAAAGCAACTTGCACTGGGAGTTGATGAACTTGGAAAGCTATCTAGGTTCAAAGTGGTAATATGAGGAGAAGGGATGAATTAGCATGGGGTGAGATATACCAGATCTAAGGACTTTTTGTCCAGTCATGTTTATAGAAATCACAATTCGGTTGAGTAGTAGTTTTGTACACTTTTAATGGGCATTACTTATTTAATGTTATACATTTAAATTTTGAGGAGGAATAGGCTATTGCTTAATTAATGTTATATATTTACATTGGGAGGAAAGAAGATATGCATGCTTTTTACTAAGTTGAATATTTTGTGTAATGAATCTTTTATTAAAAAGATTATATCGTTAAATTGTTTTTTGTTAAATTCTATTTTTAAATTAGATTGGTTTTTTGTGTACCAACAGAATTGGTAACTTGAGTCTTGAAAATCCTTTTCTAGATGCCACCTAGGATCAAGCTTGTTTGCTGTCACTGTAATCGTTGAGAGAGTTGCACACCCCACAAGCACAACTCCCGGGCTAAGGAGTGATTCGAACATGGGCTGATCCACCCCTATAATGCTTAGATGGACGCTTCACGAAACGAAATGACTACTGCTCGGCCAAACCCTGATGGGAATTTTTAAATTATCAGTATAGATCTATTTTAATTTTGGACTTACCAAGAACTTAAAGGGATAAAATCTTTATTTTCCTAGGTTTTGTGAAATGATTATGTTTAAGTGTATAATTGTCCTATATTTCTAATGCTGATGTTGGTTGTTCATGTCTAGTTGACTATTGATATTCTTATGATAATAGTGTTGTCATCGTGAGGCAAGTGCATATTGTCATTCTTATAGATCAGTAGTTACAAACAAAATTAACACAATGCAAGAGGGATATTATTGTTTGAAGGAGTGTCTATCCAACAAAAATATTGTGTTTCATAAATTAAATTATATGTAAGTAAACAAATGTTGGTAAGAACCTTGACATTAATAACCTTTTCCTACTGTGTAAGATATATGGTGGCATTCTCCATGAAAGGATAATTGGTTAGTTAATTTCTATTTTCTAATTATAAAAGGATTGGTGTTAAACAATAGATAAATATGCTATTGAACATCCATCTATTTGGGTACACATATAATTGAGTTGATGAACCCACCATATCAAATGTTGACACACATTGCATCCAAGGATCAATGGCTAGAATATGGCCTTTCTTTAGCATCGGTGTAAAGAAATGATTAGCAGTTTAGTGTGCATAGTCTTGACTAATATTTAGAAGTTAGATGAAGGGATATATTTCTAGGAAGAACTCGATCTTAAACATGAAATTAACCTTCATAACTATGATTGTCAATACTAAATCCTCAAGTGACATAACAACATGGAGATGGTACAATTTCATATGTTGATTCCAAGAGGCATGATTGAGCATTATATTGGTTACATGTGAAGTGTTAAAGTATGTCGGAGGATAATTTCTCTTTGTATCTTAATATAAATCTTGTAATGTTTTAATTGATTTTATTATTCACTGATAAGAGCACTTAAAAAGTTTCTTTTAGTTGCTTAATTACAAATTGGTTTGGATTAATCTTGGGGTTTTATCTTTTGTAATTGGATCTTCTGAAATTGGTTCATATTCCTTCCTGTCAAGATATTCATACCCGATATTAAGAGGCGTAGTTGGATATTAATTATTTGAATTGTTAGCGTACGTGGATAAGCCTCCTATGCATAAATGTGCATTGTTTATGCAGTTGTGATATTATTTTATAATGATTATTACTATTACAAAGGAAACTAACGACTTTCTTGCATTAAGTGTGGAATTGTTATTTATAGTTACGAACTTTGAGGTTTGAGAGAAATTTTTTTATACCTCATACTTTAAATGGATAATGATGGCAGGGGTAAGAAATGCATAGAGTAAGGAATGATTAGAGGCTAACATGTAGATTTGGTAGAAAACCACAACAATGGACCTTTTCAATAAGCCAATATGAAGATACAGGATAGGGTGAAGATACATGTAAGTTAGCCTATGGTTGGGTGGAAAATTGCAACCACACATTTAGTCGCAAGGTCATCCAATGAGCTAAGTATTCTACTACTTATGTTTATGTTATCGATTTAATGTATTGATTATGTTTAAATGTGAAAGAGGGCATTTAACTTATGATAATGATGGGTGGATCTCAATTCCATGCTCATAGGAAATAAGAACTCCCATCAAATTGATCAAAATTCACCTTCAAGAGCAATAACAACTACAATGAAAAAGATAACATCATTTTTTCTTTTCCTCTTACCAATGGGACTGAAACATTTTTTTCCTTGATGGGACGGCTTAGGGTTTCACAGCCCGGCGGGGTTGCACCCTGCAAACCCTAGCTTCTTCGGTACCCTTTCTCTAATGGTGGTGGACTGCACTGGTCAGGATGACGCACATTCCCACATGTCGGACGCGGATTACAACACTGTGGACTTGGTAGACTATTCCTTGGATCCACTGGAGGGTAGAAATATTTTTTACCATTCTGGGGGTACAAACTGCTGAAAAGTTTTGATAGGGAAACAACAGATTCCTCGCGGGGCTACTCCTCTCCGCGATCTATCAGGCATTCTACTAATGGTTCCATGACACCTGTGACAGATTCCTTGATGGAGGCATCTTCCCACTCCGACCCGTCACTTTTATCAACCACCAGAGCTTTTCTTGGAGAGACAGTTGTTGCCCGGCCGTTACCTCAACATCTCGGTGGTGCTCCCTTCTCGCTTTTCGACTCTCTTACGCATTATCAGTTGGGCGATACATTCTATGTGGATTCCACCATCATTCATGCGAAAACAACCTCCGAAGGTTGGACCCTGGACCCCTCTTTTCTTGCCGACTTCACTACAACCGAAACGCTCTGTGATCCTTCATTGATGCAAATCTATCTTTTTGAAAAACAAGGAAGTTCACGGTGGCGCATATCTTGGTATCCATTAATGTTCGGGAAGGGCTTCATGCAGTACTCACCTTCACATAGGGACAGGCATGACGAACTCATAAACTCGACTATGAAGGTATTTCCTTTCGCTGCCATGGCTGCCATGGATGTGGGCACCTTGCAAAACACTGCAATTTACCTTTTCATCAGAAAATGGACATAACTCGTAAACGAGTGGACAGAAAGGAATTTGAAGCTGGGGTTACTCCGACTAAAGATGGAAGGACTGATGAGGAACCTGGTCTTCCGCAAGGTACACATAATGATGAGGAACATCAGGATCATGTCAAAGTTCCCCCGGTTGCTGCCTCTATGTCTACTTTGGAACCCTTGACACCCTCTGATACTCCTACTCTTTCGGGTAAGCATGAAACTTATCTCTCTTTTTGTTCTTCTGTTGAAACGTTGCTTAGCTCTCTACAGATCGGTTCTACTAGCAACTCCTCCTCTCCCACAGACTGTATTCACAATCCCCCTTCCTTGGCACTCCCTACCTCCTTGATTTCCCCCAACCCCGTACTACTCCCGGGACCAATTGACCCCCACATCCCTTTTCCCATCCCACCCCTCTCCCCCCTCCCATCGGATCAATTGGTCTGCAATTTGCCACAATCCATGGTGGCTCCTCTTCTCCCTACCCCTATCCGATTTCATCTACTCACCCGAGATATTCCGGTGCTCTCGACCACTACCTCTTTCGGCTCTGGACTGGGACAAAAACCTATACCATGAAAACACACACGTGGTCGGGGAAGACCCACTCACTTAGCCTCTGCTCAACAATAGGCTATCCTGGACCTTGCGGATGGTAAACAAAAATCTATTGCTGGGGCACTTAGAGCAGTGCAATCCCTCCTACGGTTTACTACGTGAAATTTCTTTCCTTCAACTGTAGGGGGTTGGTAAGTAATCCTAAAAAACTTTCCCTCCGTAGGCTGATCGTCCTTCATCAGCCTGATATCTTTTTGTTACAAGAAAATATGGGATCTGACTCGGATGTTAGGGCGTCCCTAGCCACTCTTTTTCCTTCTTACGATTTTGCTGCTATTATTGCGCGTGGTCTCTCTGGTGGTCTCGCAACTGGCTGGAAAAAATCTTCTATCAATTTCTTCAACTCCTGGGGCTTCCCCTCATAACTAGGTGTAGAGATTTTTCATGCCACACTCAACGGGACTTTCAGGGTTGTCAATATTTATGGTCCATATCTGGATCGTGAAGTCTTCTGGAACTCTTTTCGACTTAATCCTCTTTACTCTGGGGATGAACTAATTGTGGGCAGAGATTTGAATTTCACCCGTGGAAACCATGAGATATGGGGTATGCATGCTCATCCGGACACCCTGGTTGGCTACTTTAACACTCTTCTCCTAGACACACATCTGATTGATCCACAACCATCCACTCTGAAACCTACCTGGAACAATCATCGAGTTGGGGAGGGGTGTATCTCCAAAAGGCTTGATCGTTTTTTACTATCTGAGGATCTTCTTCGACAACCCTTCAGGATACAACAATGGGTCACCTCGGGAGGCATCTCTGATCATATGCCTGTCTATCTGGAGATTCAGGGAAACTCCACAAAGCCTCCTAGTTCCTTCAAACTTTTTGCGGCTTGGCTCAAGGAGGAAAACATTATCAAAAACTCCTGGATTCCTTTCCTACCGGGTGAGGGCTCTTTTGTTGCTCCATATTTTGCCAAAAATCTCACCTGTATCAAATCTCTTCTAAAGGCCTGGGCTCACCAAAAGAATAAAAGTGATACTCTAGAACTCTCTCGCATCGAAGAGGCTTTGGCTATTCTACAGGATTCTGAGGGTGGTGGATATCATACCCTAGATTCTCAGGCCACACTTAAATCACTGGAAAGATCTCAGAACAAGATCCTCTCCAATCAGGAAGCTGCTTGGAGATTAAGATGTAGAGCCATCTGGCTCGACTGTGGCGATGAAAATACAAAATTCTTTCAAGCCTTTGCAAAAGGCCGGAAGGCACAAAACACAATTTCGGATCTGAAAAGTCCCTCGGGGGAGACTTTATCTTCCTTTGACGACCTAGCCACCATGGGATCCAACCACTTCAAATCTTTGTTTTCAGCACCCCGGGGTGCCAATATTGCTGAAGTTATCAGACTCTCACAGTACTTTCTAGGAGCAGTCACTGAACTTGACAATCAAAATCTAATGGAGGAGATTTCTGAAGAGGAGCTAAAATCTACTTTACACAGCTTTCAAAAGGATAAAAACCCTGGGCTGGACGGATGGACCATTGAATTCTTCATAGAATACTACGACATCATTGGCAACGATCTCTTGCAGTTGGTTGAAGAATCCAGGATTGGTGGAATTATACACCTGCCTCTAAATGCCACCTTCATTGCTCTCATTCCAAAAGTAGACAAACCAGAGACTCTGGATGAATTTATCCCTATCTCACTCTGCAACATCACTTACAAGGTGGTGGCAAAAATCATGGCTAAACGATTAAAATTTGTTCTCTCCAAATTTATTTCTCTTGAAAAATTTGGTTTCCTGGAAGGCCAACAAATTCATGAAGCTATTGGAGTTGCGTAGGAAGGTTTATACTCACAAAAGCAAAAGAGCATTAAAGGAGCGGTCATAAAAATTGACTTGTCAAAGGCTTTTGTTAGAGTCAGTTGGCTGTACCTAAGGATTCTTATGACTCATCTAGGGTTCGACTATTCTTTCATTAAATGGACTATGAGTTTCATCACCACAGCCTCTTTTGCTGTACTTATAAACAGCTCCCCTTCACCTTTCTTCTGTGCGGAGAGGGGTCTTAGACAGGGTTGTCCACTGTCTCCACTACTCTTCCTGCTGGTTGCTGAAGGACTAAGTCGGGCTATTATTGATGCAAAATGTAGGGGCACTTTTTAGGGACTTCACATCACCAACAACCTTCGGCTTACTCATCTTCTCTTTGTAGATGACATCTTGACCTTCTGCGATGGGTCCATCAGGTATGCAGAAAAACTGGACAACATACTCTCTCTTTTTCAGGATGCTACAGGGATGGTCATTAACATCAATAAATCTTCTATCACCCTCTATAGACTAATAGAGGAGGAACAACAAAGGTATCTCACTCTTTTTCCCTTTGAAATACTCTCTCTGGATGTTGGTTTAAAATATTTGGGTTTCCACCTGAAGCCAAATGCTTACAAGATGTACGATTGGGCTTGGCTCATTGCAAAATTGGAAAAAAGGCTATCTATTTGGAGTCACCGCTGGCTCTTCGGGGCTGGTCGTTTGGTCCTCATTAAATCAGTTTTGGAAGCCATTCCTGTTTACTGGATGTCCTTGGCTTGTATCCCCATGGGCATTCGGGAAAAATCTCGTAAACTCTACTTCCGCTTTCTTTGGTCGGGACATTCAGAACATCACACAACTCCCTGGGTCAAATGGGATCGCCTAGCCTTACCCAAATCCTTGGGGGGTTGGGGCCTAAAGCACATTCATTTGTTTGCAACCTCTCTCGCGGCGATGGTGGGATGGTGTATCCTCTCTTGCGATAACTTTTGGACAAGAGTTATATTACAAAAATATATCGCCCCGGATACAATACTTCAATGGATCTGCAACCCCATTAAGCCACTCCATGGCATGTCTATCATCTGGAAAGCGGTTCTAAACTCCTCCCACTTATCTCTCAAGGACTTGCATGGAAAGTAGGAACTGGTACAAATATCCGTATTGGAGCAGATCCTTGGTTAGGGTGCAACAATTATCACATCTTACAGGAACCCATCTTACACTTTCTACACCAACAAGGGTTTTTTCACCTAACTCAAATTGCCGACCCTATTACTACTACTCTCTGGCAACAGGGTTGGCTTTCTCCAGAGCTCCTTGAACTCCATGTGGAATTGCACGATCAATGGAACACTTATCTTCTCGCACTCAGATTATCTCATGCCCGCATCTTTGACTCACCAAACGCTCTCATCTAGGCCTCTTTTTCAAACGGCCACTATTTACCGAAGTTGGGTTACAAACTCTTAATGGAATTAAAGCAGCAACAGGTTGAACCACAGTGGCCGTGGAAAAATCTCTGGAAGACACACTGTCCTTCTAAAAACAAAATCTTCTTGTGGTGCACTCTTTCAAATCGGATCCCCACCTGGGACCGTATTAAGAAAAAGAACATTGAGGGACCAGGATGGTGTACTATGTGCAGGAAGGATGAAGAAACTATTCCACACCTCTTCCTTCATTGTGCCTTCTCGAAGCAGGTCTGGTCTGAATTAACGCTTTTACACACTCCTGCTGGGATTTGGACTGGTCGGGTTGTTGAAGAGGCTTGTAAGTGCTAGTCCAACTCCCCGAACACCTCCTATATTATAGCTCTTCCACTGATTGTCATTTCGGGTATCTGGCTGGCTCGGAACCATCATAAATTTCTGGACAAGACCACCAACCCTCCATTTTGGTGAACCATTGCCTCACTATAATCTCCCATTTCCCCCAGGAAAAATCCCCCCCATCCCCTGAAACCCCTCAGCTAAAACAATCATCCCCAACATTCCTTGGGCATTTTTTGACAGTGCCTCTCAAAACAACTTATGTGGAGGGGGTGCTATTCTTTATCTCACAAACTCTCATTTTTTCAAAATTCATATGGGGCTGGGCAATGGAACAAACAATTTTGCTAAACTTTTCGCTCTAAAACTGCTGCTTCATTTTGCGCTGGATTCTCACTACACTCAATTACAATTCTTTGGTGATTCCATGATCATCATAAACCGGATCAAAAAAATTCAGAGATGTCACATTCTGTTTCTGAACACAATTCTTGAGGAGACCCTGTGTATCACTGAGATGTTTGACACTTTCTCTTGCAAACATGTTTACAGGGAGCGAAACATGGTGGTGGACCTCTTGTCAAAGCAAGGGCTGACCCTACCACTGGGACAATGGAAAATTTTGGAACAAGAAAATGGCACCTTTCATGAATACTACCATAGACTGTTTCTAGAAGGCACTACAAACACTGCACTCTGAATTTACTACTCTACACTTTTCTGACACACTGGTTACTTATATTTTTCTGGGTCGTCCACTGTACCTTCGTGGTCATTTTGTAATTGTATATGAAGCTCTCTTGTAGAGTCTTGCACACTTTAAATTCTCTGAACTTTTATGAAGTAGCTGAAAAGCTTATATATGAAAGAGCTCCCAAAGCTCTTATATGTAATTTGGTTATGAATATAATGAAATTACGCCTTTTCCCTTGGAAAAAAAAACTTATGATAATGATGATTATACTTAATAGTTTTGATAAGTGCGTTATTGATAGATGAAACCAATCGATATGAGGTATAATGAATGTATTGCATATGTTTGTAACATGACAAAATCAATTATTATGCAAATGAATAAATGACCTAAGGATTTCAATGCTTAATATTCCGTGAACTTGTTAATGGAGCCATACCAATCGTTTAAAGAATTTTCGTTCATAGATTCTCATAGGTCTTGAGAAGGATTGCATTTCATATATGTCTTGGACATTGAAATAAATTATGTAGATCTTAAAAGAACTAAAAAAGAGTTCAATATTGGAGATCATGTGTTTCTAAAGGTAAAACCAAAGAAGAGTACCTTGAGCTTGGGAAGGTGTTCCAAGCTATCACCCAGGTATTGCGGACCTTTTGAAATGTTAGCCAAGATACGGTCAGTATCCTATTAGCTTGCACTTCCCCCTACTATAAAAGTACACAACGTATTTCATGTTTCCCTATTAAAAAGCTATGTACATGATGCTACTCATGTAATTGATTGGAATCTGATTTAGGTAGAACCCGAGGGCGAGTTCCAGATAAATCCTTGGTGCATCATAGATAGGAAGGAACTTATGCTATGGAATCGAGCCATTGCTAAAATAAAAGTGCAATGGAAGCACTTCAGCCCTGAAGAGGCGACATGGGAAATGGAGGATAGAATGCGAGAGGCATATCCTTCCATGTTCTGGAATGAGCAAGAGAGAATAAAAGAACACCAAGGACGATGTTAATAATAAGGGGGGAGAAATGTGATACCCCCAATACATTATTATTTTATTTTATTTATTTAATATTGTTGAAAATATTCCAAAACAATTATTTTTGTAAGAGTTATTTAAAAACTCAAAAATACTCACAAAAGATGTGAGTGATACGTTGCAAAACAATTAGTATTTTATTATTAATAAAATAAAAAGACACTTGGAGAATTCAGTTAAATGAGGGGACACCACCATGAGACAAAGAACATGTGTAAAGCAAGCAAAAGATATTTTACCAATCAAATCCAATCTAAAAATTCAACTACCAGACAAGATCCTAAATCATATGGATTGAATGATTGATTGAGATTTGATTGGGATAGTACAAGACCTGGGCAAAAACTATATAGTGGTGTACTGATATAGCATAGGACGATATGTTGTTGATGGAGAAATTGTGTTGTGAGTGCATGTGTTGAGTATTTCTCTTTTTCGTAAGTCCATCATTGAGCTTGTTATAGGCTCTGGGAGAGAGTGTGCGTGGAAGCTTTGCTGGCTAGTTTTGTTGTGCATGGGGGTGATCCAGTTCAGGGGTGGAGTTGGGCTAGCCGTTGTGCTACTCTCTTCTATGGTTGGGAGGAACTGAATCTCCAAGTGTATTTTCCCATTATTTTCAAGTAAGTGGTTTATTGCTTGTTTGTCTTAATGATCATTTAAAACTATAGTAGCTTGTTTTTTATATCAATTTTGGGTACGTCACAGCAGGATTAAAGCAACTTGCACTGGGAGTTGATGAACTTGGAAAGCTAGCTAGGTTCAAAGCAGCAATATGAGGAGAAGGGATGAATTAGCGTGGGGTGAGATATATCAGATCTAATGACTTTTTGTCCAGTCATGTTTATACAAATCACAATTTAGTTGAAGGCTAGTTTTGTATACTTATAATGGGCATTAGTTATTTAATGTTATACATTTAAATTTTGAGGAGTAGGCTACTACTTAATTAATGTTATATATTTACATTGGGAGGAAACAAGATATGCATGCTTTTTACTAAGTGAAATATATTGTGTAATGAATCTTTTATTAAAAATATTATATACGTTAAATTGTTTTTTGTTAAATTCTATTTTTAAATTAGATTTTTTTTTGTGTACCAACAGAATCGGTAACTTGAGTCTTGACAAGCCTTTTCTAGACGCCACCCAAGATCGAGCTTGTCTGTTTCCACTATAACCATTGAGAGAGTTGCACACCCCGCAAGCAAAACTCCTAGGATAAGGAGTGATTCGAACATGGGTCGAGCCACCCCTCTAATGCTTAGCTGGACGCCTCACGAAATGAGACGACTACTGCTCGGCCAAACCCTCATGGGAATTTTTATGTCCCCGAAGGGGATCATATATGTTTCGTGGAGCTCCTATTATTTTGGGCTAGTGTACCCCTAAAAGCTATAAATTTTTGCTATAACTATAGTTGAATTATAGTGTAAAATATATTGTATTAAATCCAAGTTTTAAAAATAGGTTTTTTTCAATTCTTATTGGTTGCAGGAGGATGACGTCATCCTCGTTTTTCCCTTCCTAGGAGGGGGCGGTGGAATGATGTCATCCTCGTTTAAATGTTTCTCATTCACATAAATATGCACTGTATAGATTTTTAATGTTGATCTTGGATTGAGGTAAGTATTCGCCACCTGTATTATGCAAGTGGATTTTGGTAGCCCCTTTGCTTTAGCGTGGCTCTTGATCGTTTACCGACAACACAAGTTGTTGTCCCTAGCACTGAACCACCGATTTCTAATGCTCTCATTGCATCACTTAAGCGAGCACAAGCACACATTGATTTGGATTGTGTCATCATTACCCCTGCTAAGAAATTGCCTCAGTGCCAAATGTCTTCTGTGTTCGCATTGTTGGATTTGGCTTATATATTTTCTCGATATTTGACTCACTGTCATGCATTGAATATCATTGGTACATGGATGTGTAAACCGTTCAATCAATACACTTGGACAATGGGCGAGCCCTAGGCATTGAGCGGCAGAGCATTTAATGCTGCAGCTTAGTGCTTAGGGTCCGTTGGATTTGGAGAATCTTTAGATCCAACGGACCCTAAGCTCACTGAGCTGCAACATTAAATGCTCTACAACTCAATGTTTAGGGCTCGCATGGACAATGTGGACAAAGCTTAGATTCCAGTGCCCATGCTTGTGGTGTAAACTGTGCCAAAGCTTTACTGACTCATTCATTTCCTAGGTTTTGTTGTGTAGTTTCAAGTTCTTTGTAAAAGATAACAATGTTCACCATATCAGGCTGCCAACAGAGATCCGAGTTTATGGGAATAGTTCCTTGCTATTGCAGATCCAGAGTCTCCTACCATCGCTTTTTCTTCGTATGAGAAGCTGAGGAATACCCAATAAGTACACTTTTGCATGGTATTTTATGCAATCTGCTTTCACTTCTAGATTTTGGTTACCGGAAGATGATATCTATTGTTATATGTTTAGGTTTGATTTCATAATCTATCATTATTTTATTGTTTTCATGTACAACAAGCTTCCATGACTCGCCTCATCTACTATGTGGTCATGTCTAGTTTGTAGATCAAGTGTTTCTTTGTAAATAAAAAATCAACATTGTTTTCTGGTTTGTTAGGAGTATCACCCTACATAATTTACTGTTTCTTTGACAATAAAGTTATAAAATTAGTTTCATATTTCATCCCCGCTTTTGAGGGTGACCTGATACATAACTCTAACCCGTTCCCAAAATTACTATAAATGTTTCACTGTTCCCCAAAATAAGCATAAGCATGCAAATGAGAATACTATTCCTATGTAAGTATTTCTTCACAATATTGTATTTAGCATGTTGCCAAGTTTCTAAATACAAATTTGCACGGCTATTTACAAATTGCAAATCACATTTTAACTAATAATTCAATTGAATTTCTAAATTTATTTATTTAGCCATTTCCCTGAATTTAGTAACTTTATAATATTAAAACTATGAATAACTTATATGAATAGACATTTTAATTTATAATTCAATTGAATTTCTAAATTTATTTATTTATCCATTTGCGTGAATTTGGTAACTTATGATATTAAAACTATGCATAACTTATATGAATAACTTATATGAATAGAGAGACAATATATATTTTAAGAAATTTATTATGAAGTTCTTTAAATTATTCTAACTTGTGAATATTATTTTATTTGATATATTAGATCTATTTTATAGTAATGTAAATTTAATAAGATTTATTATTTTTTAAAAAAGATTAAATATTTAATTTTTTTTTTATTAAATTAAAAAATTATAGAAAATTTAACATTTTAATTAATTTGATAGGTTTTTTGATACCTGAGTTAAAATAAATTTACACTAAAAGTTGAAAAACAATTTACATTAATAACTTTTAAATCATTTTATTTTATATTGATGAAGTAAATTATTTCTAATAATTTGTTTAAAAACTTTAAAATTATTTAAAAAATAGTTTTACAACCATATTAAAAAATAGCAAACAAATAAAAAAAATAAAATTTATTTAAAATTTGCATGTGTAAAGCTTCTTATTAATAATAAACTTACTCATAAAAAGTATAGCAAAACATATCACATAGTAAAAGTAAATGTTGCTTTCAAGTTGACAAGTAGTACTCACACTCCAATCTGTATGTGTATATAATATGGATATAAAGATTAGTCCAAGAGAGACGGTTTAATTTCATGCCTTCCAGGAAACATTGTTCTCTCTAAAACATGGACACATTCTTAATTATCAATAGCATTTAGTGTTTTTGTTAAAAATAGTTATAATGGCGACATCGTTGTTTGAGTTTGAAGGCATAATGCTTATCATAAAATATTTTGATCATCAATGCAGTTATGATTTTTTCTTATTTTGTCATTTATGAAGGGTTCCTTCACATTTCAAACATATTTATGATGATACAAAAAATTATAAAACATCAATTTATCTTATATAGTATTATACTATAAAATAAAATTATACCCATGCATACTAATATAAAAATTTTACATGTTTATGATGTATATAAAAAATTATAAGACATCAAATTATCTTATATAATATTATGCTATAAATTGAAATTATAGTAATGCATAATAATATAACATTTTCTTATATTATATTATGATGTAAAAGGTTGACCAAATTTCTAATTAAAATTGGTACATAATAAATACAATTTGACATTAGTGAGAATTATAAGTTTGCATGACCTTGTCCATAAAGACCTACAATTATGATTTAGCACTCCACTATAATTTAGCACTTCACTATCTTTTAGCAATGGCATGTGACATTGCAACTATGTTGCTCTTGTTAACAATATTTTCAATCATTTTTTTTAAGATTTTCACAGAAGTGAGCTCTTCTCACCTAATTTGTTTGGTAGGGTGTTTGGTAGGTGTAAGTGATCGGGCTAGATGGATTGTTGGGGGTAGTCCCCCATTCACCTAGGAAGAAAAGAAAGGTGGTGAAGAGACAAAGTCCCCAGATAATTATGACATTGGGCGATGATATACGAGTGGATTGGGTTGCAGAGTTCATGGGAAAGGCCTTGATTTTCATTCGAGAAAGAAATATTTAATTGCTTTGAAAAGGGATAAGTAAATGGACTTTTGAGAATTGCTTAATATTCTTAGTGAACTTTGAAACATGACTTTTATCACTAAGCAAATGCAAGTCTCCCAAGCCATGGAGACAACATAAGCACCAAGTAACAATTTGCATTTTGAGATTTGAATCTAACCAACTCAAAATCAAAATCAATGGTGATGTATATCCTATCAATATTGACTAGAGATAAGGCTACAACATCTCTAGTCATAAGAATTACGTCAAAATCAAAGTCCTCTAAATGATGTTCAAACTTCATGATCAATTGTTTACATATAAAATCTCCTAAAAAATAAGTATTTACAAAATAAGGTTGGTTTCCCAAATGCAAAGCAAAATGTACCTACAAAAGTGAGGAGAATTATTCAGATTTCCCGTAAAAGAAAATAGGTGACAAAATTTATATGAATAATATCAGTAACAATAATATTAGGAGATCAATACACTCAAAACTAGTTTGTTAGTCTCTCTCCCTTAAAAAATTTATAGTTCTAAATAATAAATAATAGGAGAGGGCATACATAATCTGAAACAGAAACATTTGTTGTCGTATACTTCACTCCATTCATCCCCTCTAAAAGAAATCACACTCTTGAGATTTCTATCTTAAGATTGCAGTGAGCAATAACAA
Source organism: Larix kaempferi (assembly GCA_027924585.1). NCBI lineage: Eukaryota > Viridiplantae > Streptophyta > Pinopsida > Pinales > Pinaceae > Larix > Larix kaempferi. The sequence continues at coordinate 10,733,253 of BSBM01001055.1, forward strand.
CTTTCTTTGTTAATCATTCTTTTTATGATCTATCCCATTTCAATGGGTTCGATCTCATCAAAAGGAGGTTCTCTAGCTTTTGCACTCCATCCAATGGTGAAATGGCCATTACAGTTGTTCTGCATCATATTTGTTAGGTATTGAGAGAGATAGCAGTGGAAGTTGGGATAATGAAGTGATTAAAAACTTGTTTAAATTTAAAAATTTATTTAAATTTGCTTGGTAGGGTGTTTGGTAGGTGTAAGTGATTGGGATAGATGGATTGTTGAGTGCAGTCCCCCATTCCCCTAGGAAGAAAAGAAAGGTGGTGAAGAGACGAAGTCCCCAGGTAATGATTACATTGGGTGATGATATACGAGTGGATCGGGTTGCAGAGTTCATGGGAAAGGCCTTGATTTTCATTCGAGCAAGAAATATTTAATTGCTTTGAAAAGGGATAAGTAAATGGACTTTTGAGAATTGCTTAATATTCTTAGTGAACTTTGAAACATGACTTTTATCACTAATCAAATGCAAGTCTCCCAAGCCATGGAGACAACATAAGCGCCAAGTAACAATTTGCATTTTGAGATTTGAAACTAACCAACTCAAAATCAAAATCAATGGTGATGTCTATCCTGTCAATATTGACTAGAGATGAGGCTACAACATCTCTAGATGTAAGAATTACGTCAAAATCAAAGCCCTCTAAATGATGTTCAAACTTCATGATCAATTGTTTAAATATAAAATCTCCTAAAAAATAAGTATTTACAAAATAAGGTTGGTTTCCCAAATGCAAAGCAAAATGTACCTACAAAAGTGAGGAGAATTATTCAGATTTCCCGTAAAAGAAAATAGGTGCCAAAATTTATATGAATAATATCAGTAACAATAATATTAGGAGATCAATACACTCAAAACTAGTTTGTTAGTCTCTCTCCCTTAAAAAGGTTATAGTTCTAAATAATAAATAAATAATAGGAGAGGGCATACATAATCTGAAACTGAAACATTTGTTGTTGTATACTTCACTCCATTCATTCCCTTTAAAATAAGTCACACTCTTGAGCTTTCTATCTTAAGATTGCAGCGAGCAATAACAACTTTCTTCGTTAATCATTCTTTTTATGATCTATCCCATTTCAATGGGTTCGATCTCATCAAAAGGACCCTCTAGCTTTTGCGCTCCATCCAATGGTGAAATGTCCATTACAGTTGTTTTGCATCATCTTCGTTAGGTATTGAGAGAGATAGCAATGGAAGTTGGGATAATGAAGTGATTAAAAAACTTGTTTAAATTTAAAAATTTATTTAAAATTTGCTTGGTAGGGTTTTTGGTAGGTGTAAGTGATCAGGCTAGATGGATTGTTGAGGGCAGTCCCCCATTTTTCTAGGAAGAAAAGAAAGGTGGTGAAGAGACGAAGTCCCCAAGTAATGATGACATTGGGCGATGATGTACGAGTGGATCGGGTTGCAGAGTTCATGGGAAAGGCCTTGATTTTCATTCAAGCAAGAAATATTTAATTGCTTTGAAAAGGGATAAGTAAATGGACTTTTGAGAATTGCTTAATATTCTTAGTGAACTTTGAAACATGACTTTTATCACTAAGCAAATGCAAGTCTCCCAAGTCATGGAGACAACATAAGCGCCAAGTAACAATTTTCATTTTGAGATTTGAATCTAACCAACTCAAAATCAAAATCAATGGTGATGTCTATCCTGTCAATATTGACTAGAGATGAGGTTACAACATCTCTAGTTGTAAGAATTACGTCAAAATCAAAGCCCTCTAAATGATGTTCAAACTTCATGATCAATTGTGTAAATATAAAATCTCCTAAAAAATAAGTATTTACAAAATAAGGTTGGTTTCCCAAATGCAAAGCAAAATGTACCTACAAAAGTGAGGAGAATTATTCAGATTTCCCGTAAAAGAAAATAGGTGCCAAAATTTATATGAATAATATCAGTAACAATAATATTAGGAGATCAATACACTCAAAACTAGTTTGTTAGTCTTTCTCCCTTAAAAAGGTTATAGTTCTAAATAATAAATAAATAATAGGAGAGGGCATACATAATTTGAAATTGAAACATTTGTTGTTGTATACTTCACTCCATTCATTCCCTTTAAAATAAGTCACACTCTTGAGCTTTCTATCTTAAGATTGCAGCGAGAAATAACAACTTTCTTCGTTAATCATTCTTTTTATGATCTATCCCATTTCAATGGGTTCGATCTCATCAAAAGGACCCTCTAGCTTTTGCACTCCATCCAATGGTGAAATGGCCATTACAGTTGTTCTGCATCATCTTCATTGGGTATTGAGAGAGATGGCAGTGGAAGTTGGGATAATGAACTGATTAAAAAACTTGTTTAAATTTAAAAATTTATTTAACTTTATTTATCATTAAAATAATTTTTTTTTTGTTATTTTAAATTATTTGATTTCTTGGTATTACTTTTATAATAGAAATTATGCTGCCCTGAAACATGTCATTATCATATATACTAATTTAAGTATCACCTAGTCACTTAAACATTATAGAACTAAGTTGCCAAGCATGAGTAATGTCAAGTCTCTTGGGATCCCAATCCCCTTAGTTCTAAGGGATGTGACTTTTTTAGCCAATGAGAAAATATGATGACAAGATCATTCAATTAAAAAAAACAATGGCAAGACCAAAAATATGCTTTTATACTGAAAGTACCTTTTTTTTCTTTTTGATTTTATCACTTTCTTGAATTTGATAATCTATGTATGGTATACTTCATGATTGATAGGAGCCTTTCATCATCTTTTTATATTTTGTATGGATGGAATATGTTCACACATCATATAGTGAAATATAAATAATATTTAATATATATTTTATTGTGGTGGTCGAATTCCCTTTATATATTATGTTAAATTAAAATATCTATATTTACCATTCAATGAAATTTGCTTTTACCATATATTTATCACTAATTGTTATTATGTATATATCATGTTCACATGAACACGATAAATTAATTAATATATGTTATTATATTATATCCCTTGGCTTTTACCCTCTAATCAAGTTGAAAAATGAAGAGGTGTGGAAAACGTGCTTTGGTTCATTGTACAACCAATACCTTTTCAAAGTCCTCATGGGTCAACTCGTTATTATACTTTCTAATTTAATCTAAAATGCAACAGCATGTGGCAATGGCAATGTCGGGGACATTGCCACCACGTGGCTCTTGTTAAATTATCATTATAGATCTATTTTAATTTTGGACTTACCAAGAATTTAAAGGGATAAAATCTTTAGAGAAGCAAAGAGTTTCTTACATTTTACACTTTAGAAAAGGTTTGCAATTTTTAATTTTGTAAAATATTAGGTTGGACCAATATATAAGAACATATGTTATAATATATGAGAAAAATCCATATTAAATGTTTTAAGCTTTTTTTTAATAAAATCACATTCTTAGAAAATTCCATATATATATATATTTTTTAAATTAAGGGGATACTGATGGCCGGGTTTCAGTGTTATCGACAAGATATTGTATAAGTGCACTTCGGCTTCGTATAAAAAGCTCTTGGCAGCCTTGGTATCATGAGCAACATGCAAGAATCCTCAATGCACATCATTGATATTTATTTGTCATGACATTTCGTGAGAGATTTATTTGTTGTGACTGACTGTGGAAATAACATTGCTTCAAATGTTGTATTAATTTATGCAGCTGGCTGGACGGAGTCAAGAATATGAAGACCTAGAATTTACAACGTTTTATGGTGTCTTGCATGTTGTGCATTTTTCAAGACTTTTCTTTTATAATAAAGCAGTGCAGTGATGGAATCAACGAAGATGGCATCATCAATTTTTGATAATTTTAGGAATTATACAGATTCTCGAGAGGTTTCTTTTATTAGTTTAAATATCTATTACTAAGAATAAATACCTAAATATGTAAGATTGTCATTAAGCTTGAATTACACATTTTTATTTGAAGGATGACAGGATCATGGGAGCTAAATTTTGACTAATTTTTATGAACAGGTTTCACCATTTGCTCCTATGTTTTTATCTAGCTATATTAGCTATTAGAATTACAAAATCCACCCCATATTTCAATGTCCATGGACTTCATGCTTGGAAGTCTTTCATTAAAACAAAAAGTACCCCATATTTCAATGTCCATGGACTTCATGTTTGAAAGTCCTTCATTAAAATAAAAAGTAGGTTTAACTAGATGTTTAATTCTTTATATAAAAGTTTAAAAAATGAAATCAACATATAAATGTTTATAAATGTTATAAATGTTTCTAAATGTTTGAAAGTTATATTTGATTGTAATTCTAATTTTTGGATTATTTATATATATAAATATTATCATAAATTAAGTTATTTGTACATTGTCATTAAAGTAAACCTTGAGCATTCACAAAATATAATATATGTTTTTAGAGGTTGGAATATTCTTCTAAATTTTCATATCATCAAGGCAGAGACTTTGCTATTGGAAGTTCTTCTTAATATTGTTTTCCCAAATTCAATAGAATTACAATCATTACATAGAAAGTCGGCTCCCAAGGAGCAAGTGTCACAAAGCAAGATTTGAACCCGGGTGGAGAGGATAACAAGATTCCTCCAAACCACCCGATCTACACTCAATTGACAAATCTTCTATAATACATATGTACATATATATTTCAAAAACATGATGATATTTTGGATTGAAACTTGTGATGTAAGGCTTTGTTAATAATAATTGACTTTATTAACCACATTAATGAAGTAATCCTAGCACAATGATCCATTAAATTTGTAACCATTAATCCTCTAATATATATATATATATATAACCACTTAGTCCATTATCCCATAATCAACAAACCTTAACCTTGTTGAAAGTAGTTGACCATGATTGACCATCTTGACCATATTGCCAAATGTTGACTCTCTTAAAAGGCATACATCTTTTAAATGCAACTAGCATATTAGGTCTCATTTACCTATAACTATTGTATAACTATTGTGACCATTAATTGGAAAGTAATAAAAGTATTTTCCTTTTAGTACCCTAAAACCAACAAGCTCTTGTAACCCACAAACACATAATCCCCTAACCCATATTGACCTATTTTAATTGGTATGGACTATTTAACCATATTGACCTATTTTAACCAAGTCAACTAACACAACTAGCCACCTACTCCTAACTAACCTACCTAGTAACCACCTAACAAACTACTCCCCTAATCCCAATAACTCACCAACCTCCAATCATCATTAATCATTATAAGTACCATTGATCATGGTTAACCACTATTGATGTTGACCATCTTGATTATGTAGATTATATAACCACTCTTCATCATGTCAATTGAGTGTAGATCAATTACTTAAGAGGAATGTTGATATACTCCCCACCCAAATTCAAATCTAACTATGTGACATGTTATATAATCAATATGTAAAAGAGGATTATTATAGTAGTTAAACATTATTATTAACCATAATTGACTATCTTAATCATTGAAAAAAAAGACCATCTTAAAACACATACTTCTTTTGGCCTTATAAGTAAAACACCAGTATCCCTGAAGTCCTCCAAAAAGCTTTGGTCAAGAAATATATAAACTTCTCAAAACTCCATCACCGACAATAAGAGACCACGAACCCATAGGGCCATATCAACATATTTTGAATTTGGTGGATTAGTAGTCAACATTGTTGAATTGACACGACTAGTTACCTACCCATATCGACATATTTTGACTTATGTGGATTTTTTTGTTTGGTAGGTTAAACATAAGACCCGAACCCCAAGAACATGATGGAACCATGATTCATTCATTGAAATATTTATTTTATGTTTGTTTTAGGACACCTGAGACCCGAACGATCTTTTTTATGTTTGGTGTGGCAACTGGCCATCCACTGAATTTGGTATGTTTGTTTTAGGGCACCTAAGATGGAACCATGAATCATCCATTGAATTTTTGATGCGTGAAAGAAGTTGAATCAGTTACACGCGTATTGTGGAGCCCCGAAAATCTGGCGCGAGCCCATGCTTGTGATTCACTTGGAAATGGAAACACCACTTTAATCGCTTAAACCAAGAATAACACAAATAAAATATTGGATGGAATTTCACTTTGTTTTTACTACGCACTCTGTCTCTTTCTCTTCTTTTTAAGAAGTGTTTTTCCATGGACACGCAGAGATAGAAAGAAAAGGACGGTTACTGCCATCGACATTTAGATAAGACATCATTTTTATTATTAATTAAAAATAATTAATATTTTTGAATCAAGTAAAAAGATTTTGTAAACAGTGTCAAGAGGAATATTGAAATGATAATTTTATATTTTGAAGTAATGTAGTTTAAAAGTCTTATGATTTTAAATTGGCAAATTTTAATTTTTCTAGTAAATTTTTAAAAATTTTGGTTACAATTCTTAAACTCTGAAATTTTGGATGTCCCAAAGGTTTTTAATGGTATTGAATCAGTTTCTACCATCAAAATAAAAAATACAGTATTCCAGTTAAAAAACCAAATAATTTAATTTTTAGACAACTCCTTATTGTCGAATTTCAAAAAAACAAGTTTATAGTAGACCCAAAGAGTTTAAATAAAAGAGTTCCCCTTATTATTAACTTATTCCAATAATATAACACATTATAATATATGTTTTTATATCTTATTTTTTTATGTATTTTTTAGAAATTTTATTCAGAATTGAAGTTACAAGTGCTGTAAGATTGTGGCTTGCCGAACCAATAAAAGCTTGGATAGTCTTTCAGTTAAAACATAAATACCAACTGCTTCACGCATTTGACATCTGACAGGAACATAGACAGAACAACAGCTACAAATGTTGGGGAGGACTGCTGCTTGTTTGAGTCTCTGAATGGCAATGGAGTCTCAAAATTTGAGGGCGTTGAAGATGGATATTGATAATGATAATATTCCTCCACGTCCCAAGAAGCTGTTCAAAAACTGGAGGACCAGATCGCCCATGTCTTTCTTCAGACAAGCTTGGAAAATGGGTAAAGACGACCCTCGTAAAATTATACACTCCTTCAAGGTTGGATTTGCACTCTGTGTTGTTTCTCCTTTCTATCTCACAGATCCTTTGTTCAATGGAGTTGCTGGGACCAGTGCTATCTGGGCTGTCATTACCGTCGTAGTGGTATTGGAATTTTCTGCAGGTACAATCTAATCTATGGCTGCTATCGTTGCAGATTTAATATGCAATGAGTAAATCTTAATATGTGAAGAATGAGTTTATGTTTTTTTATTTTATTTTACAGGCATATTTTACATTATAGACAGACATACAAAGTAACAAGTATCTCCTCCATCCAAATTCCACATCCATGTACTTCTCTGAATGCTTCATCCAAATTTTACATTTCTTTGGTTATTATAGTAATTTAAGAATGCTTTTTTATAAGTTTTTTATCATAATAATAGCAAACCAATTAATGCCTCTCTTTCTTCTTAACGATAAGATAAATCAAATTTGATTTCAAAATTAACCACCATCATCTTCAAGCTGAGATTTAAAGCAATGAATAACTGTTGGACAATTAGTTTTATTGCTAACCTGATGCAAATTAATCACTCATGCAGGTGCTACCCTGAGCAAGGGCTTAAACAGTCATCAAGCTGAGATTTAAAGCAATGAATAGTTGGACAATTAGTTTTATTGCTACCCTGATGCAAATCAATCACTGATGCAGGTGCTACCCTGAGCAAGGGCTTAAACAGAGGACTGGGAACACTGTTCGCAGGTCTCCTGGCTCTAGTTGTGGATTTAGTAGCTAAGAACGCAGGAAGCAAAGGGCAGGCTGTCCTCATTGGCGTTGCCATCTTTATATTCGGTAAATCAGAGTCATTGTTATTTTCTTCATTCTTATTTAGTAGGATATGTTTTTCTTTTCTGAAATAGGCACAAGGTAGTGGCTATGTGTGTATGAAAAATTAGTGTGATTAAGTATATAAAAAAATAGTTAATTTTTAGATTGATATGTGTTTATGTTTTATATTTTGTATGGATAAGGAAGAATTTTCTTTCTAGATTGTAGGAAGATGAGACAAATGTAATGTCAAGATTTTCTTTTGATAATTTTCTAAATAAACAATTATTAAAAAACATATATCAAAAAAATCTGTAACTGAGTCATGGATAATCAGCTTGACACTTAACTTGTGACCTACTTAATTTAATATAATGTCTTGAAATAAAATCTAAATGCCTAAAATCTAATCTCTTCTTCTTAAAGCAATTAAAAGCAGTATTGTTGTCTTTTAACTTCTTAAAAATGGTCTGTGACAGGGGCTGCTGTAACATACTTTCGATTCTTCCCCTCCATAAAGAGCAAATTTGACTATGGCATGGTCATATTCCTTCTTACATTCAACATGATCGCCATCTCGGCTTATCGCACTGAAAACATAACCAGTGTGGCTTACAAAAGGTTCATAACGATATTAATTGGCTGTGGGATATGCCTGCTTATTAGTCTCATCATTTTCCCCATTTGGGCAGGGGAGGACCTTCACCTTATGCTTATAACTAACCTGCAATGCCTCATTGCATCATTTCAAGGTAAGGATATTTGTGTGAGTATGCTTTTAGTTACTACTATTTTTTTTAATCAGGTTTTTAATTACATATGTCATTCTATTTAGATGTATTAGTTTTAGTAGTTTAGTGTTGTGATTTGTATGTATAAAATTATAAATCAAAATCCAGCTTTTGTAAAAATGAGGAAAAGTGTTCTGAAAGTTTTCATGATATACCATTTTGATTATGAAAAGATTTAACTTTTTGAAAATCTTAGTAAATACAAAGATTTGTTCAATAATCCTGCTATGATTCAATTTTGTGTATTCAATGTTTGAAGGATGCGTACAAAAGTATTTTAAGGATGGATTGATAAGTGACTCATCAGACGAGGAGGGTGAATCAGAAGAAACATTGGAGGATCCCATCTTCCAGGGATACAGAGCCATTTTAGATTCTAAAGCTACCGAAGAGTCTTTGGTGAGTTAATGCAATCTTTTAAATCTCTTCAAATTCAAACTATTGAAATTTTTTGGTCTTCAGGTTGTTTAGTGTTTTCCAAGTTTTTTTTAAGTATACCCTTATAGTTGCCTGGTTTGGCCATAACCATGATTTTTTAGGATTTCCAGATTTAACTTGCAAGTTCACAATGGGATTTTTAGACTTAACTATTTATATCATGGCAAAATAGTATCCATAAACTTGGGTTTATATGCATCTATGTGTTGAAGTGACAATGAATTTTAAAATTCATTCTTACATCTGTTTTACATGGATTGAATGATCAAATAGCAGGACACTGTTTACTAAACCACAGTCTCGCAGATAATATTGAATCTCAGTGCAATCAGTCCCTCCAAATTAAATCACATACTGTCAGTTAATATGTTGCGTAGTTGTAACAAGTAGGCTACCTTGTTAACTCATTGGAGCATCTGTGAATTGTAGGCCAACTTTGCCAGATGGGAGCCTCGGCATGGGCGGTTTCGGTTCAGATACCCTTGGACTCAGTACCTTAAAGTAGGCACCACTCTCAGACATTGTGCTTATTCGGTAGTTGCTTTGCATGCCTGTCTGCGCTCTGAGATACAGGTGCATTAACCTAGGCTTTTATCAATGGTGTTTTATATGGGGATTTCAAAAATCATTTGAAGGGATTGAAGTGGGATTATGACAAAACGTTATAAGCAAAGTTTCACTGTTGCATTTGAATTTTAGGTTTTTGGTTTGATTCAGAGGAACAAAATCTGTTCCATTAAAATTTTACGTTTTTGCTTTGATTATGAAAGGACCAAAATCTCGGTGAAAGAGGGACAAAGATTTTTTTAATTGGATTTCAATTGAAAAATTTAGGATTTGTGACTTTATTTTTTAGTGAATGTAATGTTTAAACGAAGATAGATTGTATGGTTGTTTGGTTAAAATTTAGTGCACTGCAGACCCCGCCTCATGTCCGAGCTATATTGAGGAGGCAATGCATAAAAATCAGCACTGAAGCATTGAAGGTTCTCGAGGAGCTGGCGGAGAGCGTCATGGAAATGAGGAGATGCCGAGCTTTGGAGCCGATGATGAAACGAATAGATGTAGCAGTGAAGGAGCTTCACTCGGTTCTTCGCGCTGAGCCCGAGCTCTTCATCGACTCTGAAAGATGGTCCATAGTCGAAGAAATCTCGGACAAAGATGAAGCTCTTCAGGAAGAATTAGCAATGGAAGATCGGACGCCCCACCGTATTGAATCTGAAGCACAGGAATCCCTGGCGGGAGATGAAATAATGAAGCACAGGAAAGCCGGAGCAGTTGCAGGCAGCTCAGATTTGAAGATCTCTTATTCCATGGACTCTTCGGGGCAATATAAATCGAGCCAGGGTGAGCCCTCTCCACAAAGATGTTCAAGACTCGTATCCTGGCACGGTCCAGAAACCATACCCACGACACCAAGAGGAGAAAATATATCAGCAGCCTTAGGCCGCCATTGTTCCTCTAGGAAGTTTTACAGATCAAATCAGCTTCAATTCGCAGAGGCGTTTCCTCTTGCTACGTTTGCATCGCTGATGATAGAATTTACAGCGAGATTAAAGCACCTTGCAGTGGGCGTTGATGAGCTCGGGAAGCTTGCTAGATTCAAGGCAGCAACAGGAGGAGAAGGGAGCAATCAGCGCAGGGTGAGCTATACCAGATCCATGGACTTTTTGTCTAGTCATGTTTATACAAATCACAATTCAGCTGAGTAGTAGTTTTGTACACTTCTCATCAGCATTTACTTATTTAAATTTAGTCTAAAATCACAACGTTTTGCATTTCTTCTGATCTTTTCAGCAGAGTTTTTATATGTATTTGTTTGTTTTTTTTTATCCCTTTTCCAGTATGTATGTATCTGGTCTTTTAAGTGGGTGTAGAGTTCCAAAGGTGTAGTGATAGAGTTCTTTAATGGAATTTCATCTTTAGGTTTTGACCTATTTTAAATCAACCTAAATATTAAAAAAAATTAATTAGAATTGGGGATCAATCTAAACTCGGTCTTTTTTCGAGTTGTTGGATTCCCATCCTCAAATACAAAAGGTTGAATTTTTAGACAACAACATTTAAATTTGAAAGAAGAATAGTATTATATTTAAATTTGCAGTAAAACAGGGTTTTATATATTTAAATTAGGAGGAAATAAGATATCTAAATAATAAATCTTTTACACTAAAAATAAGAAGATGATATCAACTCGTTTTATGGTTAAATTTTAATTTTAAATTAGATTATTACGGGTATAAATTTATCTTTTAATATTTTTATATTTAATATATCAAATTTTTTGAATAATTATTTTTTAAATTTTGTATTTTGGAAAATTCAATAGATTTAATATTTATTGACATTTATATATTTGAAGTTAATATTACAATCATAGATTCATGAGATATAAATATATAAAATTAATAATAACTAAAAATGACAATGACAATGACAATAAGATTTGAACATTATTATTTTTATTGATGTTATTGTTGATGACTATGGTTATTAATTCTTCATTTAAATTAACTTTGAATTATGGGATTTAAAAAAGAAGAAGTAATTAATCACTTAGTTTTCTTTAAAATTTTATTTATGCACTTCAAGGACTTTAAGAAAAACATTCCTAAATCACTAAAATTATAATGAGTTAAAAGGTTAAGAAGGTCAATATTGTAACAAATATTTTGAAATTGAGTTCTAATGTAAGTGCATGTGAGACATTCTATGAGACTATGATTTTCATTTTCAACCCACTTAGTATTACACATATGACAACTTCTTTTATCTCATTAAGTTTTAGGAAATTTTCATTTACTTTAATCACCTTGTTAAGCCACAGGTGATTTTGGGTAATTTTGACTAGAGTACGAGGCAATCTTAGGAAACCTCTGGTCTCCCATGATGCTTATCTTATTAATATCCTAATCAATAATAACCTACTAACCAATTAAAGATAATTAGTGGAATTTGGTCATTTTTTTAAATATTGAAAAATTATAATTTTATTTATGAATTTATATTCAATCATTTTCTTTTATGTAAGTTAATAAGTTCTATATTAATATCAAAAGAGCACAAACACCTACATTGGAGTGGTTTTCCACTCGGAAACCAAACCAATCACAAAGTCTTTGGATTTAGTCCATACATGAGTTTGGGAAAAGTAAATGCTTATGTTTAGTGTATAAGCGCCATGCCCGAAGAAGCTACCCGAACTCGCTAGGAAGGTGATAAACAATGGCATAAGGCCCAATGAATCCAAAAAAGACAAACTATGCAAACTAAGCTTAAATCTAATCATCATTAGTAACATGAATAACATGGACATCCTTTGCTTGGAATGGCTATGGTTGTTGTTGGGATTTAGGTACCACTTTGAAGACCATTCCGGTGGTTGTTTTGGCAAGTAGATTGAGTTTGGCTTCAAAGCTGGAAATAGCTTTGTTCATGGTGAAAAATTTCTCGTTCAATTCCTCAATTTGGGCCTACATCTGATCCAATTTAAGAATATTTTCCTTCATCTCTTCCTTGTAAGATTTTAGCATATAGATATCAGTACATTAACAAGAGAGATATCTTGTGAAAATGAAATCAACATCCAACTAATCTTGTAACAAATGAAATATCATAGATCATTACACACAAACTGGAAGTAGATAAGAAAAAAAGAATGATGTATTTCATTAACTGTAATAATGGAGGTGAACACAATATATAGCAAGGCAATTTGAATTAGGTCATGAGGCTATTCGAATTTCTCATGCAGTGCATGGAGACTAGTCAGGCTTAATTATAGTCAAATACTCTTAGTTAGCCATGCACACTCACCTAGACTGATTTTAATTTACCGAAGACTCCCCAATCACTAGATTTGATTTAGTGATGTGCAAATAACTGACTATATGTTCATGCAAATCCCTAAAATCACTCAATTGGGGTGCTCAGGGTTTTTTAGGGCTATTTAGAATCAGTTATGACCTAGATAGTGGAGCGCATCTAGTCCTCAACCAATTCCAAGCTCAGTCACTCCTAAAATCAGGAAAGAGTTCCTCAAATCGGGGAATTGAAACATAAACACAAATCGCAACGACAAAAAAAAAACTTTAAAGCACTAATACAATCAAAACAAGTAAGATACAATCCTTCATTAGGTTCAATGTATGAGGAACATATTGTTGAGCTTAATTACTCAATCTGCTACGAACAGGTCAATGTCTCTCAAATCATATTTAGATATTGCACCTATACGACATACGATTCTTGCAACTCTTATAAAGACATCTAACTACAATACTCTCCACATGTGGCCATAACATTTATAGAGCACATCCATTTCCATTATATGTAACTATATGAATGCAATTCTTTTTAAGACACACACACACACACACACATATATGGGATTCTTTCAATTTACATAAAATAATCGCAAGACATATGAATTGCATAACATTTATGGAGCACAACAATTTTCATTCTAATATATACATTTATATAGCTCATTTCAAATAATTGTTCTAAATTCAAATTCACATTTTGCCAATCAATTTTCATAATTTACCATATTTTCCCAAGTTTAATAAAATAACTAAATATCTAGCGTTTAAATGTTACCTCCCAATTCCTTTTATCAATTTTAATAAACAAATGACTAGATCTTTTCCACATCGACTCATCCTTTTTCTAAACCTTTCAACTATCTATCTATAACATTACCCAATTCCATTGTGTTAATAAACAACGAAGTTATAAGCATTGTTGACCTTTATTTAAGTTATATATATATATATATATATATATATATATATATATATATATATTCCAAATGGAAAATATCTATCACTCTAAATAAAGAGTGATCACGAACTGTCCTTGTAGGACTTACATTATCATAATCATAAGATTCCAGAATGTTTTACATCACAAAAAAGGATTTGCATTCTCTTCCTTAACGGCTTACAGGATTCACATTGATTTTTACATCATAATCATAACCATTCTCTACCTTAACGACTTACAGGATTCACATTAATTTTTACATACATGGTCACTTGGATTTCAATAGCCATTTCGTCCTCACGGTTTGACAGCCATTTCGTCCTCGGCTCGTATTACTCGATCCTCAACGTCATAAGCAAGACTTGCTTGATTTTGTATGCTCAATTTACTAACAAAATATGTTCCAAAAAAAAGAACTGTAGCTCTGTTTTTCTACCTTGTCTTGACTAAAAGTGACTCACACCATGGTGAAGTGTTCCAACAGTTGGCCATTTATGAACTCCTCTACTTATATAACTCTGGGTTGTACTTCCAATGCCATCTTAGATAAGAAATATGCTTCTACATTGATTTCTTTGTATATATGAGTGAAGGAGACTGATTCAAAAAGGGTCAAAGCATATTGAATTTCTTTTAATATAAATTGTAGCTGGGGAGAGGTTATTTGGGATTTTCCATTTTCCCAATCTATCACCATTTTGGAATCCCCAAACAAATGAATACTTTGAACATTTTTTCTTTGAGCAATTTTGAGAACCACCCAAAGAGTTGTTAACTCAGCCTTGCTATTGGTTGCCCTCCCAAGTGGAAATTTAATACAAAGCTTGATGTCTTCTGACATGTATAAAAATCCTCCTGCACCTCCTAGAGGAGGTGATCCCTGGATTGCACCATCAAAGTAAGCCCATGGTTCACTCTTGTTGATACTTGGGACTGTAATTTCTCTAGTCTTTCTAGTTTTGTCAACAATCTTGTGTTCCTAGACTTTCTGCAACAAGATAGCATAAAAAATGTCTGTTGGAGTCCTTCTATTCTTGAATATTGCTTGAGTGCACGCTTCCTAGATTGAGTAAACAAAGGGAGCGGGGAGAGCATCATAATTACGAACCCCATCTGCTCGCCACCAATCCAGGGATATTTGTTCCAGTGTTGCATCTCTTTGCGCTATCCTGGAATTGGCTAGTTTCATGGATACATTGTCCCAGACTTCTCCTGCATAAGGACACAAACTGAACAAGTGAGAAGATGTATCCTCATTTGCATGACATAAGACAAAAATGCTTGGAACTTGAAACCCTCTTTTATTTAAGTTTTCCCATGTTAACAACTTGTCATTTAGAGCCAACTGTGAATTTTCCATAAGGTTTTCCACCCCCAACTTTTCTCTCCTTGGAAGGTTTCTTGACTAACTGCTTCATAACCAAGTTTTGCCATAAGTCTCCATTTACTCCATTCTTTGTCCAAATTAATTTGTCTTCTTCCCCATCATCCAGATGGATGAAATTGGACACCAATTTGTTCACATATATGATCCATTCCCCTGCTAAAATCCTTTCAACAACAAGTCTTGAGAGGATTTCCATCCACATCTACCTCTCAGCTGTGGTTTTTGTGCTTGAGCATCAGCTAGTAAAATAACCTTCTGTAGTCGTAACTTTTCTTTCAATTCAACTAATAATTTGAAATCTTCCCCCGCTCCTACCCACGGATCCAAACCTAGTCTTATCTTTCTCCCATCACTGATATGCCAAGCTATCCAATTTCCTATCAGGGGAAAAGCCAAAACAATTTCTTTCCAACCTACAGACCCGTTTTTGAAGGTTTTGGAAGGGTTCCGAAACCATTCATCAATTGCGGAGTTATTGCAATATTTGTATCTCATAACTCTTCCCCACAATGAATTAGGTCTCTGCGTTAGGCTCCGAAAAGATTTCGCTGCCAATGCTCTATAGAATGATTCTGCGATTTTAATGCCCCACCCTCCTAGATTCTTGGGGAGGGTTAAATATTTCCATCTTACTAATGGAATTCCTTCTGACTGCTTGCTCGCCGTCCATAAAAATGAAAAGAATTTTTTCCTTATTTTTTCCAGAATCCCTTTTGGAATGTAAGCTATGGATGCCCAGTATACTGGTATGCTCTGTATTACTACTTTCAGTAGGACCAATCTGCCTCCTCTTGAAAGAAATCTATTTGTCCATAAAGAGATGCGTTTTTCTACTTTTTTATAGAGCCAGAGCCAGTCTTGAAAGGAATAACAGTTTGGCTTTAGAACAAAACTCGGATATTTCACACCTTCTGCTAGAATGGTTGTGGGAATAGATAGTGCCTCCTTTGCTGTAGTTATTAGATCCTCAGGGAATTCGTTATGGGCCAAAACAATTTTTATGTGTTTATCATCATTCTCGTTTCCTTTTGGTACAGGCCTAACAATGTATCAAAGGCTTTCATGTTTTCTATATTACCATTTCCAAATATGAGTACATCATCGACGAATAGAGTGTGAGTTACTTCCCCCGAACTTGATACTTTCACTCCTTCAATTATTTTATAGATCTTTGCATTATGGATCAACCTACTCAATGCATCCACAAATAGGATAAAAAGGAAAGGGGATAGAGGACATCCCTGTCGAATTCCCCTTATAGGTCTAAAAAAAGAGGAAGGGGATCCATTTAGCAATACTGCAAAAGAGGTGGACTGCACACATCCCATTATCCAATCAACTACTTCAAGTGTCATTCCAATCTATACCAGAAGTAATCTTAAAAATGTCCAGCTTACTCTATCATAAGCTTTAGAAAGATCTAATTTTAGTGCAAAGGCTTTCTGCTTCTTTTTTATCGAATGGAAATCTTCTTGAGCCATAGAAACTGTATCATGAATTTGTCTGTTAAACAAGAATCCAAATTGCTCTTCCATAATAATTTCACTTTAAAAAGGTTTAAGCCTCTGAGCAAATATTTTTTCAATTAGCTTGTATATCATATTACAACAAGCAATTGGTCTGTAATCATCAAATGCATCATTTTTTGTCTTCTTAGGGATCAGAGATATGAAAGTTGAGTTGATGGATCCTAGGAATTTTCCTGACTTCTGAGATTCCTATACTACTTTCAAGAGGCCGCCTTTGATGTGATCATAAAAACCCAAGTAGAATTCTACATTGAAACCATCAGGCCCTGGAATTTTCCCTTTCTGAAAGGAACGTAGAACTTGACTCATCTCTTCTTCACTAATTCCTTCCTTTAAAGACTTATTCATCTCTTCATTGAAAGACTTAGGAAAAATCCTTAATACCTATAGAATTTATGTTATCGGGCAACCGGAAGGCTCAGTGAAAAGGGTTCCAAAATGTTTAACAGCCGCATCCGCTTTGTCTTGAAAGGTACTTACCAATGTACCTACTTCATTTTTTATCTCTAAGGTAGAATTAATAATCCTCCTGTGGCTGGCATATTTATGAAAGAATCTTGTATTGTTGTCCCCTTCCGCTAACCAAATAGCTCAACTTTTTAATCTCCACAACTATTCTTCTTTTTCCAATAGGGAAACTCGTTTTCCCTCTAACTGCTTTAAGGTCTCCATTTCATCAATGGAGAAAATTCCTTCTTTTGGAGAAGAAAACAAAACCTCTATTTTAGTTTCTATTTCTCTCAGATCTTCTTGTGTAAACAACATGTGTTTTTTCTCCCACTCCTTGGATATCTTCTTTGAACGGGACAAATTGTCAGCGAATTGCTACATATATGTGGAATTCACTGAAGAGATTAGCGGTTGCCATGATCCCAAGATCAGAAATTTATACTCTTCTTCTTCGAGCCATATGGGGTTAAATTTGAAAGGAGAAGGAGGATTTTTGTCTGGAAGTGGGGTTAAATTTAGTTGACCTTTCGCTAAATCTGTCGTATCTTTCTGTGTCGTGTGGGTCACTACCTTAACCGATTCTTTTTCCTTAACTACCGGACTTCCTTTCTCAGACTGTGCCTTATCATTAACAAGGCTCTCACAAAACTCATCCTTTCTTTCCTTTCCTAAGATGCCACCCCTGATAAGGGATTGCTCTTTTCTTACCCACGTTTTTCTTGGTCTTGAGACCTCTTTTTGCATTGTGCATTCTCTCTGCAAGTGTCCCACTCTTCGACAGCTGAAGCACTGGAACATAAGTTTCCAATAATCCAGCTTCTAAACC
Source organism: Larix kaempferi (assembly GCA_027924585.1). NCBI lineage: Eukaryota > Viridiplantae > Streptophyta > Pinopsida > Pinales > Pinaceae > Larix > Larix kaempferi. The sequence continues at coordinate 10,751,272 of BSBM01001055.1, forward strand.
CAAGTGCTACCGTGCATTTCAATTTTTAAATCTTCATACAAACCTTCTCTTAAGTTCATTTCTACCAGAATTCAAGCGCATCTTCTATCGATCTTGGTTTCCCAATCTTGTTCCAATGCAACAAATCTCCCCAGCTTGTTTCTGATTGCCTTCAACATCGTCTCCTGCCAAAATACCATTGGGAGACTTGGTAGAATTACCCAAACCTGCTGCAGGTTGTGTGGTTCCCTCTTGGCATTAAAATCTGCTCTCCACTTTTGTAAGATTAATCCTGAGGGCCCCCAATATATATATATAATTTATTTTTCTTCTCCCATTTATAGTCAGGAATAAACATTAATCAACCAATTAATTTGTTGGCCTTCACTTCAAACACCTCTTCCATTCCAATAATAATTTTATATGCTACCTAACTACATTGCTACAAGTAGTTCATGACATAGTCCAGACTTATTCTCTTTTCATAATTCACTAATATAAAAGCTTAATCTAATAGTTATGAGGTTCCTGCACATTCACACAACCCATGATAACTTTCTAAAGCTTAAATACCAGCTCCACGATTCATATCAGTTGCACAATCCATAATTATTTTTCTTTCTTAAATATACAAAGATAAAAGTTTAAAATAATAATTCCATCTTTAGTTTAGCTCGAACAATTCAAAATTGACTCTATTTCATAACATAACCAAGACATTGTTCTCTAGGTCATACAGTTCGAATCATACAGATTTAAAACGCATTCCATATGTACACACTCATATAAAACTTAAACCATACCCCACGAATCATCCGTCTTGTTGAACAACTTAGAAATAATGTTATATCATATATGTTCGGACTAAAACTAAAAAAGTATAGATCTGAATCAAGAAAACAATACTGACGCAGCCCGTTCGATCTGAATCACTTAAAATTTATTACATGTACCCAACTGAACAATGCTTTAGATTGCTCGGTAACCATACTATTTTTCATTGCTTACATTCAATCTAAATAAAAGTCATACTACAAAAAAATTCCTTTGTAAATATGAGCTTTTATCAATGCTTATATCTTTGATATAAGCAAAACAACACTGCTGTGCATTTGCTTAATTAATCTGAACTAACATGGTTTGCCTAAATCTAGTATAAACAAACTCCGCTACTATAATTTACTTTATATTACTTTATAGATCTGAGATAACACTCATTGCTTTAATTCAATATAAAAAAAAAAAAAATGAAAAACTTGCCATTGACGATTGATCCGCAGTAAACATCTAACCAAAACACTTTCGATAGTTGAAATAAGCATTAACAAACATGCAATAAAACACTTACTTGAATATAGGAGGGGAAAACACTTGGATATCCCCAGTTCCTCCCCACCCTAGAAGAGGACAACCACTCTTACTTTCCCAACTTCACCCATGAGCTGGATCACCACCATAGACCAATGAACTTAGCTAATCCAATCTGAACGCAGACTTTTCCCAATGGTCTGTAGTAGATTCCAATGATGGACTCTCTAAACAGAGAATAGTACTCAGCAGCATACTATCCACCTAGTAGCAATTCTCTCCATGCACCACACAACATCCTTTGTTTTCTCAGTGCACCATTATATAATTTTTGCCCAGGTCTTGTGCCATCTCAATCAAATCTCAAGCTGATATCTTGATCCCTATAATTGTGGATCTGGTTGGCTTGCTAAGCTTTTAACTTGGATTTGATTGATACCAAATATCTTGCTTGCTATCCAGTTGTTCATTGTCTCATGATGGTGGCTCCAAGTGTCTATTTTTATTAATAATAAAATAATATTTCTTGTTCATAATATTCACCCACATGAGTGTGAGTATAGAGTTTTATAACTCTTTTACAATATAATTGTTTTGAGAATATTTTTCAAATAAAAACATTTAATCAAATAATTCAAAAGTATTGGGGGTATTACAGGAATTCGCCCCCAAATCAATGAATGTGCCCCCAATTATAGGAATCCAACTTAGGGTTGACTCAAGTGGTCAATTTGGATGGGGTTTGTCCCATTAGAGTCATTAGGTCAAGGTCTAGGTGGCTAAGTAGAGGGTTATTTTCTCTAACATTCTTGACCACCCATCATAGCGCCTATCAAAATCTTAACATACTAGTACAAGAGGACCATTTTCACATGTTTGGTTTCTCCTGTACGCGAAGTGGTGGCATATTCGAACTAAGTCTTCATCTCCTCATGTTCTTCATCAACAACTAAGGTATCTTGCTCGGACTTCACCCAATCCTTATCCCTTTTAAGTTTTTCCAAATTTCCTCAAGGATTCAATCATGATAGCATGCTTTAGCTTCCTCCACTTCACCTTGGATGCGGGGAATATGTTAATAGTCCCTACCACCTGAACTTCCCATCCCACTCGATTTCTGTCATCCCCCAAGAACCACCTCTATGTATCCCTCCGACCATTAATGGATTTCTTGTCCCCTCATACCCTCGGAGTGGTTGGTAACATGCTCTCATCACTCAAATTCCTCTGCAAAGTACCTTGTCCTGACTTTTACATGCCTTGCACACACTATACTAGACAAAGGGGGTAACCATGAAAGAGGAACTAGTTGTTTACCTATATTTATCACGAGAATTACTGGTCAAATATCAATGAATGGTGTCCCATGAGAGCAGGTTTATCCCCAAGAGCGTGAATTAGATGTTTCTCCCTGGCTTACTGGTGTAGGAAGAACAAGTAGCAAGGTAGTGGATAAACATGGGAAATGGTATTGACGATAGTGAATTACCGGCAATACTGCACAACCCGCACCCCTCAACAAAATGGTATTGTTGAGCGAAAAAATAGAACTGTTCAAGAGGCTACAAGAACTATGTTGCTTGAAGCTAATCTAACCGAAACCTTCTAGAGAGAGGCAGTAGGAGCAGTTGTTTACATCTTAAATCGAGCACAACTAAGAGTCAACAACAATAAGACTCCTTACGAATTGTGGACATGAAGAAGGGCCATTGTTGACTATTTCAAAATATTCGGAAGCAAATGCTACATAAAAATCATTGATGAAAATATGGGTAAATTCCACTCCAGAACTGATGAAGGAATTTTTCTGGGTTATTCAACTGAAAAAAGAGCATACAAATGCTACAAAAAATGATTAAGGAGAATCGTTGAAAGTATAGATAGTATTGTAGATGAAGATTTGATGCAAAAACTGTCAGAATCAGATCCTGTTGAAACTGATGATGAAGACCCGTCTAATGAAGAAGAAATTAAGCAAGCAAGCAGTCAAAGGATCTTTTAAATCAACCAGATCAGAACGAAGAAAGAGAACTGATCTCCACCACCACCACAAAAGGTAACAAGACCTCCATAAAATATGTTATGCGAGATCATCCTAACGATCTTATTATTGGTGATTTGGATGAAGGCATGAAGCTCCGATCGGCACCATTGAATAAAAATGTAGCTCTGCTCTCAACAATTGAACCAAAAAACTTTAATGAAGCTATTAATGATGAATTATGAAACAATGCAATGAAAGAAGAATTGGATCAAATCGAGAAGAGTGGAACGTGGGAATTGATTCCTAGACCAAGCGATAAAAACATCATTGACACCAAATGGATTTACAGAAACAAGCTTGATGCAAGTGGGAAGGTCAATAGAAATAAGGAAAGATTGGTGTGCAAGGGTTACACCCAAATGGAAGGGATAGATTTTGATGAAACATTTGCTCCAGTTGCTAGGATGGAGCTAATCAGAATCTTTTTGGCATTCTCATATTTCAAAAAAATTAAAGTTTACCAGATGGATGTTAAATCAGCTTTCTTAAATGGGTCATTAAAGGAAGAAGTCTACACTGAGCAACCTGAAGGTTTCAAAACTCCAGGAAAAGAAGACTATGTCTGGAAATTAAAGAAGGCTCTCTATGGACTCAAACAAGCTCCAAGGGCTTGGTATGAGCACTTAGACAATTATTTGATCCAACAAAAATTTCAGAGAAGTAGTACAAACAATAATCTCTATTTTAAATTCAATAATGATAAACTATTGGTCATTGTTGTGTATGTTGATGACCTAATCTTTGGGAGCAATGAAGAAAGTCTCAGTCAAAATTTTACCAAAGAAATGTCCAAAGAATTTGAAATGTCAATGATAGGAGAATTAACATTCTTTCTTGGTCTACAGATTTCACAGGACTCTAGAGGTATTTTCATATCTCAATCCAAATATTTGAAAGATATGCTTCAAAATTTTGGTATGAAGGACAACTCCCCTATCAGTACACCTATGGTAACTAGCTGTAAGATCAACAAAGAAGATGAATCTCTTGCTGTAGACCAAATAATATACAGGTCCATGGTTGGAAGTTTACTATATCTTACTGCATCTCGTCCTGATGTCATGCAAGCAGTTGGGTTAGTGGCAAGATTTCAGGCAAATCCAAAGGAATCCCATATGACCGATATCAAAAGAATATTCAGATATCTTAAAGGAACAATTGACTATGGGTTGTGGTATCCAAAAGATGAAAATTTTGAACTCGTACGATTTTCTGATGCAGATTGGGTAGGCAGTCTTGATGACAGAAAGAGTACCAGCGGAAATGCTTTCTTCCTTGGAAATCGACTTGTTGGTCAAGCAAAAAAAAATCATCTATCTCCCTATCAACCACCAAAGCTGAATATATATCAGCAGTTGAATGTTGCACTCAACTCCTGTGGATGAAACAAATCCTAGAAGATATTGAGATCAAAATTGATCAGCCGCTTGTGATTTACTATGACAACACCAGTGCTATTAGTATATCAAAAAATCCAGTCATGCATTCAAAAACCAAGCACATCCCCATTAAGTATCACTTCTTGAGAGAGCAAGTCCATGATCAAAAGATCAAATTGGAATATGTGAACTCTAAGGATCAAATCGTTGATATCTTTACCAAGCCTCTACCAAAAGAGGCTTTTGAAAATCTTAGAGAATGTTCTTCCATCAACAAAAGAAACATTAAAAATGTTTAAATATGTAAGGACAACAGAAAAAGGGGGAGCAGGATGAAAGTGTTGGACAACAGAGCTAGGGGGAGCAGATTCTCCACATACCTTTGCCATTGATGTTGAAGGGGGAGAACAATAAGAAGCTATCACTCTTCTTCAAAACCTCAAAGCTGGGTTGACATCAATGCCAAAGGGGGAGCCAAAGGGGGAGACGGTTGGCAAATTGTTGTCATTGATGTCATAAGTATTTTGAAGAAGGTATAGTTTGAGATGGATCAATGAAAAGGACAAATGATGACAAGTGTGATGACATGGCAACATAAAAACGGAGAAGACATGCCAAGCAAGCATGAGCTTGCGGGCATGCTTCATGAGGCATGTGTGGGCATAAGGACAAAAGACAAGTGGAAAATGAAGGGATGAAACACTTGATACATGCATCTCCACAAGCAACTGTGGGCATCCTCATGAGAGGTTACGGGCATCTCCAAACTCCACCTGCGAGCACATTTGAAGACAAGAAAATGGGACATAGGATTGAAGGGATGAAACCCTTGATACGGGCATCTCCACAAGCAACTGCGGGCATCGTCATGAGAGGTTACGTGCATCTCCAAACTTCACCTGCAAGCACATTTGAAGACAAGAAAATGGTCCTCACGGGCATGAGGAGACCACCATACTGCTGGTGTGAAAGACAAAATAAAAACCTGTTTATCAAACGTTGACGTGGAAGCAAATACCATTTAATTAAATGAAGACTAGTCGGCTTCCACGAATCTAGAAAATAAATTGGAATAAAAATACATTGTTTGCTCTATGTTGGACATGTCGGACTCCTTGAATCATGAACAACGTCCAGTATAAATAGAAGGGGAAATTCGTTGTTTTAAGAGTGCGTGGATGAGTATTGAACTTCAGTGAGGGTTTGAAGACAGGTCTGATTTCGGGGAGGCATAAGTGCGGATGACAGGATTGTTGGGGACGTTTTGATTTTGGACAGACAAGCGAACTCCGAGGATACAGGAAGGATTTCCGTGAAGTTTGAAGGAGCAGCTCGGGTAGCATTGAAAGAAGAAATCTTTGGGTTCTGAAGCTAAGGAAAACAGATTCGAGGACACAAGCTGGAATCAACAAAAAGTTGTATTATACTTGGGGTTACAGTTTGTAAGGTCATAGCATAAGGCTATTGCTAGGGTAGCAGTAGTGAACCTTTGTAATCTGAAGTTTGTACAGGGAGGTAGGGTGGAGCTGGAAACACTGTGCAGTCTTGAGACAAGTTGTAGCTTGTTTGGATGTTGTAGCATCCCATATTGAGGTTGCAGCCTCTTGAGGTGTTGAAGCATCTCATAATTATATATCATATTATATTTAAATTAAATTTGGGAATTATTCTGAGTTGCAGTGATATGATTTTGTGAAGCATTATGTTTATTGTTTGAAGTTATTTACAATGGAGCACCAAACCTGTTTTGTCTTAGCAAATACTAAAGGAGAAAAATAAATCATTAGTCAATACTGATTCACCCCCCTCTCAATATTAGGTATGTGTTCTTCACATTGATCCCATCAAAGCTAATTCCACTAACCTATTAACCTTTCACCGTCATTAATGATGTTGGCCATTATTAACTTTTTAGTCATAGTTTATTATAATTAGACATTATTATTAACTATCTTAATTATATTGAAAAGATGACCATCTTGAAACACATACTTCTTTAACCTTATAAGTAAAACACTAGCATCCATGAAAGCCTATAAGAAAGCTTTTGTATAAGAGATATATACACTTCTCAAAACTCCATCACCTCCAATAAGAGACTTGCAATTGAATCTCATTTACCTATAATAATTCATCAAAGATTACATTTTTTTCCTATATTATCATACCATGAAAACCCACTAACTCTAGTAATCCACGAACCCATATCAACATATTTTGAATTTGGTGGATTATTAGTCAACATTGTTGAATTGACACAACTAGTTACCTACCCATATCGATATATTTTGACTTAAGTGGATTTTTTTGTTTGTTAGGTTAAACATAAGACCCGAACCCCAAGAACATGATTGAACCATGATTCGTTCATTGAAATATTTATGTTTGTTTTAGGACACCTGAGACCCGAACGATCTTTTTTATGTTTGGTGTGGCAACTGTCCATCCACTGAATTTGGTATGTTTGTTTTAGGACACCTGAGCCCCGAACCCCAAGAACAAGATGGAACCATGAATCATCCATTGAATTTTTTATGCGTGAAAGAAGTTAAATCAGTTACACGCGTATTGTGGAGCCCCGACAATCTGGCGCGAGCCCATGCTTTAATAGATTTAATATTTATTGACAATTTTTAAAATTTTGTATTTTGGAAAATTCAATAGATTTAATATTTATTGACATTTATATATTTGAAGTTAAAATAGATATATCGTGATTTATTTTATTATAGTAATTCATTTTTCATCTATTTTAGTGTTTTTTTTTTGTCAATTTTTTATATATATTTAATTTCTTATTATTACAATATAAGATATAAATATATAAAATTAATAACAACTAAAAATGATAATGACAATAAGATTTAAATATTTTTATTTTTATTGATGTTATTAATTCTCCATTTAAATTAACTTTGGATTTTTAAAATTTTATTTATGTACTTCAAGAGTTTAAGAAAAACATTCTCAAATCACTAAAATTACAATGAGTTAAAAGGTTAAGAAGGTCAATATTGTATCAAATATTTTGAAATTGAGTTCTAATGTAGGTGTATGTAGGACATTCTATGAGACTATGATTTTCATTTTCAACCCACTTAGTATTACACATATGACAACTACTTTTTTTAAGATAATTAGTGGATTTTGGTCATTTTTTTAATATGGAAAAATTATAGTTTTATTTATGAATTTAAATTTATTTTTTTCTTTTCAAAACTTTTGGTCCATTTTGTCTGTGACATCGAAAATGGAATAGATGAAAAAAGTAATTGCTATTCTTCAATAATTTTCTTTTAGGTAAGTTAATAAGTTCTATATTAATATCAGAAAGAGCACAAACACTTACATTGGAGTGGTTTGCCACTCGGAAACCAAACCAATCACAATGCATTAAGTCTTTGGATTTAGTCCATACATGAGTTTGGGAAAAGTAAATGCTTATGTTTAGTCTATAAGTGCCATGCCCCAAGAAGCTACCTGGACTCGCTAGGAAGGTGATAAACAATGGCATAAAGCCCAATGAATCCAAAAAAGACAACTATCTGAAATAAGCTTAAATCTAATCATCATCATCAGTAACATGAATAATATGGGCTTCCTTTGCTTGGGATGGCTATGGTTGTTGCTGGGATTTAGGTACCACTTCGAAGACCATTCCGGTGGTTTTTTTGGCTAGTAGATTGAGTTTGGCTTCAAAGTTGGAAATAGCTTTGATCATGGTGGCAAATTTCTAGTTCAAATCCTCAATTTGGGCCTACATCTGATCCAGGTTAAGAGTGTTTTTCTTCTTCTCTTCCTTGTAAGATTTTAGCATATAGATATAGGTACATAAACAAGAGAGATATCTTGTGAAAATGAAATCAAAAACCAACTAATCATGTAACAAATGAGATATCATATATCATTACACACAAACTAGAAACAAATAAGAAGAAAATAATGTTGTATTTCAATGTTTCATTAACTGTAATAATGGAGGTGAACACAATATATAGAAGGCAATTTGAATTAGGTCAGGAGGCTATTAGAATTGCTTATCCAGTGCATGGAGACTAGTCAAGATTAACTAGAGTCAAATACTCTTAGTTAGCCATGCACACTCACCTAGACTGAGTTTAATTTACCCAAGACTCCCCAATCACTAGATCTGATTGAGTGATCTGCAAATAACTAATTATATGTTCATGCAAATCCCTAAAATCACTCAACTGGGGTGCTCAGGTTTTTTTAGGGCTATTTAGAGTCAGTTATGACCTAGATTAATGGAGCGCATCTAGTCCTCAACCAATTCCAAGCTCAGTCACTCCTAAAATCAGGAAACAATTCCTCAAGTCAGGGAATTGAAACATACCCACAAATCGCAACCACAAAAAAATATCTTTAAAGCACTAATACAATCAAAATAAGTAAGATACAATCCTTCATTAGGTTCAATGTCTAAGGAACTGATTGTCGTGCTTAATTACTCAATCCGCTACCAACAGGTCAATGTCTCTCAAATCATATTTAAACGCATATATACGACATACAATTCTTGCAACTCTTATAAAGACATCTAACTACAATACTCTCCATGACCATAACATTTATAAAGCACATCCATTTCCATTATATGTAATTATATGAATGCAATTATTTTTAAGACATATATATATATATATATATATATATAAAAGATTATTTCAATTTACATAAAATAATCGCATAGCAATTATGGAACGCAAGAATTTTCATTCTAATATATATATATTTATATAGCTCATTTCAAATAACTATTCTAAATTCAAATTCACATAGATTTCCCATCGATTTCCATAATTTACCATATTTTTCCAAGGTTAATAAAATAACTAAATATCCAGCATTTAAATATTACCTCCCAATTCCTTTTATCAATTTTAATAAACAAATGACTAAATATTTTCCACATCGACTCATCCTTTTTCTAAACCTTTCAACTATCTATATATAACATTACCCAATTCCATTGGGTTAATAAACAACGAAGTTATAACCATTGTCGACCTTTTTATATATATATATATATATATATATCATGACTAAACCTTCAAATTGACTTTTATATATATATATATATATATATAATTGATTTTTCTTCTCCCATTTATAGTCGCGAATAAACGCTAATCAACCAATTAATTTGTTGGTCTTCACTTCAAACACCACTTCCATTCCAATAATAATTTGATATGCTACCTAACTACATTGCTACAATTAATTCACGGCATAGTCCAAACTTAGTCTCTTTTCATAATTCACTAATATAAAAGCTTAATCTAAGAGTTCTGAGGTTACTTCAAATTCACACAACCCAGGATAACTTTATAAAGCTTAAATACGTGTTAAATACCAGCTCCATTATTCGTATGAGTTGCACGATCCAGAATTCTTTTTCTTTCTTAAATATACAAAGATAAAAGTTTAAAATAACAATTCCACCGTTAGTTTAGCTCGAACAATTCAGAATTGAATCTATTTCATAACATAACCTAGACATTAATCTCTAGGTCATACAGTTCGAATCATACAGATTTAAAATGCATTCCATATGTACACAGTCATATAAAACTTAAACCATACCCCACGAATCGTCCATCTTGAACAACTCATAAATAAGGTTATATCAGATATGTTCGGATTAAAACTAAAACAGTACATATCCGTAGACCGCTCAGTTTGGTACTTTAGAAATAAAATTTAATACATAGTTTCAATTTAACACAAAAACAAGAGCCACGAGGTGGTAAAGTCCCCGAAGTTGTCACTGCTTTATGTTTAGTGGAAAAGAAGATTGCAATTACAAAGACGTGGCTCTTTGGTTACGATTCATAAGCATTGGTGACGTGGCTCTTTGGTTACGATTCATAAGCATTGGTGAAAGAAGAGGACAACACCTAAGGTCAAATTCTGAAAGCTGTATGCAAGAGCATTGAACTGTCAAAGGTCAAATTGTGAAAGCATTATGCAAGAGCATCGAACTCTCAAAGGTCAAATTGTGAATGCGTTATGCAAGAGCACCAATATGGACATGAAATTGTATTTGGTTTCTGAAAAAACATAAAAATTGTAAAAACTTTTTAAACTTATTTAATTAAATCTTAAATCATATTGTTTTATAAATTCAATTTTCATTCTTTATACTCAAAAGAACCCATAATTGTGATTCATTTTGAGAATCTCTCCCGCAATTAGGAACCTAATTCGAGAACTTTGAATCTGCTAAAACTGTAATTTTGGCCATATGCATTAATTCAATGACCCAATTATAAAATTTAAGGGACTCATAAATCTCCATCTTGGAAACACATCTAATAAAAAAGCCGCTCGATCTATGCCCTCTCAGCCGAATACAATCCACATGGAAACAACTTTGCAGAATCGCTCCCATCTCTATTATAACAAGACTCATGGTTCGATCTTGGAGTCTCTGCTCTATCGAACCCTCTCTTGGGTGGGCCTATGCTGTAACTGTCCCTGGACCTTTGCCATAAAGGTGTAAATAAAAACTGAATATGTATTTAATAAGAGATAAAAAAAGGGAAAACTAAAACTAAAATAGCTGGGCTTGGAATACCATTAAACTAACTCATATATCTATCGTACCACTGCAAGAATATCAAAGCATGTATATACAACTATATAATCAATTAAATCATGATAGCTCAATTTGTAACGAGAACAAATAGAGTGAAGGTAGAGTAATTACTTATACAAAACAAGAAGTCGTTTTTATAAATATAGACAAAGTCAATATGCATACATCCATCCACTAGAGGAATAACTTGAAAAACCCTCAACAATCTTACAGAACTCCGCAAAGGTAAAGAAATCATACTATGTTCATAGAAAAGGCATTACATACTGCAGTAATTTGGTCACATTTCCCTCGAGGAGTAAGTTGTAGTTGAACATCGAATGTGCCGTGAATACTTTCCTTAATCAAACCCTTGGATCGAAACCCATATTTGTCTCCAAAACACATAACAAAATGTCTAAGAGCATAGCTGCAACAAAGAGTAGCAAAAGGGATTTAGAAAGTGTCCCAGAAAATGATGTGTGTTCCATATTCAAGCACAAAGTTAAAAAAGAGAGATTTAGTTGTTCTCAAAAGAAAATTATTCATTAACAATTGATAATTATAAAGGAGAAATAATTTAACAAAACTGTGGATAGAGGAAATACCTAAAACTTAATAATATTAAGTCATTGTCAATATTTTTAAATGTGACGGGAGCTATTCATTCATCTGCAACAATCAACCCGAGGATTAATAAATGCTGAAATAATTTATGTTAAACCTTAATAACTCTTGTAAATTGTATTTGCAAATAAAATAGACAATACCTTCTTACTCGAAACAATGGGTTTAAGGCAACGTTCAAAACGTGTGTTCATCTCAGTCTTCAGTGAAGTTTATCTGCCAAGCACAACAAGTTTCTCAAATCCCATACTGCATTCATCCTCAGCATTGGATCCATTGACTTAGCAAGCTGAATGAGTTGCATCACACCCCCACACTTAAAGAAAACTGTTTTATGAGGTGTAAAACCGAGCACAACATTACTGATCGCACTCAAAGCCTCAACCTGAATCAACAATCAAAAAATATTTAAGTACTTTGAAAAAAATAAAATGCAAAATGAAATACTAATAACGTCCCAAGTTTTTACTTGTCTAGACACCAAGACCAAATATACCATGCCCCAGATGCCTATAGTATTTTAAATATCAAAACAAAAATAGATAAATTTACCAATACCAAAATGCCATTTCATAATACCTGCACTGCTGGGGAGTCGTCATCCAACAACTTGAATAGAGGAGAAACAACACCTTCATCTGTAGGGGAGGTACAAAGATTCTATGTAATGAAACTCTTCGGATATTAGTAAAATGCAACAAAGATTTTCCAGATTCAACGGCGCAACTAAAAATTAATTATGAAGAGCTACTGAGGCAAAGGAACACACCTTAACAGATCGAGAAATGCTTTTTATAAAAGTGCAAGCCGCTATGCGCACAACCATAGATTCATGTACCAAAGCAATAGCAATTGGGCCTTGGGGCTGTAAGGAGGGATCAGCTCAGAAAAATTCTAAATATAAAAAGAGAATAATTGATATGGAGAGAAATTTCAGATGCCAAGAATATTTAATAGGTTGACCAGAGAAAATATATCAAAATACTCAACAAAGTCGGGGATACAAGTATCCAAGCATATTATCGCTAATTATGCTTCCAAATGTTCATACAAAATATTGGTTTTCTGTGTGTGTATTTAACTAAGCAAGAGACATCTAAGTTAGGCCCGTCCCTTTCTATACTAGATTTGATGTGCCAAGTATATTGACATGATGTCAAGAAACAATAATAGAGTGAAAATTGTTAAAAAAAAATGTTAAGACATTGAAGCATTTCAGAAATTAACCATTCCCTATGTCATTTGAAGCTATCATAGACCAAGTCCATAAGGTACCTTTACCACTGTTCCTGATTAAAAATCCAATTCATGACCTAATGGATAAGAGGAAAGCAGTTATAATCTTATAGTCCTGGAGTGTTAGGAATTTCCCCACATAGCAGCTTGACTCACTCTGACTGCGGAGAACAAATTTGGTTACCTTTTTAAACAAGGTGGTTGAAGTGTTCTAAGTTTCAAATTCCCAATCCAAAGCACATTTGGCAAATTGATAATTTGTCTCGATGGATGGCAATTTAATATACCCCTCAGCCCTCTAAAGGTAGGATGGCTTGCTTTTGAGAAAAAATATATTCTTAACATGTTTGGTTTCAAACAGAGCTTTAGTTACTCAGTACTTCAGACTCCAAATAAACAGAACTAACATCTATGGAGGGGCAACACAATAAATCACTGCGACAGAGTCAGATCTGCATTACGATTGCATTAGTGCCTCAAACTGACCGAATTATGTTCAGTTACCCAAATTCAAGGATGGGCATAATTAGTAAATTCAAAATATTGTGACACAAATTTTGGACGCCCTTACCTTGGTTGATCATTTCTAACAAAGGACCAGTTCAAGATTGTCACTGGGCCAGTGAGCATTCCCTTCATGGGTCGAGAAGTCATGCTTTGGGCCATCTTAGACCAAAAGACAGACATGGCTTTTGGTCGACTGACATCACCATAGATAACTGGTGGCTTCACACAACGGGATCCGTAAGACTGCACCCAACCATTGACTGTAAATGCAAAGCCCTGGAGTTGTTCTCCAAAGTACTCCACCATGTCATTCCTCTTTAACAATAAGTTAGATAATTAGCTTCGACTTTCCCGTTGAAAACCTCATAACATCTTTAGCATTAATTGCAATTTATTTGGTACTCACCTCAGGTTCTCCGTGAACAAGCACATCAATATCAAGGTCCTCTTGCAATTTGACAACTTTGGAAATTTCTTCCTTGATGGAGCTAACATATTCTTCCTTTGAAATCCTATTATAACATCAGATGTTCTTTGTTACAACCATGTTTCCAGATAATAGCAACAAACCTCAATTCAATTGAACAATCACAACAATGAGGCAAAACCCACTTGTTTATCTTGTATTCACGACGAACCCTGCGCAATTCAACTGTCTGTGGGAATGACCCAATTGTTGTCATGGGAAGAATTGGAAGATTTAACTTTTTCTCTTGTTGCTCAAAACGAACGTTTACTAGTGTGGCTCAGCGATGGTCAGAAGTCTTTAATGCTGCAGCCTGCAAGTAGAATTATAAAAGTTATGATTGGCATCGGATGAAAGGTTCTGGACAACGAGCTAGACAGTAATAATGCACTGGACAAATGACTTTAAAATTAAAAACCTAGGTTGTATTATACATTATTGATGGTGCACATCAAAACATCATCTACAGTTTCCTTTAATACAGGCATAGTGAAAGAATGTATTAAATCAGGCACAGGTTATACAGGTAAAAATGATCCAATCACTGACTACAACGAGGAATAAAATAACCATACAAAACGTTAATTAATTGAACTTACAACTTTTTGAATTGCCTCGTTTGTCACTCTCGGAGAAGCCCTCCTGAAGCTTGTGCAGCTGCGTTGGCTGCAAAGAATGCCTACAATAACAAATGGTATGCCATTCAAACACTCTCCAGACAAAAGCATATCAAGTCAAATGCAAAATACATAAAACGCTCTCAATTGCATGTGCCTATGATGTTCCAATACATCAGAGCATCATTTTCCAGGTTCAGTGAAGAGAAATCCTCTACTCCAAATTACGGACAAACAGAATAGAAGAAATACCTCATCTTTTTGACCAGCCAATTCCTTGGCTAGGGCATCCACTTCAAGAAGCTTTTGTGCAGCAAAAGCTAATCAAGACTTTATTTCACTGTCAAGCTTTGTTTCATTTTCCAAATCCACGGCCGTATGCAGGAGAGAGCATGAAGTAGAGAAAACTAACTTATCTGCAAGCAGACCAAGTATTATATTACAAATACACCAATAGCATTCAGAAGAATGCATTCAAAATTGCATAAATTGTAAGCGCTGCAAAAAGGAAAAATGCATGCATTTATACCTTTCCCTACTATGCTCTCAAGGCTTTCCAAAAAATCAATGAAGCAGCCAAATCATTGGCCCAAATGTTTCGGCCATCAACTACTCCTGCAAACAAGATTTTGTCAGCTGGGAAGCCCACCTCCTTGATAAGGACTAGAGTCTGTGTTCCACAGATAAGATCAAACCCAATAGCAGAGACACCCTTTAAATTAGTAATGACCCTAGAAAGAACAAAATTTCAACAACATAAGATGTATAGTAGATATGAAATTCATCGTTCTAAAATACTAAAATACAACGATAACTAGAAAAAGTCATAGAGAGCAAATAAAGACGGGTTCTTACTTGTAAGTCTCAACAGGGATATCAGCAAAGTAAGTTTATACAAGTAGTTTAACACCAAGGGATGCTCCTCCCATGTAAGAGTATGCCTTCGAAAAGGCCTCCAACTGATGAGCCTCAAGATCCATTACAAGAGATGGTTCATCGAACTAAACCCATGTAGCACCAGCTGCCTTCAACTCCGCCACAACTTTCCTGAATAAGGCAACCAAATTTGACAAATTAGTGATTTCGCATCTTAAAACTTTCTCTTTTACACGCTGCTAACTCTCAGCTAAAATGTTGTTACAAAAATGCTTACATGTAACAACACCTACAATCTATAAGCCCAGCATCGAAACCAACAAGGCTGCTTCCAAGACTGTATCTTACCTTGTATCTTACAATCCAACGAATTCTCAGTCGATTCAACCTGTAAACCGGTCATGTCAAAGAGAAGGGCATGAAATTAATGGGAAGCTCCCGCTGAATTAAAGCATCCCGATTTCCAACGCCCCACCTCCATTCTTGTCGCACTGTGGCCAAATGAAACGAACCTCCATTCTCTGTCAATTCATAAACGCTGTTGCTCACTGTCAAATGTCTGAACCGGCTTGTCAGAACCCACCTGCTGCTCCCCTGCTACACCCTTAATGCTGACGCCATCGCGCCGCCGGCCCCTGGGGCACAAAACCCCAGGGTGGCGTCAGCTGTACGCAGCCAATAAAACATCACTTAAATACATTTTTTTGTTTAATTTTAAATTAAAAATCCTTTGCAACCATACCCAACATTAGGCATAATTGTTTTTTTCTGAAAATATCACTGGATTAATTCTACTGACCGAAAACTAAGAGTTCCCCTTTGGGGACTAACAATATCAACGCAGCCTGCTCAATCTGAATCACCTAAAATTTATTACATGTACTCAACTGAACAATGCTTCAAGTTGTTCAGTAACTAAACTATTTTTCATTGCTTACATTCAATCTAAATAAAAGTCATACTACAAGAAATTTCCCTTATAAATCGAAGCTTTTATCAATGCTTATATCTTTGATATAAGAAAAACAACGCTATTGTGCATTTGCTTAATTAATCCAAACTAACATGCTTTGCCTAAATCTAGTATAAACAAACTACACTACTATAATTTATTTTATATTACTTTATAGATCTGAGCTAACACTCATTGCTTTAATCCAATATAAATAAAAACCATGAAAAACCTGCCACTGACGGTTGATCCGTAGTAAACATCTAACCAAAACACTTTTGACAGTTGAAATAATCATTAACAAACATGCAATAAAACACTTGCTTGAAAATAGGATGTGAAAAACACTTGGCCCTAAAAGTGGAAAACCACTCTTACTTTCCCAACTTCACCCCCAAGATGGATCACCACCATAGACCAATGAACTTACATAAACCAATCTGAACGCGGGATTTTCCCAAAAGTCTGTAGCAGATTCCAAGGATGGAATTTCTAAACAGAGAATAATACTTAGCAGCATACTATCCACATGGTAGAAAATATCTCCATGTACCACATAGCGTCCTATGTCTTCTTAGTGCACCATTATATAATTTTTGCCCAGGTTTTGTGCCATCTCAATCAAATCTCAAGCTGATATCTTGATTCCTATAATTGTGGATATGGCCGCCTTGATGAGCTTTAGACTTGGATTTGATCGTTACCAAATATCTTGCTTGCTATCCATTTGTTCATTGTCTCATGATGGTGTCCCCTCTTTCAACTGGTGGATCCAAGTGTCTATTTTTATTAATAATAAAACAATATTTCTTGTTCATAATATTCACCCACATGAGTGTGAGTATAGAGTTTTATAAGTCTTTTACAAAATAATTGTTTGGAGCATATTTCTCAAATAAAAACATTTAATCAAATAATTCAAAAGTCTTGGTGGTATTACATCCCCCCCCTTATTTTTAACATCGTCTTCAGTGTTCTTTATTCAGAATCATTTTTCTCACTCTAGAACAGGGAAGGATATGTTGCTCGCATGTGATCCTCCATTCCCCATGTTTCCTTCTTAGGGATGAAGTGATTCCATTGCACTTTTATTTGAGCGATGGCTCGGTTCCGCGGCATAAGCTCCTTCCTATCTAGGATATGTAGAGGCTCTGTTTGAAACTCACCCTTGGGTTCTACCTAAATAACACCCCAATCGATGATATTAGTAGCATCATGTATATATATTTTCAATAACGAAACATGGAAAACATTATGAACTTTTATAGAAGGAGGAAGTTCAAGCTGATAGGCTACCGACCCTATCTTGGCTAGCACTTCAAATGGTTTGCAATACCTGGGAGCTAACTTGGAACATATTCCCAAGATTAATGTGCTTCTCTCTGGAATTACCTTTAAGTACACATGATCCTCGACATTGATCTCTTTTGGAGTTCTCTTAAGATTTGCATAACCTTTTTGTCGATCTTGAGCAAGTTTTAAATTCTGTTGTGCTTGCTTAACATTTTCTTCCATCTCCTTCAACATATAAGGTCCTAGAACAATCCTATCAACATGGTTATCCCATGATATATGAGTATGGCATTTTCGACCATATAACAGTTCAAATGGACTCATCTTAAGAGATGCTTGATAACCATTGTTATAAGCAAACTCAACTAAGTGTTAATAATCTTTCCATTTATTTGGCTTGTCCATCACATACATAAGTAACATACCTTCAAGAATTTTATTAGTTCTTTCAGTTTGCCCATCTATCTGACTCGAATGTTAAGCAGTACTAAAATTTAACTGAGTGTCTAAACCTTTAAATAAAGATTTCCAAAAGTTACCTATAAACTTCGCATCCCTGTCAGATATTACAATTCTAGGAATACCATGCAAGCAAAAAATTTCTTTCATAAAGATATCTGCTATATTTATTGCTTTAAAAGTAGACTTTACTGGTATAAAATGTGCAACTTTACTCGATTTATCAACAATCACCATAATTGAATCATGTTTTTCAACATTTATAGGAAATCTAGTTATAAAATCCATGCTTATTACTTCCCATTTCCATTCCGGAATGGGTAAAGGTTGAAGTAAACCAGCTGGATGTTGAGGTTCAGTTTTTACTTGTTGACATTCAAGACATCTAGCTAGATAATTAGCAATATCATTTTTCATATTAGGCCATTAGTAATATTTTCTTAGCATTGTTATCATTTTCTGATATCATGGATGTCCGGAATATGGTTTATTATGTAATTCATTTAGGATTAAGTGTTTTACTTCTTCAAAGTTAGGTACATATAACCAATTTTTATATGTGAACAAGTCTTTTGATCCCATAGAAAAAGATGTGGATTCACTTCCATCTAGGTTTTCCTTCATTTTTCCCTTAATTTTTAGATATTCTTCGTTGTTTTAAGATGCATCATTGATTATATCTTCTAGATCTGTTTTATAATTGTTAATGGAAACTGAAAAATTTGGAATAGCATTCCTACTCAAGGCATCTATCACTCTATTTTCCTTGTATTTTATATGTTTGATCTCAAATTCATACTCACTCAAGAAGTCTAACCACCTTGCTTGGTGAGCATTTATATCTTGTTGGTCAAACAAATACTTTAGACTTATGTTATCAGACATTAGGGTGATTTTCTTCCAATAAGATAGTGTCTCCACATTTTTAAAGCATGAATTATTGCAGCCAATTCTAAGTCATGTGTTGCATAATTCCTTTCATGTTCCTTGAGTTTTCTTGATTCGTAACTTATTGCATAATCCTCTTGTAATAATACTCCACCTAGTCCTTCTAAGCAAGCATCCATACATACGACAAAGTCTTTGTATGGCTCCGCTATCCTTAGAATAAGTTTTGTTGTAAGTAGGTGTTTAAGTTTTTCAAAGCTTTCTTGGAATTTATTAGACCAAACAAATTTTATTCTTTTTTTTAAAATGAAGTTATTGGATGGGAAGTCCTTGAAAACCCTTCAATGAACCTGCGATAGTAACCTTTGATTCCCATAAAGGATCTGACTATGGTTACATCCTTAGGAACTTGCCAATCTATGATTGCCTTAATCTTATCAGGGTCTACAGAGATTCCTTCCATAGACATTACATGTCCCAAATACTAAATTTTATCTTGATAAAAGTCGCATTTACTGAATTTTGCATATAGTTTATGTTCCCTTAAAGTTTGTAAAACCATTTTTAAGTGTTCTTCATGTTCTTGTTCATTTTTAGAGTAGATCAATATATCATCAATAAACACAACCACAAATTTATCCAAATATTTATGAAGGACACTATGCATTAGGAACATGAACGTGGCCGGTGCATTAGTTAAACCAAATGGTACAACCATAAATTCATAATTCCCATACCATGTTCGAAATGTCATTTTGTAAATATCTTCATCTTTAATTCTTATTTGGTGATAACCAGACCTTAAATAATTTTTTGAGAATAGCCTAGCTCTCCGTACTTGATCAAACATATCATCTGTACGTTGTAGTCGGTATTTGTTTTTAATAGTCATTTTAATAAGTTGTCTATAATCTAGATGCATAGTATTAAGGTACCATCTTTCCGTTTAAAATAAAGTACGGGTGCACCCCACGGAGACACACTTGGTCTTATGTACTTTTTATCTAGCAGTTCTTGTAATTTCATTTTTAGTTCTACTAATTCCAGTATGTTCATTCTATACAGGGATTTAGAAGCAAGTACTGATCCAGGTACCAACTCAATAGTAAAATCAATCTCCCTCCTTGGAGGTAATCTAGGTATTTCCTCTGGAAAGACATCTTTAAATTCTTGCAAAATGGAATAGTCTTCCAATCTAGGTTTGAACTTTTCATTAGAATTTTTAGTTAAATGAACAACAAGCATTTGACATCCTTTTCTAGCACATTTATTTAACTGTAAAGCAGATATTTTTCGAGTGAATACCTTCCTAGGAATACCTTTAACAAGCCTACTATTACCTTGTCCATCAATGCAAGTAAAAGTATTTTCAAAATAGTTTAGTATCAGTTTGTGTTTCTCTAACCAATCCATACCAATCAACATGTCATATGAACCCAGAGACAAAATATTCAAATCTTCTTTTGTAACCAAATCATTCATGAAAAACTCACAATTAGGAATAAAACTAATTACTTTTCTTTTTGATCATGTAGCTAACTGTACTAGCCATGAATTTTCAAACTCATGCCTTTTCATCTTGCACATCTCTACTAATTTAGGAGATATATAACTTAAAGTAGAACCCAAATCAATCAAAATAGAGATGGATTTATCAAAACTATTACCTTCAACTTCTATCATAGAAGGCTGATAATTTGCTTGATGGTTATCTGAATGTTGCGCTTATCTTGGGAATATTTCGAGCAACTTCTCCAACTATGGAAACTTCTTTCACCATGTGAATGCTTCGACCATCCCTTTTATGAGGACAATATCGATAGAAGTGACATTCTCCACAACCCCAACACTTCAAGGGTTCTCTTTTTACTTCTTCATTTTTCTTATTAACGAAATTATATTTAAACTCATATCTGATTGGCTGTCTTTTATCTTTAAAAATGTTCTTTTGGTAACTCTCGTGTTTGTTAAAAGGATTAAACTCTCTTCTTTTAAAGTCACACCCTTCTCTTTTCTTAAAGTTATTTGGGTTTTCATGTTTACTCTTAACTTGATCATATGCCAATTTAGCTTTTCTCATTGCTTCATAAAGTGTTTTTGGATTATCAAATTCCATACTATCTTTATAAAAACTTGGTAAACAGCTTAATAATCTTTGTATTTTTGGCTTCTTTTCAGTGAGGTAGGGTACATACCTTAGTAATGATAGAAACTTGGTACATAAGTCATGCATTGACATCTGATCCAATCTTAACTCATAAAATTCTTTTGCTTTTCCTTCATAATAATATTCTGAAAGATATTCTTTTTTAAATTCTTTCTTAAACCATTTCCATCTTACTTTTCATTCGTAATTCTTTTAGCCTTCTTTAAATATTTCCACCAAATCTCATCTTTTCCAACTAAATTAAATATGGCCACTTTTGTTTTCAATGATTCAGAGTAATTATACATTGTAAAATACTTTCTCATTCCTGATAACTAGCCCTCAACTTCCTCTCCATTTTTTACTTCAATGTCAAAGATGGGAGGCTTAATTTTCTTAAATTCACCAATTATTTCATTGTTATACATTTTCTTCCTCCCTTGTTTACATTCAGTGCTACTACTGTAATCATCCGACTCACTATCGACAGAGCTATCATTAGAGGAATCAATTCCTTTACGTTTCTTTTTACTACATGCTTGAACCATATCCTTAGATATCACAGTTAATTTAAATAAAAGAGCTTCATTCAAATCTTCTTGAGTTCCCATTACTCGTCCAAGTTCAATTTTAAAATTTTGGAGTTCCACATGTAAATCCCTTTACTGTTTGCAAAATATCGTCTTGGTTATTTTTAATGTTATTATTATGATATTGTTCTCCCTCATTAAGTTCTACCCAGATAGGTGGGGTAGGGGGTCATCCTTCATCCATTTTCCTGCAGTTTTAATAACATAACTTTCTTCTATACAAAATAAGAAGAAACAAAAATAACACACACAGTTAGTTTTCTCATACTATAAATGGACTCCATGAGGTCGAGTGTTGTTACCTTCTCTTTGACACCACACTGTAACGTACCCAAAAATCACGACGACAAAAAAAAAAAAAACTCTTTAAAGCACTAATACAATCAAAATAAGTAAGATACAATCCTTCATTAGGTTCAATGTATGAGGAACAGATTATCGAGCTTAATTACTCAATCCGCTACCAACGGGACGTCACTGTCTCTCGAAACATATTTAAACACACCTATATGACATACGATTCTTGCAACTCTTATAAAGACATCTAACTACAATACTCTCGATGGCCATAACATTTATAGAGCACATCCATTTCCATTATATGCAACTATATGAATGCAATTATTTTTAAGACACACACACACACACACACACACATATATATATATGGGATTCTTTCAGTTTACATAAAATAATCGCAAGACATATGATATGCATAACATTTATGGAGCGCAATGAAAGTTTTAGAACCCCAACCTCGTTTCAAGCGTTCAAGCTTCTCTGCATATAGTTTAATGCCCAAGCCCCAATACATGCACATTTTAAACATAAAAATGACTTGACTTGAAACACATGAAATTATTTTTCAAAATAAACAACTCAGAAAATTATAACTTTCAACCAATAAACTCATACTCAGAAATTTAAATCAGCCAACCACATAAATTTTAACACAGTTTGTTTGACCAAATTGATCCAGGATAAAACCCCGAAGGGAAAACCTGATTGAGAGAGATAATTTTTATTTCTTTAGAGAGATAAATTACACAAATAAATAGCTGTACTTATCTCAACAAATTTCTTCTCGAAATTTGTGCCAAACTGTCACTGTACGGCCTACTGCAATTTTTTGTATCTTTCTAGAAAGTTTTTCCCAATAAAACTATTTTACGGCCTCACACATGCGGCCTTGAAATATGTGCAAACCCTCCTCAATTTTTGTGCACTATACGGATGTCAATAAATGTTGTATGGATTTATGTACATCTTGTTGTACTTTCTCCTCGAAAACTGTGCCCAACACTTTGCCTTGGTTTTTGTGCCACTGTATGTTCTGGTACAGTACGATATCCTCAAAATATGTGCATAATAAATGTTGTATGGTCCTGATGTACGAAATATGCTCATGCTTTACCTTCATGGATTTCTTGGGAAACGTGCTATAAATTTTCTTCTCTTTCTCTCTGGTTCGAATTCTCTCAAACCCTCTTTTTCTCTTCTCTCATGCTCTCCCAAAACTCTCTCTTGGAAAAATGAATAATGATTAGGTTTTCCTTTCCCCAAATCCTTTTTGTTCATGGAAACTTTCTCTTTTCATCCAACGGTCTAGATTAGATTAGATGAAGGGGTCACAATAAATGCTCAATAAATAATTAATAAATGACATTTAATGCACTCATGTCATTTGATAAAGTAATGATGGTTTTAATTAATCACTCACTTGACTTTATCATTAAAATGAACTTAGGACATACTCATGACTTAACTTTTAATAAAGTGACTTTATAAATATAAATTCCTTCTCATTTTATTAATTAATGGCTAGGGGTCACCTTTTTAAAGTGTTCTTGTGCACCCCAAGGAAACACAAGGTGAACAATACTCCCTCTTACCGAGGAAGGTGTTCTTCACCACTCCCAACTTGTCTTTGAAGTAAACATGCTTCCCTCTACCCAAAGACTTCATGAGAATGTCAGCCACCCGCTCATCAGCAGAAACATACTGCAACTATAAAGCTCCTCTCTGAACATAACCTCTGATTAAATGATATCTGATCTCAATATGCTTTGACCTATCATGAAATACCGAATTCTCAGAGATCTTGATGCAACTCTGATTATCACAATGTACAACTGTAGGTCTCAGCTCCTGACCAAATAATTCTACCATCAGCCTGCGAAGCCACAAGGATTCACAACTACCCTGACGGGCTACCATGTACTTAGCCTCTGCAGAACTCAATGCAACAGACTTTTTCTTCCCACTGAACCATAACACAACTGCCGAGCCCAAACTGAAGCAACAACTGGAAGTGCTCTTCCGGTCTGAAACACTACCTGCCCAATCTGAATCCGTGAAGCCAACCAATCCCACTCCATCATACCTCTTGTAGTCCAAACCATAGTCTAATGTGCCTGCAAGATATCTCAATATGTGTTTTGCGACAATCGAATGCACTCTCTTGGGCTCCACCATGAACTGACTGAGAGTGTTTACCGTAAAACTCAAATGTGGTCTGTTGTTGACCAGATACATCAAAGAACCAATCAATTGATAATACAAAGTAGGATCCACCAACTCTCCCTTAGAAGCATGAAGCTTCGTTCAATTGGTGGTCATGGGTCTGCACTCCTTCATCTGAAATCTCTTTAGAACATCTCAACATATTTTCCTTGCCCCAGGAAAACATGTCCATCCTCCTGCCAAATATCCATCCCCAAATAGTAATGCATCAGTCCAAGGTCTGTTATCTCAAACTTTGAAGCAAGGTCTTTATTACATGCTTCAATCAAGTGCTCTGCTCCTGTAATGAACAAGTCATCAACATATAGAAGAAGAATGAGCAGATCGCCCCCAACCACAATGAAGTATAGGTTGGGATCAGGCTCACTCTTATGAAACCCAATCGAAAGAAAATAAGTATCAATCCTCGAGTACCAAGCTCGAGGGGCTTACTTCAGACCATACAAGGCCTTTTTCAGCTTGCACACATGTGAATCTCTCCCATGAATCTCAAATCCCCGAGGATGCTCTAGATATACTTCCTCCTATAGAAAACCATTCAAAAAAGCGATTTTCACATACATCTGATGAATCCTCCAACCCATCTCTCCAACAATGGAGATCACTTCTCTGATCGAAGAAAATATAGAAACCAATGCAAAGGTCTCATAGTAGTCAACTCCCTCTACCTGTGAGAACCCTCATGCCACAAATCGAGCTTTGTACTTCTCAATGCTGCCATCCACAACATGCTTGATTTTATAGATCCACTTGGAAGTCACCACTGAATTCCCCTCCGGTCTTGGAACAATCTCCCACACTCCATTCTTCATGATGGAATTGTACTCTTCTATCATGGCATCTCTCCAAACCTGGTGTGGGGTATCCTCCTCAAAATTAGTAGGCTCGGACTCACTCAAGATAGTCACCATTTCCATATAACTGGAAAATCTCTTTGGTGCCCTGCTCTCTCTCCATGAAGAAGTACCTGTGGCCTGAGATCCTGTACCTGGTGGTCCTGAACCTGTACCACCTGAATCACATGAATGTGAAACATGTGAACTTGTGACTCGTGAACCTGTTCCTGTACCAGAAGTCCCTGTAGACCGAGTACCTGTAACCTGTGACCTAGTCACTCCATAAACTTGTGACCCTATACTCGGACTCGCTGAACTC
This sequence comes from Larix kaempferi, assembly GCA_027924585.1. Taxonomy (NCBI): domain Eukaryota; kingdom Viridiplantae; phylum Streptophyta; class Pinopsida; order Pinales; family Pinaceae; genus Larix; species Larix kaempferi. The sequence goes on from BSBM01001055.1 coordinate 10,776,915, forward strand.
TGTGAAGGTATCACCTGTGGAGTCTCAACCTGTTGCTCCATCATCTCTGAATCATAAGACTTCCCGAAGGCTTTCTCCTCCTCAAATCTCACCTCCCTCCTCACCACAACTTTCCTCTGTGCAGGAAGGTATAAGCTAAAAGCCTTCGAAGTCTCATCATAGCCAACAAAGATTCCTTTCTCCACCGTGGGCTCTAACTTTGTCCTGTTCTCAAAAGGGACATGAGAATATGTAAGGCATCCAAATATACGGAAGTGACCTATCTCAGGTCTCTTCCCGGTGAACATCTCCTCCAGATTTTTACACCCCAATGCACGGTGTGGACTCCTGTTCTGCACATAAAAAAAAGTACTACAAGCCTATTCCCATAGAAAGAAAGGAAGACTCTGATAATGCAGCATGGCTCTAGCTGCTCCCACTATCGCTTTGTTCTTCCTTCTAAAAACTCCATTCTACTGTGGAGTATATGGAACTGTCAACTGCCTCCTGATGCCCTCCTGTCTGCAAAATTCATCAAAATCCTTAGAGGTATACTCACCCCCATTGTCTGACCTGAGTGCCCGGATATTCCTCCCTGATTGGTTCTCCACAAGAGCGTTGAACTATTGGAACCTCCTCAAGACTTCCTGATATTGTTTACTTCTCAGAAAGTAAATCCAAGTCTTCCTGGAGTGGTCATTAATGAAACTGATATAGTACTCAAATCCAGTCAATGAATATGAAGACATAGATCCGCAAAAGTATGAATGAATCAAGTCTAGTATCCCACCTGATCTCATGTCACTGCTCCAAAAAGCAGTCTTGGTGTACTTTCCCAAGGCACACCCTATGCACACACCACCCTGCTCTATCACGTTGAACTGAGGAAAACCTGTGGACATCTCCCTCAACAATATCAAAGATGAATGATTAAGGTGGCCCATCCTCCCGTGCCACAACTCACACATCTCGATGCTACTGCTAGTATGGGCCAATGCATGGTGAGGTTAGAAGAGAAGCTTGTACAGTTTACCACATCTAAATCTAATGGAACATGAAGTAGATGGTCCTGTTTCTCTAGGAAAAATATGCACTTTCCCATCTAGGACACATAATCCAAAACCCCTGTCCTCAATAGTGGAAACTGAAACAAGATTCTTCATCATCCCGGGTACATACAAGACATCCCTCAAAGTCATGGATTGCATAGACTCCCTCTGAAAGGTAACAGTCCCTCGCCCAAATGCTCTCGCAACTGTGTCATCACCCAACACTACCTTGAGACTCAATCATGTCTCAGTCATCTCAGTGAACACATATCGAACACCTGTCATATGGCTCGAAGCCCCACTATCAATGTACCAAGTAGAAGTAGTGGCAGAGGTACTCAAAGAATGACCAACCAACAAATAAAATTGTACCCGATCCTCCATGTCACTGTTGTTGAAAGATGTCCTCTCTATACATCCAGCATAGATAGAAAACTCTCCCTCAAACTGTGAGGCAAAGTCATCCATGTCAACTGTAGCTGCCATCTGCTTTACTTTCTTCTTCCTATTCGAACACTGTCCAACATAGTGTCCAAAATTCTGACAAGCAAAATACTTGATTTTACTCAAGTCTTTCTTTTGCTCCCTTGTATGCTGCTTGGCCCCACTCTTGGGACCCTTCTTGAACTTATTCTTCTTACCCTTAGCTGCCAATGCCACATTTTCCTCATCCCTGTGATGTGATGAACTGCTCTGTAGGTATCCTCTACGTGTCTCCTCCTATATGAAATCATCCGAAAGACGATCCCAAGAAGGCATGTTCTCACGAGCAACTACTATCTGCACAAATACACTCCATGGTTGTGTCACGCCATTTAAGGTTTTTTGCACCATCTCAGTGCCCTGTACAATCTCCCCAACTGCTGCAAGCTCATCCATCACCTATGTAATCCTAGTAAGATAGGAAGCCATGACTTCCCCTTTACTCATGTGTACATCCTTCAACTTCTCCCGCAATACCATGTTTCAGTTCTCATTAGAAATTTGGTAAAGGTTTGTCAAAGCTGACCACGTCTGAAAGGCATGTGCCTTCATTGAAATATGTGGGATCACATGATCCTTCATGGCATCAAGTATGATCCTTCTTTCCTTCACATCATTTTTTATGAAGGCTTCCCTATCAATAGCATCGGTAGGAACAATCACAGGATTTGATGTTGTACTGTTGGCTACTTCCCATAGTTCATTCTCTTCAAGTATCAACATAATCCTAGTCTTCCAAGGGCTAAAATTTGCAGCCCCATCTAAATTGTCCTTTAATCTAAGTCCAGTCACCATGACTGCAACCTGTACCTATTCTTCTCAAGAAAAATGTTCAAGACCTTGTTTTTCACAAACTCTCTGTTTTTCCCAAATCTGAAATATTTCTTAGTGTTTAAATTTCTGATCTTTATTGCAACTATGATACCATGAAAGTTTTAGAACCCCAACCTCGTTTCAATCGTTCAAATTTCTATGCATATAGTTTAATTCCCAAACCCCAGTATGCACATTTTAAACATAAAAATGACTTGACTTGAAACATGTGAAATTCTTTTTCAAAATAAACAACTCGGAAAATTATAACTTTCAGCCAATAAACTCATACTCATAAATTTAAATCAGCCAACCACATAAACTTTAACACAATGTTTTTGACCAAATTGGTCTAGGATAAAACCTCGAAGGGAAAACCTGACTGAGAGAGAGAATTTTTATTTCTTTAGAAATAGAAGTTACACAAGTAAACAACTGTACTTATCTCAAGAAATTCTTCTCAAAATTTGTGCCAAACTGTCACTGTATGGCCTGCTGCAATTTTCTGTATCTTTCTCGAAAGCTGTGCTCAATAAAATTGTTGTACGAACTCACATGTGAGGCCTTGAAATCTGTGCAAACCCTCCTCGATTTTTGTGCACTGTACGAACTGTACAGACAACAATAAATGTTGTACATATTTTTGTACGGTTTGATGTACTTTCTCCTCGAAAATTGTTCCCAACACTTTGCCTCGGTTTTTTGCCACTGTATGGTCTGGTACAGTACGATCTCCTCAAAATATGTGCATAATAAATGTTGTATGGTCTTGCTGTACAGAATATGCTCATGTTGTACATGTACGTATTTTTGGGAAACGTGCCAAAATTTTTATTCTCCTTCTCTCTGGTTCGAATTCTCTCGAACCCTCTTTTTCTCTTCTCTCTTGCTCTCCCAAAACTCTCTTTTGGAAAAGTGAATAATGATTAGGTTTTCCTTTCCCCAAAGCCTTTTTGTTTATGGCAACTTCCTCTTTTCATCTAATGGTCTAGATTAGATTAGATGAAGGGGTCACAATAAAAGCTCAATAAATAATTAATAAATGAAATTTAGTGCACTCATGCCATTTAATAAAGAAATTACCATTTTAATTAATCATTCACTTGAATTTATCCTTAAAATGAACTTAGGACATACTCATGACTTAACTTTTAATAAAGTGACTTTATAAATATAAATTTCTTCTCACTTTATTAATTAATGGCTAGGGGTCACATTTTTAAAGTGTTCTTGTCCACCCCAAGGCAACACAAGGTGAACAACACTTCCTTGGTAACTTTTCAACACGCAACGATTTTCATTCTAATATATATATTTATATAACTCATTTCAAATAATTGTTTTAAACTCAAATTCACATCTTGCCAATTAATTTCCATAATTTACCATATTTTTCCAAGGTTAATAAAATAAATAAATATCCAACGTTTAAATGTTGCCTCCCAATTCCTTTTATCAATTTTAATAAACAAATGACTAGATATTTTCCACATCGACTCATCCTTTTTCTAAACCTTTCAACTATCTATTTATAGCATTACCCAATTCCATTGGGTTAATAAACAACGAAGCTATAAGTATTGTCGAACTTTATTTAAGTTAATGATATATATATATACCTCCATGCAGATCATGACTAAACCTTCAAATTGACTTATATGTAGCACTATTTCAAACCTATTGAATTCGTGAAAGAGATGAGTTATTATCACAACAATCAATTGGTTATGTTAACTATACATGCTACTATTCAAATTTCATCGAAAAGGTGAACAATCACTTATGAGCTATCGTTGCAGTAGTATTTCCATCTCATTATAAATGGTTCAACTACTAGAATTGCATAATGCTAGCGATCGTCAATTCCTGAGGTTGAAAGACAACTCACTACTCGAATTGGGGTTCGACAGGAAGCAAAAGAGGTGGTGATTGGAAAACTGCCAGGGTTTTCTAAAATATCCTCCACGATGACTGCGGAATTAAATGAGTAGACATAACAGAATAAAGAGATGGCTAGTTGAAATAATCATTAACAAACATGAAATAGAACACTTACTTGAATATAGGAGGGGAAAAACACTTGGAGCTCCCCAGTTCCTCCCAACCATAGAAGAGGACAACCACTCTTACTTTCCCAACTTCACCATCGAGCTGGATCACCACCATAGACCAATGAACTTAGATAAGGCAATCTGAACACAGACTTTTCCCAAAATTCTATAGCATATTCCAATGATGGACTCTCTAAACAGATAATAATACTCAACATCATACTATCCACATAGTAGCAATTCTCTCCATGCACCACACAACGTCCTTTGTTTTCTCAGTGCACCATTATATAATTTTTGACCATGTCTTGTGCCATCTCAATCAAACCTCAAGTTGATATCTTGATCCCTATAATTGTGGATCTCATCGGCTTGTTGATATTTTAACTTGGATTTGATTGATACCAAATATCTTGCTTGCTATCCACTTGTTCATTGTCTCATGATGGTGTCCTCTCTTTCAACTGGTGGCTCCAAGTGTCTATTTTTATTAATAATAAAATAATATTTATTGTTCATAATATTCACCCACATGAGTGTGAGTATAGAGTTTTATAACTCTTTTACAAAATAATTGTTTTGAGAATATTTTTCAAATAAAAACATTTAATCAAATAATTCAAAAGTATTGGGGGTATTACAGGAATTCACCCCCAAATCAATGAATGTGCCCCCAATTATAGGAATCCAACTCAGGGTTGACTCAAGTGGTCAATTTGGATGGGGTTTGTCCCACTAGAGTCACCAGGTCAAGGTCTAGGTGGCTAAGTAGAGGGTTATTTCCTCTAACATTCCTGACCATCCATCATAGCGTCTATCAAAATCTTAACATACTAGTACAAGAGGACCATTTTCACATGTTTGGTTTCTCCTGTACGTAAAGTGGTGGCATATTTGAACTAAGTTTTCATCTCCTCATGTTCTTCATCAACAACTAAGGTATCTTGCTCGGACTTCACCCAATCCTTATCCCTTTTACCTTTTTCCAAATTTCCTCAAGGATTCGATCGTGATAGCATGCTTTAGCTTCCTCCACTTCACCTTGGATGCAGGGAATATGCTAATATTCCCTACCACCTAAACTTCCTACCCACTCAATTTTTGTCATCCCCCAAGGACCACATCTACGTCTCCCTCCGGCCATTGATGTTTTTCTTGTCCCCCCGTACCGTCAGGGTGGTTGGTAACATGCTCTCATCACTCAAAGTCCTCATTAAAGTACCTTGTCTCGACTTTCACATGCCTTGCACACACTATACTAGACAAAGGGGGTAACCCTGAAAGAGTAACTAGTTGTTTACCTATATTTATCACAAGAATTAGCAGTCAACTATCAGTGCATGGTGTCCCATGAGAACAGGTTTGTCCATTTCCCATGTGGTCAGATGATTCACCATAAAACCAAGAAACTCCACTACCTTTCTACTTGTTCTTCCTAAACCAGTCATCCAGGGAGGAACTTCTAATTCACGCTCTTGGGGATTATTCTTCGATAAGTTGATATTATTAAACCTAGAACTTTTCTAAAGTCCTAAAATGAAACTTTACTTCAATGGGAGAGTCATAAAAGACTCTGATTTGTTTACTATTCAAACAAATTTTATACACTACATACCCTACCTTCTGTTCAAGCTGTATTGAGGAGGCAATGCATAAAAACCAATACTTAAGCAATGAAGGTTATCGAAGAGATGGTAGAAACCATCATGAAAATGAGATCTCGAGCTTTGGAGACGCTGATAAAACAAATAGATACAACGATGAAGGATCTCCACTCGGTTCTTTGGGATGATTCCAAGCTCTTTATTGACTCTAAATGATGTTCCATAGCCGAAGAAATCCCTGAAAAAGATGAATCTCCCAAGGAAGAATTAACAATGGAAGATCAAACGCCCTACCATATTGAACTTGAAGCACAAGAATCCCAAATGGTAGATGAATTAATGAAGCACATGAAAGCCTTAGCAGTCATAGGTAGCTCAAATTTGAAGATATCTTATTCCATGGATTATTCAAGGCAATATCATTCAAGCCAGGGTGAGTCCTCTCCATAAAGATGTTCAAGAATTGTATCATGACGCTGTCCAGAAACCATACAAACAACACCAAGAGGAGAAAATATATTACCATCCTTAGGCCACCATTATTCCTCTAGGAAAATTAACAAAACAAATCAAATTTAGTTTATAGAGGTGTTTCCTCTTTCTATGTTTGCATCATTGATGGTAGAATTTATAGTAGGATTAAAGCAACTTATAGTGGGAGTTGATGAATTCAAAACGCTAGCTAGGTTCAAAGCAACAATATCAAGAGAAGGGATCAATTAGCATGGGGTGAGATATACCAGATGTAAGGACTTTTTGTCCAATCATGTTTATACAAATCGCAATTCAGTTGAGTAGTAGTTTTGTACACTTCTAATGGGTATTACTTATTTAATGTTATACATTTAAATTTGGAGGAAGAATAGGCTATTGCTTAATTAATGTTATATATTGACATTGGGAGGAAACAAGATATGCATGCTTTTTACTAAGTGAAACAAGATATGCATGCTTTTTACTAAGTGAAATATTTTGTGTAATGAAAATTTTATGAAAAGGATTATATACATTAAATTATTTTTTGTTAAATTCCATTTTTAAATTAGATTGTTTTGTTTTGTACCAGCGGAATTGATAACTTGAGCTTTTTCAAGCCTTTTCTAGATGCCACCCATGATCGAGCTTGTTTGCTACCACTATAATCGCTAAGAGAGTTGCACATCCTGCAAGCACAACTCCTGGGTTAAGGAGTGATTCAAACCTAGGCCGAGCCGCCCCTATAATGCTTAGTTGGATGCCTCACGGAATGAGATGACTACCGCTCAACCAAACCCTCATGGACGTTTTTAAATTAGATTGTTATCAATACAGATCTGTTTTAATTTTGGACTTACCAAGAATTTAGAGGGATCAAATATTTAGAGAAGCAAACAATTTCTTAAAATTTACACTTCATAAAAGGTTTGCACCTCAATGGATTTTCCCTCTTCACACTTGATACATCGAAAGTTAAAATGAATCTACGTTAGTTTATTTTATTATAGTGATCTATTTTTTCATATATTTTAGTTTTTCATTTTTGTCACATTTTTTTAAAATTTATTAATGTGGCAACCTTAACATATAACTATAAAAACGTAATAACAAAGAAAAGTAACATTGATATAAAAACATTGCGATTTTTCTACTTAATTTTTAATTTTGTAAAATATTATGTTGGCCCAATATATGAGAACATATGTTTTTCTGGGTTGGCAGGTGTGGGAGGAGTCCTTCTTGACTTCGAGGGAAACAAGGTGAAAGACTTTGCCTGGAGACTCGGCAGGAGGACAAATAATGATGCGGAATGGCTCGCACTGATCAAAGGAATGGAAATCGCAAGGAGTGAAGATGTCAAGGATCTCGTGGCCTTTGGAGACTCAATGCTGGTTATCAGGGAAGCCAGGTCTCTGGCCAAAAATCGTAGAAATCCAGTCTCCAAGCTACATCATCTCTTCTTCTACGTGGCTAAGGATTTTAACTCCTTTACCTTTCTTCACATCTTGAGGAACAACAAACCGATTGTAGACATCATGGCCAATGTTGGTGCTCGTTTGGATTGTGATTTTTTGACCAATAATGGTCAAAACCTTGACATCAATTGGGTCCCTTAATCCCCCCCCCTAGTTTTCTATTGAATCCCATGATTGCACTAGTGAAGTGCTCTCTCCCGGTTTGGGATTTCTTTTTCCACATTCCTATAAACTATAGTCCCAACCCAATTTTGAATTTGAATCATTTCAAGATCTCCTTGGGATCCCCCTCTCCTCCTCGATCCCTGCCCTCGTCCTCTCGGCACACTTGGCGGCCTCCTCCAACTAACTCCACCTGTCTCGCATGCGTGCATTCATTAACTAGGCTCCGAGGAACCCTCAGCATATAACTCACTCGAGGGTGATAAGGAAGGCATTTTGCATGTCTCCTCCGCGTTGTGAGCTGTGTTTGTGTTTTTAGGCTAAACATGGAGGATGATAATCCTGGGTTGAACCTCCCTACGTTGCAGTGTCGCCGATGTAGGAAACACCTTCAGGTCCAATCGGGGGGGTTGGAATGAAAAGATACCTCTCTACTCTTGACGTGGTGCAGGGGCAGAGCAATGGTGGTTCTGCGCAACATGCTTCTCGTGGTGGTTCTGCGTAGCAAGACTTTTGTGGTCATTTCAGAAATGATGAGCCAGGCAGCGACAGAAATTGGGCTCCTCTCGACGTGGTGCAGGGACAGAGCATTGGTGATTCTATGTAGCATGATGTACGTGGTCACTCCAGCGAGCCAAGCAGTGGAAGGAATTGGTTGCATCCTGCTGGTGATAACAATGGTTTCATCAACTTGGGGTCTCCACAAGGGCTGGACAGTCCGTCCTCTGAGGTCCATTTGCATTTGCAGGAGCTGGAAACACAAGTTCTTTGGCCTAGAGGTGAGAACTCAGACCTCAAAAAATCCATTTCTCACCTCTCCACATTTGTTCAAATCACGAACTCTGAAGTTCGCAGTGGTAGCAGTAAGTTGAAGGAGTATTTTGACATGCTGGCTGGAAAATTCGAGAATGGTTGCCCCTGTTCGGTGGATATGAGCACACAAATTAAGTCCTTGCACAACAGTCTCATAATGGTTGAAGCAAAGGTTGACGGCATAAGGTCTGATTATAGGAACAACTCCACTATCTTCCATGGCATCGCTGATGATAACGTCGGAGCTGCAACTGGGAACAAAGAGAAGAATGTCCACCAGCATCATGTCAATGGTTGAACTTTCTGTTTGCTCATCCATGTATGCATGGGACTTTTTTGTTATGGCCCTTAACTTGCTAAGGCTTGTAGAAGCTAGTCCAATTTTTCTTTTCACGCTATGTTTTTCTTCTGTAATTTTCTCCTAGGAAAGTTTGTTAGAATTTTCAGTTGTCGCAGAACATGGTATATGTATGACCCGCATAGACTGGATTGTGATGAGCTAGTCATGACAACTCTCCAATTTTGGGATCAGTCTTCCCATCCTTTTTTTGTAATACCGTCTCTTTTTTTAATATAAAAGCTCGTTACCCGTTGTTGTAAAAAAAAAAATGTTTTTAGTTTTTTTTTTTAAATGAAGTCACCTTTTTAGAAAATATCATATTAAATGATTTTAGGTTTTTTTAATGCAAAAACAGTGTAAAACTTTAATATAAAATTGAATTAATGCTAAATCATGTAGGTTAGTTTTAAAACGAATGAAAAGTGTGTAAATAAAACTAGGAAGTTAGTTTTGGAGAAGCCGCGGATATCCAACTTTTAGGGTTCGCATCCGGTTAAGTAATAAGGAATTAAAATTATTGTTTTTGCACAAGTAGTACTCATGAATGAAGTATTCTCTACACGAATATTTTAACCACAAGTTACCCTCATGATTGGTGCAGTGACTAAAGAAAATGTTGGAAACTTTATTGAACCCATCCAAGAAGGGATGGCTACGATATCATCGAAGAATTTATAGAATTAAATAAAAAGAAAGCATAAGAACATGAATTTTCCTGGGTAATTTTTATAAAAGAATATAAAACAATTATTCATTTTAATTTTATAAATATTGAATAAATAATATAGAAATTATAAGCATTTTTATTTTATAAAATAAATAATATATTTAATTTTTTGTTTTATAAATAAAGATATATTTAATTTATTATTTTATGAGTACAGAGTAATAGTTTAATAAAAGGAAATTGTTCATTCTATTTTAAAACCAATCGTAATCTTAATTCGTGGTCATTACTTTTTTATTTTTCATAAATTTAGTTATAATTATATTTTAATGTAGAACCATTCTAATTTTGATTAATAGTTTTCATAAATTTGTTATAGTTATATTTTAATATAGATCAATTCTAATTTTCATTACTTATTGAAAACAATAATATAAATATTAATATTATTGGACTATATTTATGAATAATATACTTATATATTTTTATAATATATTTAATATTTATTAAATTTAAATTAATAATATAATAATTCATATAAATTAAATATGATGTTATTTATAATATAAAAATGTTAAATCATATAAGATATAAATTATAATTTTAATATTGTGTAAATAGGATAAGTCATTGATACATGATTTATATTATATAAAAAGTAATTAAAATATCATGTTTTTTATATAATTTATTAATTTTAATATTTATAGAATTAAAGATATGAATAACATAATAATTCATATCAATTTACAAATAATTATTATATTAATTAAATAATAATTATTGTATTATTTTTACTATAAAATAGTAAAAATAAAAGATATTTGTTTTGAAATCATATACTTGAGTATTGATATTTTATTTGTTTATATTATGTTTTGTGAGAAGAAATATATAATTTATAAAATTTTATATTGAGGAAATAATTAATGAACAAATTAGATAAATATAAGATATAAATTATAATTTTAATGTTGTGTAAATAGGATAAGTCATTGATACATGACTTATATTGTATAAAAAGTAATTAAAATGAAATTTTATATTGAGGAAATAATTAATGAATAAATTAGATAAATATAGTTGAATTGTAATTTTGAGATAATAAAAATTAAAATTTGGATAATTTTTTTTACAAATTTGACGTTCATCAAGGTTTATGTCTTATTGTGGTGTTTATCAAGGGTTACGTTGCATTGTGGCGTTCATCAAGGGTTATGTTGCATTGCGGCAATGCCCAATATGTGACACATATGCCGACAAAACCCAAGATGCGACATATTCCCAATGTGAAATTTGACGTTCATCAAGGTTTGCATTGTGGCGTTCATAAAGAGTTATGTCGTATTGCGACAATTCCCAAAATGTGAAATTAGACATTCATCAGGGTTTTTGTTGCATTGTGATGTTTATCAAGGCTTATGTTGCATAGTGGCATTCATCAAAAGTTAGATGCGACATATTCACAATGTGAAATTTGACATTCATCAAGGCCTGTGCTGAATTGCAACATTCCTTCATGATCATGTTTCATTATGGTTATGTTACGTAATATCATTTTGTAACATTCATCAAGTATTATCATTATATTTAAAAATGATATTATTATTTAATTAATTATTGAATTACAATTAATTAAGTAATTATTATATTTTTTAATTTTTATTATGTTTTTATCATTTATTAATAATATTTATTAAAATATAATTAAATAATAGCTTTTATAATATATTATTATATTATAAATAATTAAATTATTTTATTTTATTAAAGATTATTAACGTGTCAAATATATCATAATGTTAATAAATATCTCCAAAATATATCAGAATATTTTTTTTTTAACAGGAACAGAGAAAAAAGATGTATTTATAAAGGCTGTGCACAGCCATTCATTACAAGTTTGCCCAAAAATTTGACAGAGAAACAGGAGCTTGAGTCATTATGAGCTCTAAACAAAACCCTGCTTGAGTTCTAAACAAAACCTGGCTAAGACTGTCCAAAGTAGTGCAGGAATAAACCCTTACAAACTGCTGATTTAGGAATATACAGAAAAACATAGTATCTTAAATATCAAAAAGGAGGAACCTGAACTGAAACTGCATATTAACCATAATTTTTGCGGTAGACCGAAGCCGCATCCAGCTTTTCCTGTTTAATCTCTTGGTTGACCGTCAGACTGCCATGGACGCAGCTTCCCTGCGACTTCCCGGTGAGCACTGCAATATCCTCCTGCAAATTATCCACCTTGCCCATCAATTCGAACAGGTTTCTCTCCAGGTCATCGATTCTGGTATCCTGGCAAGCGAGCTGGTTCACAGTGTAGCTCAAATCCCTGGCCATTTCCGCGTTTTGGTTTACATTTGTGCAAACTTCATTATATGTATTACGCACTGCCAGTTTAACTTCGACCATGGTGCGGCTCAACGCAGCAATGGCCGCCATGATGTTCTGCATTTTGCCCGCCCTGTGGTGGAGTAACAGACCGGGACGGGAGGAAGGAGAGCCCGAATCGCCGAGGGAAAGCCTATGCATCGCGCAGTGGAGAGGACGAGCCATTGCAATATACAGCGAGGGAGGGGCAGTTGGCCCATTAAATTGAATTTCGTGGGAGCTGACAGCACCACGAGGCCCCGGGTGCCATGCGCTGTGAAGAGGAGGGCGTGTGGCAGGGGCACGCATATCCTTGACTACGGAGGAGGACGGGGATGGGGGGAGAGGGACCCTCAATCCACTCAGCCCCTTAAAACCCATAACCATAAAGTTTTTGACCATTAACAAAAATTAAGGAATAAATTGAAAATCCAAGGCACCATTTGAGTTCTCCATGTGCCCAATGTCAAGCAGTGTTCCTTTGTTGGCCGCTTCATCTGCTAACTTGTTATTTGATCGACGGATATGAAAGAAAGAGGACCGAGAGAAGTGAGGATAAGATTTTATTCTTTGCATGTACCTGTAGGCTCTAGATCCATAAGGGGCGGCGCTCCTTCTGATTGTTTGAATGACATGTCTGGAGTCCCCATAAACTCTGAGATTACCGATGCCGAGGGAGGATGTCATATTGAAAGAAAGGACGAGAGCAAGCCATTCAGCTTCATTGTTTGTCTTGATTCCTAATCCCCACGAGATTGATTCAACTTTATTTCCGCCAGGGTCAAATAAGACCCCACCCACGCCTGCCACCCCGGTATATCAGAATATTACACATATCTCCAATATTAATAAAATGATAATGTTAAGTAATTATAATATAATAATTAATTATTTAAATAACAAATAATTATATAATATATTATTACTTATTTAATTAATTAATATTATTATTAATTAAATAATATTGTCATTCACTAAATTATTTTATAATTATTTTGTTTACTTACTTATTATAGAATAATAGGAGTGTTTAATTAAACAATACTATTAATCAAACAATTAAAATATGGATTTCATTAAAATCATTAAATAATATTAATCTATTAATATTATTAATTAAATAATCATTAATTAATTAATTAACTAAATAACTATAATATGAATTAAATTATTTTATAATTATTATAAAATAATAATATTGTTTAATTAAACAATATTATTAATCAAACAATTAAATTATGTATTTCATTAAAATTATTAAACAATACTATTGTATTAATATTTCGGCAATATGTGTATGCGGAGATATGTGTATGTGTCCCATTTAGAACATATTAATGTGGTTGTGGCTAGTAATTACAAACAACAAATTTATTTAATCCAAAATTGAAATTTTAACAAAAGTAGTCTACACTTTTAGAGTTTTACCACAAACTTAGTTAAATTCATAATACTATCACATCTAAAATTAAGAAGAAATTGTAGTGTGATAAATAAAGAAAGAAAAAGAGAAATTTGTGTGAGATGAAGAAATTTATGTTACATGTGAGCATAATCCATGATTAAGAAAACATGGAACATGGGAAGTTTTAGACTACTTTTCTGCCATTTTTAGAACAGTTTTTACCTCAACTAAAATTGTTAAAATTGTAAATAAAAATTATTGAAATTGTAGGATCCAAATACAACAAAAATATAATCTGGCCAGCATTACAATTATTATATAGTCAAAGTCGGCTCCCAAGATGCAGGTGTCACAAAGGGAGATTTGAACCCGGGTTGTCCTCCCCACCCAATCCACACTCAATTGACAAATAGATTATTCAAATGAAATATGAATAATGAAAATTTCAAATTTAATTTAAAATTAAATAACTCTGCCAAAAATATCAAAAACATAAAAACTTTTAAAAACTCTTTTCCACAGAAATTACAGGCTACACGCTACAACTTTTAAAAACTCTTTTTCCACAGAAATTACAGGCTACACGCTACAACTTTTAAAAACTCTTTTTCCACAGAAACTACACGCTACAACATCAGTGAGACTTCTGGAGTCCGTGAGGCAGGTGTGGGAAAGCCGTTGGATCTCCGAACATGGGCATCCAACGGCCCTCCCACAAAAATCAAATCCCACTGGTACCTAATGCTATGTAATTGCCCATCTCTTTTATGCTATGTAATTGCCCTCCTCCGAACCTCATCACGGATGCTGTCCTGATTACAGCTGGATAATCAATTTGATTGTCAATGTGTGATGTAAGATTGTGGCTTGCCGAACCCATAAAAGCTTGGATAGTCCTTCAGTTAAAACATAAATACCAACTCATTTGACATCTGACAGGAACATACACAGAACAACAGGTACAAATGTTGGGAGGACTGCTGCTTGTTTGAGTCTCAAAATTTGAGGACGTTGAAGATGGATATTGATAATGATAATATTCCTCCACGTCCCAAGAAGCTGTTCAAAAACTGGAGGACCAGATCGCCCGTGTCTTTCTTCAGACAAGCTTGGAAAATGGGTAAAGACGACCCTCGTAAAATTATACACGCCTTCAAGGTTGGATTTGCACTCTGTGTTGTTTCTCCTTTCTATCTCGTAGATCCTTTGTTCAATGGAGTTGCTGGGACCAGTGCTATCTGGGCAGTCATTACCGTCGTAGTGGTATTGGAATTTTCTGCAGGTACAATCTAATCTATGGCTGCTATCGTTTCACATTTAATATGCGATGAGTAAATCTTAATATGTGAAGAATGAGTTTATGTTTTTTTATTTTATTTTACAGGCATATTTTACATTATAGACAGACATACAAAACCATCCAAATTCCACATCCATGTGCTTTTTTAAATGATTCATCCAAATTCCACATCCATGTGCTTTTTTAAATGATTCATCCAAATTTACATCACTTTGGTTATCTAAACTCAATAATTGATTGTTACAAGATATATCTTCTTAATTTTCTAACATGTTATCTAAACTCAATAATTGATTGTTACAAGATATATGGCTGCTATCGTTTCACATTTAATATGCAATGAGTAAATCTTGAATGAGTTTATGTTTTTTTATTTTATTTTACAGGCATATTTTACGTTATAGACAGACATACAAAACCATCCAAATTCCACATCCATGTGCTTATCCAAATTTACATCACTTTGGTTATCTAAACTCAATAATTGATTGTTACAAGATATATCTTCTTAATTTTCTAACATGTTAATGCTTTTTTATAAGTTTTTATCATAATAATAAAATTGTACAGCAGTCTTTCTTTCTTCTTAACGATAAGATAAATCAAATTTGATCTCGAAATTAACCACCATCATCATCAAGCTGAGATTTAAAGCAATGAATAACTGTTGGACAATTAGTTTTATTGCTACCCTGATGCAAATCAATCACTGATGCAGGTGCTACCCTGAGCAAGGGCTTAAACAGAGGACTGGGAACACTGTTCGCAGGTCTCCTGGCTCTAGTTGTGGATTTAGTAGCTAAGAACGCAGGAAGCAAAGGGCAGGCGGTCCTCACTGGCGTTGCCATCTTTATATTCGGTAAATCAGAGTCATTGTTATTTTCTTCATACTTATTTAGTAGGATATGTTTTTCTTTTCTGAAATAGGCACAAGGGAGTGCTTACAGTGGCTATGTGTAGTATGGAAAATTAGTGTGATTAAGTATATAAAAAAATAGTTAATTTTTAGATTGATAAGTATTTATATTTTAGAATTTGGATAGATGAGGACGGATTTTTATTTTAGATTTCAGGAAGATGAGACAAGTGTAATGTTAAGATTTTTTTTCTAGATTGTAGTCATCTTCGAAATAAACAATTATGAAAAAACATATATCAAGAATATCTGTAGCTGAGGCATGGATAACTAGCTTGACATTTAACTTAGAGTAATTAAAAGCAGTACCATTGTCTTTTATTGGATGGATTAAGAAGGATTTTCTTTCCAGATTGCAGGAAGATGAGACAAATGTAATGTCAAGATTTTCTTTCTAGATTGTATGGTCATCTTCTAAATAAACAACTATAAAAATACATATATGAAAAATATCTGTAGCTAAAACATGGAAAACCATCTTGACATTTAACTTAGAACAATCAAAAGCAGTACCATTGTCTTTTAACTTCTTAAAAATGGTCTGTGACAGGGGCTGCTGTAACATACTTTCGATTCTTGCCCTCCATAAAGAGCAAATTTGACTATGGCATGGTGATATTCCTTGTTACATTCAACATGATCGCCATCTCGGCGTATCGCACTGAAAACATAGCCAGTGTGGCTTACAAAAGGTTCATAACGATATTAATTGGCTCTGGGATATGCCTACTTATCAGTCTCATCATTTTCCCTATTTGGGCAGGGGAGGACCTTCACCTGATGCTTATAGCTAACCTGGAATGCCTCATTGCATCATTTCAAGGTAAGGATATTTGTGTCAGTATGTTTTTAGTAACAACTATTTTTTTAATCAGATTTTTTATTATAATTACATATGCCATTCTATTTAGATGGATTAGTTTATAAATCAAAATCCAGCTTTTGTAAAAATGAGGAAAAGTGTTCTGAAAGTTTTCATGATATACCATTTTGATTATGAAAAGATTTAACTTTTTGAAAATCTTAGTAAATACAAAGATTTGTTCAATAATCCTGCTATGATTCAATTTTGTGTATTCAATGTTTGAAGGATGCGTACAAAAGTATTTTAAGGATGGATTGATAAGTGACTCATCAGATGAGGAGGGTGAATCAGAAGAAACATTGGAGGATCCCATCTTCCAGGGATACAGAGCCATTTTAGATTCTAAAGCTACCGAAGAGTCTTTGGTGAGTTAATGCAATCTTTTAAATCTCTTCAAATTCAAACTATTGAAATTTTTTGGTCTTTTAAGGAAATTTTCAGGTCGTTTAGTGTTTTCCAAGGTTTTTTAAATATACCCTTATAGTTGCCTGGTTTGCCCATAACCATGAATTTTTAGGATTTCCAGATTTAACTTACTGGTTTGCCCTTATAGTTCACAATGGGATTTTTAGATTTAACGATTTATATCATGGCAAAACAGTATCAATAAACTTGGGTTTATATGCATCTATGTGTTGAAGTGATAAGTGAATTTTAAAATTCATTCTTACATCTGTTTTACATGGATTGAATGATCAAATAGCAGGACACTGTTCACTAAACCACAGTCTCGGAGATAATATTGTAGCTCAGTGCAATCAGTTCCTCCAAATTAAATCACATACCGTCAGTTAATATGTTGCGTAGTTGTAACAAGTAGGCTACCTTGTTAACTCATTGGAGCATCTGTGAATTGTAGGCCAACTTTGCCAGATGGGAGCCTCGGCATGGGCGGTTTCGGTTCAGATACCCTTGGACTCAGTACCTTAAAGTAGGCACCACGCTCAGACATTGTGCTTATTCGGTAGTTGCTTTGCATGGCTGCCTGCGCTCTGAGATACAGGTACATTAACCTACACTTTAATGGTGTTTTATATGGGGATTTCAAAAATCATTTGAAGGGAGTGAAGTGGGATTATGACAAAACGTTATAAGCAAAGTTTCACTGATTCAGAGGAACAAAATCTGTTCCATTAAAATTTTACGTTTTTGGTTTGATTATGAAAGGACCAAAATCTCAGTGAAAGAGGGACAAAGATTTTTTTAATTGGATTTCAATTGAAAAAAATAGGATTTGTGACTTTCTTTTTTTAATGAATGTATTGTTTAAACGAAGATAGATTCTATGGTTGTTTGGTTAAAATTTAGTGCACTGCAGACCCCGCATCATGTCCGAGCTATATTGAGGAGGCAATGCATAAAAATCAGCACTGAAGCATTGAAGGTTCTCGAGGAGCTGGCGGAGAGCGTCATGGAAATGAGGAGATGCCGAGCTTTGGAGCCGATGATGAAACGAATAGATGTAGCAGTGAAGGAGCTTCACTCGGTTCTTCGCGCTGAGCCCGAGCTCTTCATCGACTCTAAAAGATGGTCCATAGTCGAAGAAATCCCGGACAAAGATGAAGCTCTTGAGGAAGAATTAGCAATGGAAGATCAGACGCCCCACCGTATTGAACCTGAAGCACAGGAATCCCAGGCGGGAGATGAAATAATGAAGCACAGGAAAGCCGGAGCAGTTGCAGGCAGCTCAGATTTGAAGATCTCTTATTCCATGGATTCATCGGCGCAATATAAATCGAGCGAGGGTGAGCCCTCTCCACAAAGATTTTCAAGACTCGTATCGTGGCACGGTCCAAAAACCATACCAACTACACCAAGAGGAGAAAATATATCAGCAGCCTTAGGCCGCCATTGTTCCTCTAGGAAGTTTTACAGATCAAATCAGCTTCAATTCGCAGAGGCGTTTCCTCTTGCTACTTTTGCATCGCTGATGGTAGAATTTACAGCGAGATTAAAGCACCTTGCAGTGGGGGTTGATGAGCTCGGAAAGCTTGCTAGATTCAAAGCAGCAACAGGAGGAGAAGGGAGCAATCAGCGCAGGGTGAGCTATACCAGATCCATGGACTTTTTGTCCAGTCATGTTTATACAAATCACAATTCAGCTGAGTAGTAGTTTTGTACACTTCTCATCAGCATTTACTTATTTAAATTTAGTCTAAAATCACAACGTTTTGCATTTTTCTGATCCCTTTTCCAGCAGAGTTTCGGTATGTATTGTATGTATTTTTTCTGATTCTTTTTACAGCAGAGTTTATGTATGCATTTAATTAAAAATCCAGGTGGGTGTAGAGTTTCAAGGATGTAGAGGCAGAGTTTCTTTATGAAATTCTATCATTGAGTTTTGGCTTATTTTAAATCAATTTAAATGCTTGAACAATAGATCAGAATTTGAAATCAATTCAAACTTTGCTTTTTTCAAGTTGTTGGATTCCAATCACTAAAATACAAAATCGATCCAAACTCTACCTTCTTCGAGTTACTGGATTCCAGCCACCAAAATACAAAAGGTTAAATTTTTAGACAACTGCATTTAAATTTGGCCTTCTTCGAGTTACTGAATTCCAGCCACCAAAATACAAAAAGCTAAGTTTAAATTTGGCCTTCTTCGAGTTACTGGATTCCAGCCACCAAAATACAAAAAGCTAAGTTTATAGACAACTGCACATAAATTTGGAGGAAGAATAGTCTTATATTTAAATTTGCAGTAAAACAGGGTTTTATATATTCAAATTTCCTCGTAAAACAGGGTTTTATATATTTAAATTAAGAGGAAATAAGATATCTAGAGCTTTTATCTTCTGCGTAATAAATCATTTACACTAAAAATAAGATGTCAGATATCAACTCGTTTTATAGTTAAATTATAATTTTAAATTAGATTATTATGAGTATATATTTATCTTTTAATTTTTTTATTTAATATATCAAATTTTTTGAGTAACTATTTTTAAAATTTTGTATTTTGGAAAATTTAATAGATTTAATATTTACTGACATTTATATACTTGAATTTAAAATGGATATATCCTGATTAGTGATTTATTTTATTACAGTAATTGATTTTTTCATTTATTTTAGTGTTTTTTTTTTAAATTTTTATATATATTTAATTTTTTATTATTATAATTATAAAATATAAATATATAAAATTAATAACAGTTAAAAATGACAATTACAATAAGATTTAAACATTTTTTTTTATTGTTATTCATGTTATTATTGATGATTATGGTTATTAATTCTTCATTTAAATGAATTTTGAATTATGAGATTTTGAAAAAAAAGTAAATAATTACTTAGTTTTCTTTAAAATTTTATTTATGCATTTCAAAGACTTTAAGAAAAATATTTCTAAATCACTAAAATTATGATGACTTAAAAGATTAAGAAAGTCAATATTGTAAAACAAATATTTTGAAATTAAGTTTTAATGTAGGTGTATATGGGACATTCTAAGAGACTATGATTTTCATTTTCAACCCATTTAGTATTACACATATGACAACTTCTTTTATCCCATTAAGTTTTAGGAAATTTTCAATTACTTTAATCACCTTGTTTAAGCCACATGTGATTTTGACTAGAGTAGGTGACAATCTTATGAAACCTCTTGTCTCCTATGATGTTTATCTTATTAATATAGTAATCAATAATAACCTACTTTTCTTATTAGGTAAGTTAATAAGTTCTATATTAATATCAGAAAGAGCACAAACAGTTACATTGGCCTGGTTTGCCGAAAACCAAACCAATCACAATGCATTAAGTCTTTGGATTTAGTCCATACATGAGTTTGGGAAAAGTAAATGCTTATGTTTAGTCTATAAATGCCATGCTCGAAGAAGCTACTGGGACTCGCTAGGAAGGTGATAAACAATGTCATAAGGCCTAATGAATCCAAAAAAGACAAACTATCCAAAATAAGCTTAAACCTAATCATCATCAGTAACATGAATAACATGGGCTTCCTTTGCTTGGGATGGCTATGGTTGTTGTTGGGATTTAGGTACCACTTTGAAGATCATTCCGGTGGTTGTTTTGGCCAGTAGATTGAGTTTGTCTTCAAAGCTAGAAATATATTTGATCATGGTCGCAAATTTCTCGTTAAAATCCTCAATTTGGGCCTACATTTGATCCAATTTAAGAATGTTTCCCTTCTTCTCTTTCTTGTAAGATTTTAGCATATAGATATAGGTACATAAACAAGAGAGACATCTTGTGAAAATGAAATCAACAACCAACTAAACATGTAACAAATGAGATATCATAGATCATTACACACAAACTAGAAGCAGATAAGAAGAAAAGAATGATGTATTTCACTAACTGTAATAATGGAGGTGAAGACGAATTGAAAATTAATATTAACCTTCATGGATCGCTTCGACAACCCTAACCCTAGTTGTCGCTGCCTGCTCTGCTATTAGCTCTCGATGGCCTCTGGAGGGGGATCTGATCCTCCTCCGAAAATTGTTGCATTATGAGCCCTCGTAACAGCACAAGGAAAGCACCCCAGCTCCTCCTCAGCGCCTGCTGAGTTCGTGAAACGCTTAAACGCTCTTCCAGAAGTAGTTCTCCCTCCTTCAACTACACGTCGAGTCACCCAAGGTTCATTAGAGGAAAAAGGTTTGGTGGGATAGTTTACAGGCCTCTGGCCCTCACCCAGGTCCACTGAAAGTTGAGTCCAGAAAAACTGGAAACCTCTTATTAAAGGAGACGTCGGTTCCTTCTTCGTGGGTCAGGGATTCTTCATATTCCATTTTATAGATAAGGAGGATAGATACCTGATTTTTAGAAATGGCCCCTATTTCATGGGCCCCCGGGGACTGTATCTGAATCGTTGGACACTGGACTTCGACCTTACTTCAGATATTCCCTCTACAGTTCCAATTTGGGTAAGGTTCCCCCACCTCCCAATCCACTACTGGAATAATGAATCTTTTCAAGCTATCAGCACCTCACTAAGGAATTTTATAGACAGGGCTGAACCTAAGGACCAATTTTCCTGCGCCCATATCTGAGTGGAAGTTGATTTGGAAGTCGGACTTCCAGAAGTCATTAAACTCAGGGTTTATGACTGGGTGCATATCCAATCCCTAGACTACAAACAATCAGCCATTTAAATGCAGACTGTTCCATGATTATGGACATTTTGCTAAAGATTGTAAACAAGCACAAAAGGAAATAACCCAAGAAGAGCAATCCCAGCAATGGAAAACAATGCAAAGAGATTCTAAGAATGGGCCAAGGCCCCCAAAACCTCCCAAGGGCCCTACCAAGCAAAATACGAATCAACCATTGAATCAACAGAAAGTCCAGGAGCCCCAGATCACAACTCCAATGGAGCATATAAACCCTTATGCAGTTCTGTCGTCATCTGAAGAGGAACCCTCCTCGGGGGCTCCAAAGAACTAGTTATTACAAGACCAACCTCACGACCCTAATCCCCCTGTGGCCTCCAAGGAACCAGAACTTGAAAATCGAGAAAACAAGGATTCTGAAGAGGACCCCTCAGAAGAAGATTCTCAGGAAGAGGAGGAAGGAGAAATCGAAAACAGAAGGGGAAGGAAAACAGATCGGGAAAGAGGATAGACGGAGACAAAAAGGGAAAAAACTCTTGGAGCCCAGCCCACCTTCGAAAAAGTTATGGAAAAGGAAAACAAAGGAAGCGGAAGTTCAGGAAGGAATAAGCCCCCAGAGCATAGGGGCCCCCCTCCTACCAAAAGCAAGTAATGAAGCTCCTCTCATGGAATAACAGAGGCATGGGCAGTGGGAAAAAAGAAGAGGCACTAAAAGACTTGATCTATTTAGAAAACCCTGACATCATGCTACTCCAGGAGACAAACTAGGAGGAAGTAGACTTCCTCCAAATGGCCAAAAGAAATTGGAAAATTAGTGGAGGAATAGCAACGAGTGCTCGCGGGGCTTTAGGGGGACTTGTCATGATTTGGAATGGCACAAAGATTAGACTGATACAAAAAGCAATCTCACAGCACTGGACAGTCGCCACCTTTGAAAGCTGTGAGTTGCCCTTTCATTTCTCTATTTGCAATGCTTACTTCCCAACAAGTTACTCAGATCAGTGAACAATGCTGGCTCTCCCTTCTTGAATGGCCCGGTCGGGACTCCTTCCCGAATCTCATATTGGCGGGGGAACTCAACATCACCCTAGACGCCAAGGAAAAAAAGGAGGCAGTATAGTTCGAGGTGCTCTTAGAGAATATGCAGAAGATCTTATCCAACGTTGGGACTTAATGGACGTCAAACCAAGAAATAGAAGATTCACATGGACAAACAAAAGGTTTGGTCCCGGTCATGTAGGGCCAGGGTGGATCGCTTCCTCTTTCCAAGCGTGTTGCTTCTATTGGGCCTCTCTCCCAAGTCGGAAATCTTAACCGCTAGTAATTCTGATCACCTTCCAATAACCCTCTCATTGTCCAAAGATTCAAGATATGGGCCAATACCCTTTAGATTCAACCCAGAATGGAAGAATCACGAAGGATTTCATGAGGTTGTAAAGACAGCCTGGTCCCAGAAAGTAAAAGGATCTCCTTTTTATATCTGGGAGGAGAAAATCAGAAGACTTAAATACGCCCTTAAAGATTGAGCTAAAGCTAAGATTCCTCCTCCTAGCCTTGCAAGAAAAATGACACACTCATCCTTGACCCTGTATCAAGCCGAAATGGAAAATTCAATAGTAACGGAGGAAATGTTGAAGAAATAAGAACAATTGCAGAGCCGCTTACATGCGACACGAAGAGAAGAGGAAGCCTATTCGAGGCTTAAATCCCGAAGTTTATGGATGCAGGTTGGATACAGTAATACAAAATTCTTTCATAAACATGCCAAAGCGAGACTCCTCAAAAACCAAGTACATGAAATTTAGAACGATGTTGGAGCAAAAATCTCAAACCATAAAGAGATCCATGCGGAAGCCTTGAACTATTTTCAAAATCTCTACCACGCGGAGGACGCAGACCAGCAGGAGACTCTAAGATCCGTGGCTCATATTCCTCATCTAATTACTCCAACATACAATGAGAGGCTAATGAATCCAATCGAGCAGGAGGAAATACACTCAACCAAACCATTTGGGCCATGGAGTCAGACAAATCGCCGAGCACATATGGATTTTCAGCCCACTTTTTGAAAATATGTTGGAATACTATTAAGTTTGACCTTAAGAAATCTCTTAACTATGCCATGAGAAAGCCAAAACTGGGTGGTGCCATAAATTCTTCTTTTCCAGCCCTGGTTCCAAAGGAAACTAATCCTACCAACTTTTCCCGTTTCAGGCCCATATCTCTGTGCAACGTCTCTTACAAAATCTTGACGAAGATCATAGCCTCCAGAATCAGCCCCCTTCTCCCGACAATCATTTCACAGAATCAAGGAGGTTTTGTGCGTGGCAGACAAACCTTTCACAAAATTATTTTGGTCCAGGAAGCTCTGCACCCAAGCCAACTTCGGTGGGAGAAAGGTATGATCATTAAACTTGACATGGCTAACTCTTTTGACAGAGTAAATCATGAATTTCTTTATAAATTTCTGGAAAGGTTTGGTTTTGGAAGTTCTTTCATTAGCTGGATAAAAGCCTGCATTGGTGCTCTTTGGATTGCTCCCCTCGTGAACGGAAGAGCCACAAAATTCTTCGCAGCTTCTCTGGGACTGCGGCAAGGATTCCCCCTTTCTCCATCCCTGTATATCATCATGGCCGAAGCTCTGAGCAGGCAGCTGGAAGAGGCCCGAAAACAACTCCATACCTGGAATCCAAATCAACAGGAAAACGAAGGAAATTAACCATTCTCAATTCGCAGACGATACCCTTCTTCTGGGAGGCGCCTCTCTGACCATAGCACGTAGATATAAGCAGATTCTGGATTCCTATTGTGCAGCTTCAGGTAGTTGTATAAATTGTCAAAAGAGTTCAATTTTCAGCTGGAACACTGACCCGAGGACACTTGTTAATATTTCCATAGAATTAGGCTTCCGGAGGTTTGAGCACTGGGATTCATTCTCGTACTTAGGAGTTCCAATCTCAAAATTTAGGCACAAAGCAAACTCGTGGAATGCAATCATAGACAAAATCACAAAAAAGCTAGAGTTTTGGGGAGCTCGATGGTTAAATCCTGTCGGACGTGTAGTGCTCATAAGGTAGTCCTTTCAGCCACGCCTATTATTTAGGCTCAATTCTGTTAGCTCCAAAAATTATCTCCAGACAGTTGGCTAAAATCATTCGAAATTTCCTATGGAAAGGTGGTCGCAATAACCAAAAAAAGCTTCCCCTCATTAGCTGGTATGTAGTCACAGGGTAAAAGAATGATGGCGGTCTACAGATCCAGGAACCTGGAGATAGCAATACCGCGATGGGGGCCAAAATCCTTTGGAATATTGTGAGCAATAAAAGTGAATGGGCTTATCAGGCATTACGACACAAATATTTGAGAGGGCATCGACTCCGATGTCTGGATAGGCAGCCCCAAGTCCAAAATGGATCCTCTATATGGAAACTTTGCGTCAAATATTGGGAGCTTTTCCAATCCCAGCTCCATTGGATCCCAGGAAACTGGAAACTGATTCAAATCTAGACCGAATCTATTCTCGTGGCGCCCCCTCTCTGCTCCCTGCCGAACACAATGGAACTACAAAGATGGATGCAAGAACAAAACCTCAACACCTTGTGGGACATCATCATTTGGGAAGACAGTCCTACTGCAGCTTGGAAAAACTGGAAAGCTCTGAACGTCCCTGCCCATCTCATCTTGGCCTGGTTCCTTCTTCTAGATAATGTACAAGGAAAATCTCCAATCAGAAAGAATTCCAAAGACAAGCGTCGATGGGGAGTTAAGCAGGGACAATACACTGTGAAACATGGGCATGATCTCATGCAAAATCAAAGGACTGCCAATAACAGTTCGCCTTTATGGAAGAAGGTTTGGTTCAACAATGCGCCTCCTAAGATCAATTTCTTTTGTTGGATAACAACACATGGTCACATCCTTACAGGCGACAATACTACCTAGAGCGATCCTCTTATTTGATAGAGATCGATTCCTCTTCATCATCACTCCTTTGTTTAATAGCGTTTTCTGTTTATATGGATCTCTGCGTTATTTTCCAGTGTTAGTTATCGATAGAGGTGTCATCTCTACCTGCAAACGCCCTCACCAAATGTTATTAGCCGTGAAATCATATCTCTGTTTTATAAGGCTTTTTATTAAATTACTGTACGAGCCAGGGATCTCGTTCAGATTGACAGCGTGTATCCTAAACCCCTGTTTTACTGTGGGAAAGAGGTCTGCGCAATACTTGATAGTTTGACTGTGTGGGTTGTATCGATCAGGGTTTTCCTGAACCAGAGTCGCAGTATTACAGTCTTGCGCTTGTTAAGCAATAGGGTTTGTCAGAGTTTTTAGCCATACCTTTGGATAGTAGACTCAGTCAAAAGGGATGAGCTATGACCTCGATCTCATAGTTAAGTGCTGCTTGAAACTCAGTTTCATAATTTCCCAAGTTAAGAAGATTCAAATTATTAGAATTAAAAAAATGAAGATATCAAATGGAATTTTGATAGTTTTAATTGCAAAATGTTTATAATTACTCATATTAACCATAAAATACATTCAAATTATTATATTAAAAACAAGTACTCATTTCCAATTGAGTGTGGTATCAATATCTCATTTATAACTTCTACAATAATTTACAAAAGCATATATACCTTCAAGCATCTTTGAGTCGAACTAGCAATTTGGGTCACAAACTTAGTACCACACTTCGTACTATAAATGTACATGAAAATACCACTCATTAATCACATTTTTATATTTTGTCATTTTTACTTATCACAATAACAATAACAAAAAAACATAAAAAAACATAAATATATGATTAATTTTGTATTCTAATCCATTATTTAAATTAATAAACTTAATTTGAATTTCCAAATCTATTCCTAATATTTTGAAAACAATTGTCACCTCTTATTTTAGCTAATAATCACTTTGAGAATTTAAGAGCAATTGTCACCTCTTATTTCAGAGGATAATCACTTTGAGATTAAATTTATGTTTGTTTGTCTTTTTTTTGGAGGGTAAGGTAGTAAAATATGTCACAGCTCTTAGTTATTAATAGGTAGTAAGTTTATAAGGTAGTAAAATATGTCACAACTCTTAGTTATCAATAGGTAATAAGGAGTGGGAATATTGGAAAATGTGAGTTGAATAATCAAACAAAACAAGGATATATTCAATCCTAAATTGTGAATCGAGTTATGTTCTTCGTAGACTGCAAATCTGACCAGGGAGGACAACGATGGCACGAAGATAAGATTCTCACCCTGTTGTCCTCCTCTTTACGTCGATGGAGGACCTTGTTGAGGGACTCGTTGAATTATAAATCATGGAGTAAGTTAGCGAGTCAATAAATTAGGAAGTTGATGTAATTACTTAAATCATTTATTTAATTATTTATTTAAGATAATAATATTAAGTAAATTTGGAAAAATGAATATTAAGTAAATTTGGAAAAATGAACTCTTTTAATAGGTTGAGTTTGTTTACTTACATGTTCTTTAAATTATTTTGAAAATTAGATAGGTAAAAAAATACACTTTTCTAATAATATTTTGTAAATTATTTTGAAAATTAGACATGTAAAAATATATATTTTTTCAACAATATTTTGCAGTTTGTTGTTTTAAATATGACATTTGTAGTTTTGTTGGAAGATAATTTATCAAGGTTATATATTTTATTCACTATGTGTATATATCAATGATTTTGTTTTAGAAAGTTTAAGCATTTTGTCTTTTTAAAATAAAATAAAATTTTAAAGAAAAAGTTTCATAATCAAAGTTGTCATCAAGTGCTATGAACAAGTTATATGGTACTTGTTCTCCATGTTTAGTTGTATTTACTGCCTCATCTACCTCTACTAATACCATTTTTAGTTAAATAAGACATTATTGTCACTTATTGTCACTACCTACCTACCTATGACAACAACCATAAAATCAATCTCAAGCAGCATTAATTACATTAATGTCATATTTACTGCTGTTTTTGGAAAATATGATTATTTAATTTCTTTCTTAAAAGCAACAAATTTGCCAAATCCAAAAAAATATAAACATACAATTTGAATAATAAAAAAATATAATATTTTTTATCCAAATTCAAACAAAACACGAGAAACAAAACTAAAACATTGAACCAACTCCTATACAAAATTATTACAAATTTAAGAATGATTACATACTCAAATTGAAGCTATTGCAAATATGAATTTTATTTTCATTAATTACAGCACTACATATTGCACTTAATAATTACCCTCCTCCAAACCGCAAGAATTCCATGATTGTCCTGTAAGATTGTGGCTTCTCCAACCAATAAAATGCAGTCTTTCAGTGGAAACATATATACAAATGCTCAATGTATTCGACTATTTTAAAGGAACATAGCCATAGCCATAGCCATAGCCAGAACAGGTATGACTGCGTCTCTGAATGGCAAGGGAGTCTGAAAATTTGAAGGTGTTCAAGATGGATATTGATATTGATAATGATAATACTCCTCCATGTCCCAAGAAGTTCAAAAACTGGATTACCAGATCGCCCATGTCTTTTTTCAGACAAGCTTGCAAAATGGGTAAAGACGACCCACGTAAAATTATACACTCCTCAAGGTTGGATTTGCACTATGTGTTGTTTCTCCTTTCTATCTCATAGCTCCTTTGTCCAAGGGAGTTGTTGGGATCGATGTGATTTGGGCAGTCATTACCGTGGTAGTGGTATTGGAATTTTTTGCGAGTACAATCTAATCTATGGATGCTATTGTTGAAGATTTAATCTGCAATGAGTAAATCTTAACCCAAATCTGTTCAGCAATTTAATATGTGACGAATGGGTTTATGCTAGATTTTTTTCTTTTACAGTCATATGTTACATTACATAAAGCATTAGAGACGAACATACAAAGTAACAAGGATATCCTCCCTCCAAACTCTACATCCCTTTGCTCTTCTAAATTTTCTAAACACGATGCGATGGGAGCATCCATCAAGCCTGCATCAAATCCCATAAATTCTAGAAGCACATTGAAAAAATGTACCCACTTCCGATTAACTAGCACAGTTTACACTGAGTGCTGTTAGGAGATTTAATTGCATGGTTAACAGACCTGGGGCTGTTGGTGAGTCTATTCGAAGAGGGATGGTGGAGCGTAGGAGGGGACAGAGATGTTCAAAGGAGCATGTGAAGAAGAATAAGCTCAGAGGAGCTTTTTACCACTGTGAGAACTTTAGGAAAGGGGGCATCGAGCTAAAGAATCTCTATTAGAGAGTTTTGGCAGTGCCTAGAGTAGCATAAGGAAAAATACTCGGACCAACCAAGCGGGTATGATTAAAGGATTGAATGCCCGAGGATGTTCTGAATCTGCTGGATGTCAATTTTATTGACCTGCGTGCCATTAATGACGCTTTGTAGTTGGGCTTGAAGCGCTTCTCTGTCTAAGGATTTGAGGAGAATAGGGCCTTAGGTCTGCTAATGTATTGTAAATGAGATCATTCCCATGCCCCTTTCATGTCTGGATCATTTTGGTGTCAGAGCAACTTGATCTTTAGAGAAAAAGATGGCCCGAAGAGGAGAGCAATTGTTGCAAGTTTATAGCTGGAGACAAGTTCAAAAGAAGAACTATGGGTGCTCGGAGGAGCAATAGATTGCAAAGAGGCGCGTTATTGTTACTATTGGGTAATGTATTGACTATGAAAAGCCATATCGTGAACAGCTTTAAGAGAGTGAGTTGTTAAGAAGCTAAAGAGAAATTGGTTAACTAAAGTTCAATTACAGAGTAAGAGTTCATGAGTTCATTTGCTTTAGTAATCCTTGGCATGCCTTGATGAACATCATAAAGAACTAAGGTGCATGTGAGTGTTTGAGGACATTGAGTCGGCCGTAGGAATCCACACCGAGGACAAGGGTTTCTAAAGTAAGTTTTATGTGTTTGTTTGTATAGGTTAAAAATGGTGAAGAAGAAGCAGGTGAGCTAAGAAGAGAAATAAAGGATCAAGAGGTACAAGCAATTAGAAAACTAATGGAAGAGTGTGATGAAAGACAATAGAGAAAAGCAGAGATCCAAGTCATGAAAGAAAGAATAAGGGATTTGAGAAAGAAGAACGATTGCAAATTGAAAAGAGGAAGATTTCAGAGTGGGTCATAGTTGTGGAAATGCTTTGCTGCCCAGAAGAAGATGAACCACTTTAGGAAGAGTGCATAAAAACTAAGATGACCCAGAATGTCACGTCCCCTTCCCTCAATCTGGTGCAAGGAAGGAAACGTGAACCAAACTTACCGGGCTTAATTGGTAATCTCAGCCCCATTCATTACTAAGAAAATCATGGATAATTAAAAGCTTCTGTATGCAATTCATACTCAATATAAACACAACGGAATTAATCAAATTCGCATACACACAAACAGTAATGCATTAACATATTTAACTCAAGCAGAGGATGAATCAACAGACATCGAATCAATCCCATTCTTATGCTACGCACAAGCTTCATATCAACTATATTAAGATATTCATTTTATCTCATTAACACGAACAGTTAACATTCAGAATTAACACATTGTAGAGAATAGATTGCATATAAATTAGTTCACAGAGAATACTTATCTTGAAATGCAAACGTCCAAACAACTGGCTACGTGAGAGCAACGTTCCACCCAACCATAGATCTGTGTCCAGCCTGTATTCCTTCAACTGAGAGATCACCCCCGAGCTGGGCTGTGTATCCACTAAGGAGGAACTAGATAGGCTCACTCACAGCCATGGATTCACTCAAACGGTCATGCTAAGCCAGCACACAGCTGGGTTTATCAAGCATGCAATAAGGAAATGATGAGGATGTTAAGCCAGTGAGCTCAACCACAGAGCTACAAACATCTCAAACTAAACTCAAGCAAACCAATCCTTTGTTCAAACATTACCACTTAGATTTTCTCCTATTTCTGTCAACAAATAACTCAATCCCGTCACTGGATTTATGGGCTATAAAAACTAGGTTTTCCAATGGATTTCGAGGTAGCTAACGCTCTCAAATTCCCCCCAAGGTTCATACCTATGGATCCCCCTTTGGATTTCACTATCCAATACCAATTCTGGGTGTTTATGGCTCTTCAAAACGTGGGTTCTTTCACAGTTGCGATTTCTGGTTTTTCTTCACTGTTTGGCCTTCGTTTTTTGCTAGGACTCCTTCTGCATCCTCCACAATGGATTGGGAATGAGGAAGAAGCAATCCCCATGAGGTATAGTGACTTGTGGTACAAGAAAACAGAGCCCATACTCTGCCATACGAATTTCTGGGCTGTCCATGCTCCATTGAAGCCATGGACTGAATTCCTCAACCACTTCCTTACAACCGAATTAAATGTCAACAAGGAAAGTCAAATGGGTTCTCAAGGTGACATATAGCAGCCTATGGTTCAATCCCATAGCCCCCTCACCATGCCCTAGTGGATACACATGGCCGCTTCTCATTCGTTGCCTCCATAGCCAGTTTTGGTATTTTATTGCATGATGTTTATTTACATCATTTTTACAATGTTCCATGGCTAAATAGCACATGGGTAACGTAATGTCTAATACTTGCCTTTAAATAAAATTCGAGCTTCCACTAGCGGCGCCTTGGCCTTGAGCTCCACGTTAGGAAAACATACATCACATGTATACAATATTTACATTAAAAGCTAATATATCCAAAGGGTCAAAATGGGGTATTACAATCTCCTCTCCCTTAGAATAACACCATCCTCAGTGTTCCAAGACTTAGGAATACATATACAATTTACACATGTCCAAAAATTTCAAAAAAACTTTGCAGGTATGCCCTGCATTCTATCTTTTACTTTGAATCTTCAGGACCAAGTCCTTTGACTTCCACGAGCTTCTCCTGTTGGTTTTGATCTTTCAGCTCATCCACAAGTCTGAAAAAATTTATGGCTGCTACCCTCTTGAGGTTCCCTTGTTGGGCAGTCGCGGAGGCAATGATGTCCTCCACATTTTCAACATTTCACTGGCTGCTTCATCTTTACCTGCTCAATTTCCTTTGAGTCTTCATGCCTGGAACATTTCTTAATGGACCGACTGGACGAATGCCTCATCATTGATCCACTTTCCTTTCCCTTACTGATTGCTCTCATAATGCTTTTTACCTCTCTTTCCAGACAAATAGAGTTCTGCAAAACCTTGTGGTTCATCTCATTCCGCCTCTTCTGTATCTTGAGCATCTCTCCAAGATTTTCTTGGGTCTTGTAAATTGTTTGAAGAAGACTTTCAGCCAATTCCAACAACCTATGGTCTGCTACCATGGTCACTGTGCACAGTTGGTTCTCACTTTGCTCACAAGCAGCACTTGCTCATACAGCTGCAACCAATGGATTTAATTTCCACCTGTGAAATTCATCATTACAAATCTTGTTAGGCCAAGCGTAACCTAAACATTAAAAATGAGTCAGTTGTTTTTCCCCAATTGACATGGAGATCCCATGCTCTATTCATGAGACTTTCACACTTTCCATGCTTTCCCAACATACACATGAATTCCTTCATGTTCATCTGTTCATAGGAAATTCATTAATTCAGCATTCACAATTTATTTCAAGCAAATAAAAACACTCTACTTTCAACCATGCATACATTCAACAATTTTCTGTTTTTATAAATGCATCAATAAAAAGGAAAGAGAGAGCAGTAAGAGTTTTCTTCTCTTAGTCTTGTTCCATTCTGGAACCCACACCACCACTGTGGTTTTCATGCTCCTAGCCTCTTTCACATCAATGTAAATGCTTGACCTGCCCTTCTTGGCTATGACACTTAGTGTCTATGGTCTATTTTAGACCTCTCAACCATGGAGTCCCTCCACATGGTTTGTCCACAACTCTTGGCTGCTAGGACCCACACAGTCCCACTAGCACCATCTTTCATTGCTGTTCAAGATGATATTTTTAGGAAGTCACATGTCCACATGCATCCTTAAGATGCTTTCATAGTCCTTGCTTCCAACAATACCTACACTCAAACGTTGAATCAATTCACATGTTTAGTTTATTTTCATAGGATTTATCTCTAAACAAAAGATTAGGAAGTCATAACCAAATCATATACACATGTATATTCATAAGCAAGAATTTACAAATTAACCAAATACTTATCTGCATTGGATATCTCCACTTTATTCCATAGGGTCCTGCCTTGGAATCGCCTGTGGACTTGTATGTTTGGCCAGGGCGCGGGCTGCCCCTCAGCATCAAATAGTCTTGTATGTTTGGCCAACACGCAGGCTGCTCCACAACATCAAATAGTCTTGTATGTTTGGCCATCATGCAGGATGGTTCACAACATCAATGCCCAACCAGTCACTCTCTAGATTTACTAAGCAATTTATAGTTCTTTCAGGGTCCTTGCTTCCTGTATGACCAAGGTTTCCAACAAAGAAACAATAGTGCATCAGCTTATCTGTTACAAGACTTATACTTGAAATCTTCATTATTCTAAACAAGAAATAAATGAAATTGAATACTTATCTGTATTGTACATTTCCTCTCTGGTCCACAGGGTCTCGCTTTTACTTTACAAGCCTTGGGATCCTCCTGCAGACTGGGATGTTTGTCCAGCATGCAGGCTACTCCAAAACATCAAATAATTACTGTCCAACCAGTACACCTTCACGCCGACTTGGAAGGAAACTTCACTACGACCATTTCTAGGTCAAGGCTCTACTATGGATTCATAGGCATATAATAGCCCTTTCATCAACACCTTCACAACCCTTCATCAAAATTCCCACAACCTCCTTTTATACACATTAACTCTTCCACCACAACCCCTCACAACAACCTTTTACTTTGTTCCTTTAGTGTGTAGCACCAAATCACATATGTTTAAGGTGACAACACAAGTAGTATAGGCAAACTTGTCAGCGCTGCTATTCATGAATCATAACCATAATTCATAGCATTCACTATCAAGTATTGAAACACCAGGAATGCGTCCATTCCTTTAGGGCGTAATCAATATTGACATCCCTAACATAACTCATCATCAGAAAGGCATGCACTCCTCACTGACGGGAGCTATGCAAGTCCTAATCATACTTCAAGCAGTCTGAATAATGTACATAAATAGAATATGTTCTGCATAGTAATTCTAACAATTAGACTTGCACACACACACACACACACACATATATATATATCAGTCAACGTTTACAGAACACTTATCCATTTGCAGATGTAATTTCTCTTCATTAATGAGGAATGGGAGCTCATTCTCTGAGTTGACAGTCCCTCGGTTTGCCATCCCAACTCCTTGTGATGTTACATAACTCCCATATGTCTTACGATCATAATCTTTATCATCTCACTCATATTGTTTACCAATCATGCAATGCAGATAAGACATTAATAACGTCTAATGGCATTTCACCCGAAACCCATTTCCAAATCATGGAATCCCTTCCCGTGAAGTTTGGCTTCTGCAGGCCCTCTCTCTTGGTCTTACTGCAATGTGTCTTCCTGGCACACTTATTAAATAGCCAAACAGTCAGCACATTTAACAATAAAATTCAAATGTGATTGTTCCATAACCAATTAATGGCATTAATAATTAAATTCATTATGAATTTGCAACTCTGTCTACTACATAAATTGATTTTCTTAGCCATGAGGCTATCCTCATATTGCTTGGCTCTTGTAAGTGGCACCATTCTGTCCATTATAGGTTTATGTTTTCTACCATATATGAATATCCACCTACAACATGTCCTCCTGACACAATTTTACATAAACCAAACAGTCATTATCAATTATTAGCAAAATTTCAAATCTGAAAATTTACAAATCTGAGATTTACAATTCTTCTTTCTAACAGAGCTTAGATTTCTCGACCATGAGATTCCTTCTCATAAGCTCTAAATCGAATTTCCAAATATGTTCCCTATAGAAATTAGATTTGCAACCATGATATCATTCTCATAAACTTAAATGAGAACATTTTCAGATTTGTTTAATGCATAAGTTGATTTTCACACCCATGAGAATCTTCTCATAACCTTTGAATTTTGCACGTGGTAGACTCCAGCCTTCATCATGGACTTACCCACATTGCCATGCCTAGAACAATCTACCTGAAATCTGAAGCTTCAATCAACCAAACACTTTGTAAGTCTCCATGCATATAATATTTCATTGCTGCAACAATCACTGAAGCATTTTTCAGAATTATAACATTTCATAATTCAAACACTTTCAGCTGTTAACATATCAATATCACCAAAACTCATTTACTTCACATGCATCATGATCATACTAAAATTGCAAGGTACATTCACATCATTTATGCAATTAACTTAAAGCTTTTAAATGCTCATTAATTTATAGCTATATCATTTATACAACTCTGTCCTTCCAACAGAGCACTCTGGAAGCCTATCAATCATGACTACTTTCATGCAATTCTTCCCCTGCATTCATAGCAGCTCATGAAATGGTCTCAGAATTATCATTAATTCATCATTTCATCTATTGCTCAATTGTAAGGAGACATATACATATATCGCAATCATGCATGCACACAATACATCTCCTCAGGTGTAGCTACCCACATGCATGTATATTCACAACATTTACTCAAGTTTTTCATATGCATTCACTCAATGCTTAACTACAAGATTTATAAAATCTCTTAATGCACATCCACTCAATGCCACCTTGCATTGTTTCATGAGTACTATGCATTCAAGCATATTATGACTTAATCATGACTATCTCATATAATATGCATTACCATAATCAGGAACACTGGTCCTCACTTGCTTTGGTTGTTAAACTCACAATCGACATACTCAAATGGCATGATATAATTTCATATGAATGCATTGAGATTCTAAGCAAGTATAGGGTGTAAGGATCATTGCCTTCACTTACCCACACCTCACCATACTCGGTAGGTTAACATTCTCATTCAAGCACTCAATACCACATGCAAACCAAATCAACATAGTTCAAACATAGTCGAAGGGATCTTACCAAATCCTCTTTCAACATTCATGCAGTTATGCATCAATAACCATTAATTGCATGGTTGTCATTAACATCACTTGATGTTACCTAATCGGTTCGCCTCTTACCAAGGCTACACAGTCCTTTTGCCAACCTCATAATCACAGATTTGTTACACCATCATTTCTTCATAAGGTTGTTGGCTTCATGCAACAACATCCTCAACATATTTAGCCATGCTTCTGTTGTCTTTGGTCCTACAACCAAAACCAATCACCAATAGTGATTATAACCATAATATTTACCATTAGTGGTTCACTGCATATGTAAAATCTCACTACTTTTACCAATATATAATGTCATATGCATGCAAAACATATACTCATGCACTGCACAATGTTTATTAATATGCCAATTAATGCATATTCATGCCACTCATCTAATCTCTTGCGTTTTCAGCATTCTCATGTCATAATTTTATGCACATAAAGTTTATAACTTATAAATGCAGTTAGCAAGACAGGGGTTAAGGAATTCTCCTTTTCCAATCCCTCATTTTTGCATGAATTTCCTCTTCCACACCATAGCTGGTTCAACTTCATGGTCTCTGCTACTTCTAGGCGTGCAATTCTAGAAATTGCCCATATTGACAACAATTTTGCCAAAACAACCACTGACACTTTTCTGCTCCAATTATCTAATTGTATGATAACCCCATTCAAATTCTGACTATGCAACATTGCTCTCTGCTGGACAATATTTCCAATGCCTATCCACATGCTTCATTCCGACATCGGGTGTGGAAATTGCATTACTTCAAAAATGACAACTTTAACCAAAATTCTGCACATTTTTACACAGTTGTAAAATATCATGAACTGCCAACTTCAGCCACCTGTGGAAGCAATTCCATAAAGATTCAGAAAAACTTTTCTACTGGTAGAATTTATTCCATATAGCAAGGAACACTCAGCAACTCGCGGATCTCTGTTCCGATGCTCCCTTCATCTTCTATAAAATTCTGGGTTTGACTACTTCTCACTTTTGACATTTTTCCAAAATTTCAAATTTTGGGCCAAAAATGGCTATTTCCCAAATGGTGCATTTATGGAAGATCTTTGTCTAACGGAATATGTCTGGTTTACTGAAAATATGAAATGCTGAGTTTAGTAATTTTCTTGATTTCGAATTATAGGGTTACTTTCAACCACTGCAAGCTTTTCAAAATGCCCAAAACTTGGTTCGGAATAGTGCTTTTTGACCTTCTTGCATACCCTGACTCCCCATCCTTTGGAGTTTGGCTCCAAAACTCCAAACTTAACATCGTGCCTGCTCCATGACCACCCCATATCCGTTTCAGCTCAATTCGACCTTCTGTCAAGCGTTGAGACACTGATTTGTAAAATTCATTAATTCCAATTTTGTGCCAAATCGAAGCATAATGGGCCCGGGATCTTCACTGCTTCATTCATGGCCTCCGTCAATGGCCTCAAAATGCCCATGAACTCATCAAATTCTGACCTTGCATGCTCCTGCTACCCAAAAATCAATTTTCGGGCTCTATACTTTTTTTTGTTTTTTTTGTTCTGAACCCGAAAGCCGAAACCCGACACCCGAAACTGCGGTTTCAGGGGGGGGGTCAAGTTGCGGTCACGGGGATGTAGCCATCCCGCAACCCAAAACCCGAAAAAAAATTGCGGGTTCGGGATTTCAGAATTCTAAATGCAAAATTTGAAAATTCGCGTTCCCTAAAGCCGAAAATTGCGGGTTCGGGATTTCGGAAATCCAATACGCAAATTTTGAAAATTCTCGTTCCCGAAACCCGAAACCCGACATCCTGAAAGCCGAAAATTGCAGGTTCGGGATTTCGGAAATCCAAATGCGTTCCCGAAACCCGAAACCTGACATCCCGAAACTGGGAAAACACCTGCGAATCCAGTAACTTTCGGGGCTCATAACTCCCTCGTCCCTTGGCCAAATGAAGCGAGTCTGATACCATTGGAAAGCTGTTGGAGAGATCTATGCAATGGTGTGATCCTCTCCCACACCTGAGAACTCTAACCCTTTTATTTTTTCAATAAAAAATGCCGCCCCAACTTCACTAATACTGCGTTAAAACTGTTATGTTACTTGCCTGTAACTCACAGTTTGGCCCATGCAACCCCAGTGCTACAAGCTGGGCTCTGATACCACTCTGTCACGTCCCCTTCCGTCAGTGCGGTGCAAGGAAGGAAATGTGAACCAAACTTACCGGGCTTAATTGGCAATCTCAACCCCATTCATTACTAAGAAAATCATGGATAATTAAAAGCTTCTGTATGCAATTCATACTCAATATAAACACAGCGGAATCAATCAAATTTGCATACACACAAACAGTAATGCATCAACATATTTAACTCAAGCAGAGGATGAATCAACAGACAATGAATCAATCCCGTTCTTATGCTATGCACAAGCTTCATATCAACCATATCAAGATATTCTTTTCATCTCATTAACATGAACAGTTAACATTCAGAATTAACACATTGCAGAGAACAAATTGCATATAAATTAGTTCACAGAGAATACTTATCTTGAAATGCAAACGTCCAAACAAATAGATACATGAGAGCAACGTTTCACCCAACCATAGATCTCTGTCCAGCCTGTATTCCTTCAACTGAGAGATCACCCCCGAGCTGGGCTGTGTATCCACTAAGGAGGAACTAGACAGGCTCACTCACAGCCATGGATTCACTCAAACGGTCATGCTAAGACAGCACACAGCTCGGTTTATCAAGCATGCAATAAGGAAAGGATAAGGATGCTAAGCCAGTGAGCTCAACCACAGAGCTACAGACATATCAAGCTAAACTCAAGCAAACCAATCCTCTATTCAAACATCCCCACTTGGATTTTCTCTCATTTCTGTCAACAAATAACTCAATCCCGTCACTGGATTTCTGGGCTATAAAAACTGGGTTTTCCAATGGATTTCGGGGTAGCTAATGGTCTCAAATTCACTGCAAGGTTCATAACTATGGATCCCCCATTGGATTTCACTATCCAATACCAATTCTGGGCATTTATGGCTCTTCAAAACGTGGGTTCTTTCACAGTTGTGATTTATGGTTTTTCCTCACTGTTTGGCCTTCGTTTTTTGCTGGAACTCTTTCTGCATCCTCCACAATGGATTGGGAATGAGGAAGAAGCAATCCCCATGAGGTAGAGTGACTTGTGGTACAATAAAACAGAGCCCATACTCTGCCATACGAATTTCTGGGCTGCCCATGCTCCATTGAAGCCATGGACTGAATTCCTCAACCACTTCCTTACAACCGAATTAAATGTCAACAAGGAAAGTCAAATGGGTTCTCAAGGTGGCATATGGCAACCTATGGTTCAATCCCACAGCCCTCCCACCACTCTCTAGTGGATACACATGGCCCCTTCTCATTCGTTTCCTCCGTAGCCAGTTTTGGTATTTTATTGCATGATTTTTATTTACATCATTTTTACAATGTTTCATGGCTAAATAGCACATGGGTAATGTAATGTCTAATACTTGCCTTTAAATAAAATTCGAGCTTCCACTAGAGAATCCTTGGCCTTGAGCTCCACGCTAGGAAAACATACATCACATGTATACAATATTTACATTAAAAGCTAATATATCCTAAGGGTCAAAATGGGGTATTACATAGAAGAAGTTGAAGCACTTTAGGAAGAGTGCATAAAAACTAAGATGTCTGTTCTTCAGAGCATGCAACAAGAGGGTAATAGGATTGAGCATGTAGAGACTTACCTGCACGGAGATAAATGTGAGGAGAACGATGTTGCAAATTGCATCCAAAAATAGG
Organism: Larix kaempferi; assembly: GCA_027924585.1. NCBI lineage: Eukaryota > Viridiplantae > Streptophyta > Pinopsida > Pinales > Pinaceae > Larix > Larix kaempferi. The sequence continues at coordinate 10,816,595 of BSBM01001055.1, forward strand.
TTGTGGAAACCTAGGTGAAGAGCACTGAAGAAAGCAAGAAGCTTGCAACTAAAGACTTCTCGGAGGAGATTACAGAGGATAATTCAATTGAAGATAAGGCTGGTTTACAGGTTGTAGCAAGCAAATGCCTGGAAGAGCTGGGTATTGTGATCAATCTCTTGGATATGGAAGAGGGAAGTGTCATTTGCAACATGGCTGAACAAGGGACCGTCGTGGAGAAGATAACCATTTTTTTTTAAACGAGACAAATGTGATGTCATTTCATGTACTTGATAGGTTATCCCAAGTCGATTGGGATAGCTTGAGATTTACCGTTGGAGATGAATAGATTGAAATATTAGACGTGGAAGCTTAGAAGTTCAAAGTGCATGAATGGAACACTGTCCAGAATGAATCATGGTTATATAGGTGGAAAAATCAGAGGAACATAAAGCACAATGAATCTGAATGAAGAGGTTCAGAATTTTTAAAACAAGAGGAGGAGGATGCGGAGCATCCATAAGTTTGCCACATGTCCCATAGATTCTAGAAGCATAAGCCTGCCACATGTCCCATAGATTCTAAGATTCTAGAAGCCTGAATGTGGATGCATGCAGACTGAAAAAGTGTGCCCACTCCCCATTTAAATTTGAGAGTTTAGACTCAGTGCTGTTAGGAGATTTAATTGAATGGAGACTCGTGGCTGTTGGTGAGTGTATTAGAAGAGGGATGGTGGAGCACAAGAGGGGGCAGATATGTTCAAAGAAGGATGTGCAAAAGAATAAGCTTGGAGGAGCTTTCTATGTAATACCCCAATTTTGACCCCTATGAACTATTGGCTTTTAATGTAAATATTGTATGCATGCATTGTATGTTTCCTTAGCGTGGAGCTCAAGGCCAAGGTCCCGCTAGTGTATGTTCGGATTTTATTTAAAACAAGCAAGTATTTGATATTTTGATACCCATGTGCTATTAAGCCATGGAATATTGTAAATTGATGTAAATGTTAATATTTCAATAAAATATCAAAATTGACTATGGAAGAAACCAATGAGAAGGAGCCATGTGTATCCATTAGGGAGTGGTAAGGGGGTTGTGGGGATGAACCATACGTTTCCAAATGTCATTGTGAGAACCCATTTGACTTTCTTTGATGGCATTTATTTATGTTGTAAGGAAGTTGTTGGAGATTTCAGTCCATGGCTTCAATGGAGCATGGGCAACCCAGAAATTCGTATGACAGAGTATGGGCTCTATTTTCTTGTACCACAAGTCACTCTGCCTCATGAGAGTTGCTTCTTCCCTATCCCCATTCCATTGTGGAAGTTACGAGCATCAGTTTTGATCCAAAAACGAATTCCCAGCAGTGAGAAAAACCAGAAATCGCAACTTTGAAAGAACCCACATTTTGAAGAGCCAAAAACACTCAGATTTGGTATTTAACAGTAAAATCCAATGAGGGATCCATAGATATGAACCTTGGGGTGAAATTGAGAGGATTACGTACCCTAAAATCCATTGGAAAACCCAGTTTTTATAGCCCAGAAAACCAGTGACGGGATTGAGTTATTTGATGAATAGAGTTGTGAGAAATCCAAGTGTGGATGATTGAGCAGAGGTTAGGTTTGCTTGATAAACCCACTGAAGGCTAGAATCTCAAGAATTAGCAGCTGGACCTTTCTATACCCATCCTGAAGAGCACTGGAGCGAAGGGACGCCTAAAGGACTGTGCAGCAGAAAATGGGACCTTCCTTGTGTTGGGTGTGGTAGCTAATGTGGGTGCCTTGACTGTTGAATTCATTTGAGATGCTTATAGCTCTGTGGTCAAGCTCACTGGCTTAGCATTGCCCTCCTTTGTCTTTCATATGCTTGACAAACCCAACTATGTGTTGGCTTAGCATAGTTGTTGAGTGAAACCATGGCTGTGAGTGAGCCCAGCTGGCTGCTCCTTAGTGGATACACAACCCAACTTGGGGGTGATCTCTCAACTGAAAGAATACAAGCTGGACAATGATCTATGGTTGGGTGGAATGTTACGCTCACATAGCCAGTTGTTGGACAACTTCATCTCAAAGATAAGTGTTCTCTGTGTTGTAAATTGTATGCATTATGTGTTCTGCATTGTGCTAATTCAAAACGATATTTATTCATGATTAATGGAATTGGTGTGAAGTCTGTGCATAGCATGAGAATGGGATGAATTCTTTGCCTTTTGATACCTCATTTGCTTGAGATAAATATGCTTATGTATGTCTGTTGTGTGTGTGCAATTATGCATTTTAATTCTGCTGTGTAATTTAATTGTGCATCTTATTTAAAGGGCAAAAATTTTACCATTATGGCTTTGGGGAAGAATTAGACACCCCATGTTACAGTCATGTTCCCTTCCTTGCATTGGATAGATGGAAGGGGACGTGACAGAGTGGTATCAGAGCCCAGCTTGCAGCACTGGGGCTGCTTGGGCCAAACTCTGAGTTACAGGCAAGTAACGGAATGGTTTTAACGCGGTATTGGTGAAGTTAGGGCGGCATTTTTTATTGGAAAAATGATAGGGTTAGAGTTCTCAGGTGTGGGATAGGATCACACCATTGCATAGAGCTCTCCAACAGCTTTCCAATGGTACCAGAATCGCCTCATTTGGCCAAGGGACGAGGGAGTTAGGAACCCTGGAAGTTACAGGAAACGCAGGTGTTTTCATAGTTTCAGGATGTCGGGTTTCGGGTTTCGGGAACGCGAATTTTCAAAATTTGCGTTTGGATTTCCGAAATCCCGAATCCGCAATTTTTGGCTTTCGGGATGTCGGGTTTCGGGTTTCGAGAATGCGAATTTTCAAAATTTGTGTTTGGATTTTCGAAATCCCGAACCCGCAATTTTTTTTCGGCTTTTGGGATGTCGGGTTTCGGGTTGCGGGAACGCAAAGTTGTGAAATTGCGTGCTCCAGTTTTCGCAATCCCGAACCCGCAATTTCGGGTTTCGGGTTGCGGGTTGCGGGATGGTTACATCCCCGTGACCGCAACTTGACCTCCTTGAACCCGTAATTTCGGGTTTCGGGTTGCGGGTTGCGGGATGGTTACATCCCCGTGATCGCAACTTGACCCCCCGAACCCGCAATGTCGAGTTTCGGGTTGCGGCCTGTGTGTGGCGGGATAAAAAAAAAATATACATTCCGAAAATTGATTTTTGGATAACAAGAGAATGCAAGGTCAGAATTTGATGAGTTCAGAGGCATTATGAGGCCATTGACGGAGGCCATGAATGAACCAGTGAAGATCCCGAGCCCATTATGCTCCGATTTGGCATAAAATTGGAATGATTGGCTTTTACAAATCAATGTCTCGACGCTTGACAGAAGGTCAGATTGAGATGAAACTGATATGGGGCAGTCATGGAGCAGGCACGGTGTTAAGTTTGGATTTTTTGAGCCAAACTCTAAAGGAGGTGGAGTCGGGGTGTGCAAGAAGGCCAAAAAGCATTATTCCGGGCCACGTTTTGGGAATTTGGAAAAGCTTGCAATGGTTGAAAGTGACCCTATAATTTGGAATCAAAAAAATTACTGAACTCAGCATTTCATATTTTCAGTAAACCAGACATATTCCGTTAGACAAAGATTTCCCAGAAATGCACCGTTTGGGAAATAGTCATTTTTGGCCCAAAATTTGGAATTTTGGAAAAAGGTGAAAAGTGGAAAGTAGTCAAACCCATAATTTTATAGAAGATGAAAGGTGCATCGGAACGGAGATCTGCGAGTTACTGAGCGTTCCTTGTTATATGAAATAACTGCGCCCGGTAGAAAAGTTTTCGTAATTCTTCATAGATTTTCTTCCACAGGTGTCCGAAGTTGGCATTCTGGACCAAAATACAACTGTGTAAAAATGTGTAGAATTGGGGTGAAAGTTGTCATTTTTTAAATAACGTAGTTTCCACACCCGATGTCGGAATGAGGCATAGGGATAGGCATTGGAAAGATTATCCAACAGGGAATAAGGGCACATAACCGGAATTTGGATGGGGCCATCATACCTCATAGATATTTAGAACCAAAAAGTGCCAGTGGCTGTTTTTGACATATTATTGACAGTATGGACAATTTCCAAAATTGCATGAATGGGCAAAAGAAATGAATGCATAACAGCTATGTGAATTATTCCATGAGTTGATTATGTTAAATATTGATTGTTGTATATTTCTAGATGCATTCTTATGATGTCTAACAAATATTTTCATAATGCACAGTGTTTGCAGCTCATAAAATTAATAATTGTAGCAGAGGTAGCATATAGAAAAAATGGTGACCATAAATGATGCTCAAGATCCTTATGAGCATGAAGAAGACGTCCTAGGAGAAAATGTGCATGAAGAGAATGCTGAGACTGAATCCAATGGGAGAAGGGAGCAGGTGACTCCTCATAATTTGGTTGAAACCATGGTGAGCTTCAATGAAAGATTGATGAAGGCTCAAGAAGAACAACACCAAATCAATGCTGCTATTTTGCATAGCCTCACTGATATGCAGCAGAGGATAAACCTTGGTTCCAACCTAAGCAATGTAGGTGAAGAAGGAAGAGAGGTATAGAGTCGCTCTAGAGGACGCTCAAAGAAGAGGACTCCAAGCCCAAGGAAGAGCTCTGTGAGCAAGAAGCATAGAACACCTTCCTCTAGATCCTCTTCCAGCAGATCATGCGAATCCAGAGGTTCTTAAAGAAGTCCAAGGCATGCACCCGAAGAGATTTGATGGAAGAAAGAAGTTCAAGGGAATCCCACAGGGAGAATTCAGGAAGGCAAGGCCTCCCACCTTTGATGGAGAAGACAAGACTGGCCAAGAGGTAGAGGCATGGCTTCTTGGAATGAAGAAATATTTCAGAATTCAATACTACTCAGGAAATGAGAAAGCCAGAATTGCCATTTACAATCTAAATGGTAGAGCTTCAATTTGGTGGGACAATCTCTTGCAAGTGAAAGGAATCAGTGAGAGGAAGATCAATTGGGAGAGATTCAAGAAGTACTTTAAGGAGAAATACCTTTCTGCTAGTTATTATGACAGTGAGAGAAAAGAGTTTAATGAACTCAGATTGGGACAAAAATCTATAGAAGAGCATGTCCACAAATTTTTGGAATTGTTGAGGTATGTGGACTACATTAAAGATGAGAGGATAAAAATCCAATGTTTCCTTAGGAGTCTACCTCAAAGTTTCAAAGACAGGATTGAGTTTGTTAATCCACCAAGTCTTGATGAAGCAATTAGAATGGCAATGCATTGCTATGAGCAGAATAAAGGAAAATCAAAGGTTAACCCAGCATGGAAAGGAAATCCAAGAGGGAGATTTGATCAGAAGAAGAGTGGTTTCAAGCCACCATTCAAAGGTCATCCTAAAACCTTTCCACAGGGGCAGCAAGCAAGGAGTGGATTCAAACCAGTAGTAGCAGCAGACAAAGCATCAAAGGGACCACTTCATTGTTGGGGATGTGGAGAAAACCACATGTTGAAGGACTGTCCACATCGGAATGATAATCCCCGAAGGTTGCACAACTTAAAGGGAGCAGCTACAGTGGAGGACATGGAAAGGGAAGCGCCTCAAATTTATGCAGCGTTGGACAATCATCAAGCAGACGATCAATCATCAGTGGTGGAAGTTGAAGGTAAGATTGCTAAAAAATCTATTTATGTTTTGATTGATCCAGGATCTACTCATAGTTATGTTTCTTCAAAAGTGGTTGAAGGTTGTTCTCTTAGAAAAGTGAAGCACAATAAGTCTGGCTTGTCCAATTAGCCACAAGGACCAAGAGAAAGGTCAGTGAAGTGGTGGTGGAGTGCCTCATAGAATTGAATGGACTCCACACACATGCAGATTTAAATGTACTACCATTGGGATCATATGATGCCTTGATTGGCATGGATTGGTTGGAAAAACATAGAGCCAAATTGGACTGTTATGAGAAAGCACTTGAATGCATCGATGAAGAAGGAAGGTTGAGATTGGTAAGAGGAATTCCCAAGCAAGTTTCAGTAAGGCAGATTTCAGCCCTACAGTTGAAAAAGTGTTATAAGAAGGGTTGTCAATTATATGCAGTTCATATGTCAGATTTGTCCGAGGACAAGGGTCCAAGGATAGAAGATTTCTCATTATTGCAAGAATTCCAAGATGTATTTCTGGATGAAGTGCCAGGACTACTACCAAAGAGAGATATTGATTTTACCATCGATCTTGTTCCAGGGGCAGCGCCGAATTCCAAACCTCCTTATAGAATGAGTACACCGAAGTTGGTAGAATTGAAGATGCAGCTGTAAGAATTAATGGACAAAAGGTATATCAGGCCTAGTGTATCTCCTTCGGGAGCACCGATGTTATTTTTCAAGAAGAAAGATGTGACTTTAAGACTGTGTATTGATTACAGGCAGCTCAATAAAGTGACAGTTAAGAACAAGTATCCATTGCCAAGAATTGATGACTTGTTTGATCAAATGAAGGAAGCTAAAGTGTTTTCAAAGATTGACCTAGGGTCCGGCTACCATCAAGTGAGGATTAAAGAGGAAGACATTTACAAGACAGCTTTTAGAACTAGATATGGTCACTATGAGTTCATTGTGGTGCCCTTTGGTCTTACCAATGCACCTGCTACATTCATGTGTCTCATGAATAGTGTATTCAACAAAAATCTGGATAAGTTTGTGATTGTGTTCTTGAACGACATTCTTATCTATTCAATGAATGAAAAAGAACATGAGGAACATCTAAGAATGGTGTTGCAAGTCCTTAGAGAACATTAGTTGTATGCCAAGTTGAGCAAGTGTGAGTTTTACCAAAAGAAGGTGCAATATTTGGGTCATATCATTTCTGAAGAAGGAATTGCAGTGGATCCGGAGAAGATTAATTCCATCACGGATTGGTCAACTCCAAGAAATGTTTCAGATGTTAGATCTTTTATGGGTCTTGCTGGTTACTATAGAAGGTTTATTGAAGGCTTCTCCAGGATAGCTCATCCGATCACTTCATTGCAAAGAAAGAACATCAAGTTTGTATGGTCTGAAAAATGTGAGAAATTTTTTCAGAAGTTAAAGGAGTTACTTACCAGCGCTCCTGTTTTGAAGATAGCATATCCAAAGAAGGATTTTATAGTGTGCACAGATGCTTGCATTGAAGGGCTAGGTGGAGTGCTCATGCAATAAGGAGTTGTGATTTGCTATGAGTCAAGGAAATTAAAAGAGCATGAAAAGAATTATGCCACACATGATTTAGAATTAGCAGCCATAGTGCATGCTCTTAGGATGTGGAGACATTATTTGATGGGAAGAAGATTCGAGCTTAGAACAGACCACATGAGCTTGAAGTATTTGTTTGATCAGCCAAACTTGAATGCCAGGCAAGTTAGATGGATGGAGTTCCTTTGTGAATTTGATTTTGAAATTAAGCATGTAAAAGGGAAGGAGAATAAGGTTGCAGATGCTCTTAGCAGAAAATTTCATGTTGCAACAGTAAGTATGTGTAAATCAGATTTGAAGATAAGAGTTATTGAAGCCCAGAACAGTGATGAAACTTGCCTTCAAATTAAAGAGAAGTTGCAGCAAGGTAATGTGGATGAAAAGTGTGCAGAATATCAGCTTGGTGAAGACAATATCCTCATCTACAAGAATAGACTGTACATTCCAAATAGTGCAGATTTGAAGAAGCTAGTGATGGATGAAATTCATCAAATGCCATACTCTGGACACCCAGGATATCAAAAGACTATAACAGCAGCAAGAAAACAATACTTTTCGCATGGTATGAAGAAGGACATAGCTGAGTACATTGCTAGATGTCAGAAGTGCCAACAATTCAAGGAAGAACACCAACATCCAGCAGGATTGTTGCAGCCCTTACCCATTTCGAAATGGAAGTGGGAAGTGATCTCTATGGATTTTATAACAGGTCTTCCCATGACAGTGAAGAAACATGATTCAATCATGGCTGTGGTGGACAAGCTATCAAAGGTAGCTCACTTTATTCTAGTCAAGTCCACTCACAAGGCTAATGAAATTGCAAACATCTTCATGAGAGAGAGATTCAAGTTGCCTGGATTGCCTAAGGCAATAATTTCTAATCGTGATACAAAGTTCACTTCCAATTTCTGGAAGGGATTATTTCAGGAATTGGGAACTAAATTGAATTTCAGTACAACATATCATCCTCAAACAGATGGCCAAACTAAGAGGGTGAATCACATTCTTGAAGACATGCTGAGAATGTATGTGATGGACAAACCATCCAAGTGGGAAGATTTCCTACACTTGGTAGAATTTGCATACAATAATGGACATCATGCATCCTTGGGAATGAGTCCATTTGAAGCATTGTATGGCAAGAGATGCAGGACTCCAGTGAATTGGGACATCCCGGTGAACAGGGTAGTACTTGGACCAAAGATGATCAAGGAAATGGAACAGAAAGTTGTTAAGATCAGACAGAATTTAAAGGCAGCTCAGGACAGGCAAAAGAATTATGCAGATTTGAAAAGAGTGCATAAGGAATTTCAGATTGGGGATCATGTTTATTTGAGGGTGAAACCAAGGAAGAGTTCCCTCAAGTTGAGGAGCTGTGTCAAGTTGTCACCAAGATATTGTGGGCCATTTGAAGTCCTAGATAGGATAGGGCCAGTTGCATATAGACTTGCATTGCCTGCTAACATTAGAGCTCATAATTTTTTCCATGTATCTTTTCTTAAGAAGTATATACATGATCCTAATCATATGATTGATTAGAATGTGATACAGGTGGAACCCGAGGGAGAGTCCCAAGTAGAGCTTATGCCCATCCTCGACAAGAATGTCACTTTACTCTGTAACAAAGCTATCGGGTAGGTAAAGGTCCAATGGGAGCACTTTAGTCCCGATGAGGCTACATGAGAGCTGGAGGATGCCATGAGAGAGGCATTCCCATTTTTGTTCCGTTTTGAGGACACCGAGGACGGTGTTGTTCTAAGGGGAATGTAATACCCCAATTTTGACCCCTATGAAATATTGGCTTTTAATGTAAATATTGTATACATGTGTTATATGTTTCCTTAGCGTGGAGCTCAAGGCCAAGGCCCCACTAGTGTATGTTCGAATTTTATTTAAAACAAGCAGGTATTTGATATTTTGATACCCATGTGCTATTAAGCCATGGAATATTGTAAATTGATGTAAATGTTCATATTTCAATAAAATACCAAAACCGACTATGGAAGCAACCAATGAGAAGGGGCCATGTGTATCCACTAGGGAGTGGTGAGGGGGTTGTGGGGATGAACCATACGCTGCCAAATGTCATTGTGAGAACCCATTTGACTTTCCTTGATGACATTTATTTATGTTGTAAGAAAGTTGTTGGAGATTTTAGTCCATGGCTTCAATGGAGCATAGGCAGCCCAGAAATTCGTATGACAGAGTATGGGCTCTGTTTTATTGTACCACAAGTCACTCTACCTCATGAGAGTTGCTTCTTCCTCATCCCCATTCCATTGTGGAAGTTACGAGCATCAATTTTGATCCAAAAACAAATTCTCAATAGTGAGAAAAACCAGAAATCACAACTTTGAAAGAACCCACGTTTTGAAGAGCCAAAAACGCCCAGATTTGGTATTTAACAGTAAAATCCAATGGGGGATCCATAGATATGAACCTTGGGGCGAAATTGAGAGGATTAGGTACCTTGAAATCCATTGGAAAATTCAGTTTTTATAGCCCAGAAAATTAGTGACGGGATTGAGTTATTTGATGAACAGAATTGTGAGAAATCTAAGTGTGGATGACTGAGCAGAGGTTGGGTTTGCTTGATAAACCCACTGAAGGCTAGAATCTCAAGAATTAGCAGCTGGACCTTTCTATACCCATCCTGAAGAGCACTGGAGGGAAGGGACGCCTGAGAGACTGTGCAGCAGAGAAGGGGACCTTCCTTGTGTTGGGTGTGGTAACTAATGTGGGTGCCTTGACTGTTGAATTCATTTGAGATGCATGTATCTCTGTGGTCGAGATCACTGGCTTAACATTGCCCTCCTTTGTCTTTCATATGCTTGACAAACCCAACTGTGTGTTGGCTTAGCATAGTTGTTGAGTGAAACCATGGCTGTGAGTGAGCCCAGCTAGTTCCTCCTTAATGGATACACAACCCAGCTCGGGGGTGATCTCTCAGCTGAAAGAATACAAGCTAGAGAGAGAGATCTATGGTTGGGTGGAACGTTGCGCTCACATAGCCAGTTGTTGGACAACTTCATCTCAAAGATAAGTGTTCTCTGTGTTGTAAATTGTATGCATTATGTGTTCTGCATTGTGCTAATTCAGAACGATATTTATTCATGATTAATGGAATTGGTATGAAGTCTCTGCATAGCATGAGAATGGGATGAATTCTTTGCCTTTTGATACCTCATTTGCTTGAGATAAATATGCTTATGTATGTCTGTTGTGTGTATGCAATTATGCATTTTAATTCCGTTGTGTAATTTAATTGTGCATCTTATTTGAAGGGCAAAAATTTTACCATTATGGCTTTGGGGAAGAATTAGACACCCCATGTTATAGTCATGTTCCCTCCATTGCATTGGATAGATGGAAGGGGACGTGACATTCTACACCATAGAGAAGTCACTGAGAGAACTTCTAGAGAGAAGGCAGCGAGGTAAAGGATCTCTGTCAGAGTTTTGGCAGTGCCGATAATATCATAAGGAAAAATACTCAGTGAAGCCAAGTGGGTTTGCTCAGAGGATTGAATGCTTGAGATGCTCTGAATTTACTGGACGTCAATTTGAGTGACCTGCGTGCCATTAATGAAACTTTGTAGTTGGGATTGAATCTGGCCTGTCCAAGGATTTGAGGGAAACATGGCCTTAGGCCTGTTAATGTATTGTAATCTAGATCATTCTCTTGTAATGATATATATTCAGTTTTGAGTTTGGGCCTGCCCTGCCCACCTTATGTCTGCATCACAATGATTAACTGCTAAATGAATTAAGGTTTAAATCAATGAATGACTGCTACATTAGTTGAGATTATGAGCAGTGAATGACTGCTACATTAGTTGAGGTTTTACAGAGATCATTCATTTTATTGCAGGCATCTGATCAAATCAAATTACTGATGCAGGTGCTACCTTGAGCAAGGGCTTAAACAGAGGACTTGGAACACTGCTGGCAGGTCTCCTAGCTTTAGTTGTAGATTTAGTAGCAAAGGACGCAGGAAGCACAGGGCAGGCTATCCTCATTGGCATTGCCATCTTTGTATTTGGTAAATATTCTTTCTAGTATAAAGATAAATTTCTTTTAATTCCATATAATAGGTTTTCCTTTTTTGAAATAGCCACAAGGTAATGGAGTGTGGACTGTGGAGTCTCCTTTGGTTGGTTGATTAAGTATAGATGAATATATTTGATTACTCACCTTTCCCTCATCTTTAAAAAGTGTTGAATGAATGTGTTATTTGAATAAGTATATGAGAAAAAAAGACAGTGAATAATTGTGTGCTAAGAAAGAGTGAAATAAACCTCTAGTTTATGATGTCTTAGATTAAAATCTAATCCCATCCTCTCAATGCAACTAAGCACTAAAAGCAATAGATTACCACTGTCTTTTAACTTCTTAAGAATTACCTGTGGCAGGGGCTGCTGTTACATACTTTCGGTTCTTACCTTCCATAAAGAATAAATTTGACTATGGCATGGTGATATTCCTTCTGACATTCAACATGATCGCCATCTCGGCTTATCGCAGTGATAATATAGTCAGTGTGGCTTACAAACGATTCATAATGATATTAATTAGTTGTGGGATATGCCTGCTTATCAGTCTGATCGTTTTCCCTATCTGGGCAGGGGAGGACCTTCACCAGATGCTTATAACTAACCTGCAACGTCTCATTGCATCATTTCAAGGTGAGGATATATATGTGAGGGGAAGTGTGGTAACATCATATTTTTTTTTAAATTTCAATAAAATATGTAAGGGAGGTGTGTGAGTGTTTTGTGCTATTTTAGTTGGGTGAGTTAGTTTTAATCGTTGAGTGTTGTGAATTGCAAATAAAAGATCAGTGGTTACTGGTCGAGTATAGACTGGCTGCCTCTGTGAATATTATGAAAATGTTAGAAGAATTTTCTATAATATACATTATGTGGATATATATATATCATTTTGATTATTAAATTTTTTTAACTCTTTGAAAATCTTAGTAAACACAACAAATATTTGTTTCAATTTTGTGTGATTCAATGTTTGAAGGATGCGTACACAAGTATTTCGAGGATGGATTGATAAGTGTCTCATCAGATGAGGAGAGTGAATCAGAAGAAACATTGGAGGATCCCATCTACCAGGGATACAGGGCCATTTTAGATTCTAAAGCTACCGAAGAGTCTTTGGTGGGTTAATGCAATCTTCTAAATCTCTTCAAATTCAGAGTGTAGAAATATATGGATGGAATCTTTTAAATCTCTTCAAATTCAGAATATTGAATTTTTTTAGAATTTCAAGGAAATTTTCAGATCGTTTAGCTTTCCAAGTTTTTCTCAGTTTTTAAGTATACGTTTATAGTTTCCATGATTTTTAAGATTTTAAGATATAACTGCAAGTTCACAATAGGATTTTCAGATTTAACTATTTATATCATGGCAAAACTGTATCCATAAACTTGGGTTCATATGCTTCTCTTTGTTGAACTGATACGTGAATTTTAAAACTCAATCGTACATCTGTATTACATAGATGTGTATTGATGTCCGTATTCAATGATAACGTACTTTTAATGCACCATTATATAGATAAACAATGTATATATAAAGGATAAAATTCCTTTTTGGGAAGGAAAACCAATTTAAGTTAATGTGAGTTAAACCCAAATCCAAGGACTTTTTGTCCAGTCATGTTTATACAAATCACAACTCAGCTGAGTAGTTTGTACACTTGAAATTTGATTTGGAGAGGTGTTTCCTTATTTAATGTTTATTATATATTTAAATTTAGAGGAAGAATAGACTGTTCCTCAAAATTTGAAGAAGAACATGCTTTCTTTAAAGTGTAATTTTGTTATGTTTAATAATTTTTTATTTTTTTGAAATTTTTATTTTAGAAGATTATACATTTGTAAAATAGATTATAACTATTACTTACAAGAATTGGAAGAATTGAACCTTGGTGGGGAGGACAACAATCATTTCTCCCAATCACCCAAGCTACAACCACCCGAGGTACAACCAATAGACAAATTTTTAAAATATTTATTATAATGTTTGATAAATATGTAATTAATATATAATATGATGAAAAAATAAAATAAAAATAATTCATAATAATAGTATAACAATATTAATAATTATATTTCATAATATTGGTTTTTTTTTTAACAAGAACGAGTAAGAGCTTTTATATTTAAAAAGAGAGAAAATACAGAGTTACATAGTGTTGGAGCAGTCTATTCCCCACCAGAGAGAAACTGACATGTCTCTACATTCATCTTTGACAGTTATGTAACTTTCTTGACAAAATTCTAGCCTATGACAACTATATAATCTAACAAATTGCCCTAGAAGCTTTAAACAAAAACAATACATTAAAAAAACGTCTTCAGGCTGTAAGCCAAAGCTACTGCTGCTAGATACAAAGCCCCAAAACTGAGATACAAAGTATTTTTAAACAACATGGGCATAACCAAAAGGGGTCCCAAAAACCTAAGAAGTCACCAAGACTGCAAGCTAATACTGACGACGGAAATCGGGCTCATGTTCCTTTCCCCCAACTGTGCCGCCATGGTCTTTCTGCAACTCCTGCTTCAGACTTCTTATCTCAGCTCACATACCATCGATATTTCCCTCCACGATTCTAGCTCTACAGTGAATCGCCTTGATTTGGGCATCCAAGTTAACCGAACAGGGACATCCATTGTCTAGGACTTCGACGAGGCTTTCAACCTTCTCGTTGAGCTTACTGTTGTTTTCACGGGTCTCCTTGTTTGTTACCTGCGCCAAAGTAAAGATGTGTTGCAGTGCCTTTTTGAATTCATAGTTTTCGCCTCTCAACAAACGAACATGAGATTCCAGTTCTGCCAAATGTTCCTTGACATCTTTGGGGATGCAATCAAAATCCTGCTTTGAACCAGAACAACCACCGGCAAACATGAGAGGGGAAGAATTCGAGTCGTGTTCTTGAGAAATATAACAGCCATCATCCTGCGCACTGCACTGTATTTGAACCGGGCCACCCTGACTCCCATGCATCATGGGGAATTTCTTCCTAAAATCCGGAATTGCAGCGCCTCCTGAGCGAGAGATGGTCTTTTTGCAGAGGAGGCAATTGGCAGTGGAACCAAGGTCGACCATCTTCGCGGGCTCTGTAGGAAGACAGGAATGCTGCCATCCTTCAAAACACGCAACATTTAAACTACACTCCCCTCATATTCTCGTCACGTTAATTGCATGCATGCCGACCATGTGGAGGCCATGTGACTCCAGCGTGTAGCCATCCCCCTTCCCGAGGCGTAAAAAAGGGTATTGGACTATAGGGTAAGCTTCTTCATCAAGCAGGAAATAAAAATCGAGGATTTGGTTGGGCATGGGGGGAGTATTAACATAGCTCCAACCCAAATGTGATCTCTTCCCATGGAATGAAGGAATGAGGGGTCTTTCCAGATGGTAGGACAAGGAAAATTTAGGGGATCCAGACCTTGTCATTCACCTTATCATTGCTAACAAGAACTCTGCGGTCAAGCTTGACACCACTGTTCGCCATTGTGTACGCCTCCTGGTTATTGGATCTCAAAATGTGTAGAAAATTTATGGTTTTGAACTCGTTAACTAAACACTTTAGAAGTCGGTGGATTTTAGAAGCAGACCCTTACGATTTTTTATCAGATTCCTTGCATCTCTTATAACCAACATTGAGTCGCCGAAAAAAAATAAGTATGTGAGACCATCCTCCCTTGCAATCTCCAAACCTTTTATTAGAGAAAACCATTCGACACTATTATTTGATCTTCTTCCGATTCCCCAAGCATAGTCTTTCATCTTGCTTCCTTCAGAGTCGAAGAAGACTCCACCCACACCTGCCAACCCTGATAATATTGGTTATTTATTGAATATATATATATATATATATATATATATATATATGAATGACCATAACTCACCTTATTAACCACATTAATCAGCTAACTCTAACTCATTGATTAATTAATGTTGTAACCACTTATCGTCTGATCTCTATTTAACTACGTAAGCCATTAATAATAGTTCACCTTGATCATTATTGACCCTGTTGACCATGGTTGAGCATCGCTAATCATGGTTGACCATCATTAACCACCCTAACCATATTGTCAAAGGTTAATTATCTTAAGACCACACACTTATTTTAGATCTACAACTACAACTAGTAGATTGCATCTCGCCAAGGCTTCAAGGAGGCTTTGTTCAAATCACATGTCAACTACTTGAAGCTCCATCACGAGACTCCTCTCGATGACCTAGAGTTTTAGGAGAGTTGTGATTGAGTTCCATTTACTTATAACTATTGTGTTAATTCCTTGGAAAGTAATAATATTATCTTATCTTATTGAACCCTACAAACTAAGTTATATTGTAACCTATAAATCCATAATTCTCTAATCCGTATTGACCTATTGTAACGTCCCCCTCATCCAATACGACCATCGGTAGGGGACGTTGGCAAAAACTTGGGCTCTAAAATTTCGTCCCAAATGCATAATACAATTTTTAACCAATGTAATGTGTGAGGAAATGTAATTAAACATGCACATCGGAGTTGAAGTCTATCCACACACATCTAATATGCAAATACAAGCATAAACTTTACAGGCATCAAATAAAAACAGTTCAAAATCAGTCATATACTCTTTCTATTGCTGGGAGGTCATCCCCAAGCTGGGCTATGAATCCACCAGGGCGAAGGAAACACCTATAGGTTTCTATCTTCCCTCCCAAAAATGCAACTCTCTCTTCTAATTCGAATTTCTGAGTTTAACACGCAGTATGGTAAAAATGGACATCAACAACAATGGAATGACCCTTCGTAGTGCAGCAGCTTGCCTGAGAGGGAACGTGAATGGAAAAACCAATGATCAAAAGAGTGTTGACTCTAAGGATATGAGGTAGGGGTGAAACGATAGCTGACATGGATTCTAACCATAGAAGAAATAGGTCTGCTGACGGCTAACATAACTGTCACAACTCCCATGCTTCAATAACTACAAGAAGTGACTTTTCCCACCAACCTCACATGTGCAATCAATGATTGGAAAATGGTCAAAAAAGGATTATTGGCTTGTTCTCATCACATGACAGAATTTTGGGTGAGTTCTAAGGTTAACACATGGCAGCATAGGATTTGGTTTTCCATAGGCCCCCTTCCTCTTCCCCTCTGGTGGAATCATAGCCCCTTTGGTGCTCTTTCCACAGCCATCGTTGGACCATTTTATTATTTATGCACATAATATTTACATATTTTCTAAATTGGCATAAAATCCAACCAAACAGTCCAAATAAAATGTAACATCATACATTCATATCCATTCACTAGTCGGGCCTTGTCCTTGAGCTCCACACTAGGAATTCACACTAGCATATTTACATCATTTACATTTTTAATGCAATGGGGTCAAAATCAGGATATTACACCTATTTTGGTTGGTATGAACTATTAGTTAATTAGGTCAACTTGCACAACTAACTAACTGCTTCTAACCTAAGTCACAGGGTTCACTGAACCTGAACCTTGAAGTTCGAGGTTCGATGAATCTAAAAAAATTGTTGAAGTTTGTTGAGGTTCGATGAACCTCAACAAACCTATTGCCAAACTGAATCGAACCCAGATTATAAGGCGAACCTAATCGAATTTGAACCTTATGGCCGAATTTTATTGGGGTTCGTAGGTTTTAAATAAAAAAATCAAAATTAATAAAAATAAAAGCACGATACCTAGAGTCTAAACTATCGACTTTTCCCTCTCTTTCATTTGGATTTGCAAAGCTTTGCTCGAAACCTACGATTTTTACATCCGCCCTCCACGATTGAATTGATGAGATCTCCTGCCATCTAATGATTGAGTCTCAAACTTTGAAGTTTGAGGTGAGCTCTGTGGCTACAGCTGTAGACTGGTCTAAGTCTCAAACTGTCCTGTAGGCTATCCAATGTATCACGATTCATGAGTTACATGCTTCAGCTAAGAATGAGATATGGATGTGCAGGTGCTAAACAAACCTGTCTCAGTCCTTAAGATCAACCACAAAGATCAGGAATAATTGTTGAAGTTGTAAAAAACAGTTTGCAACAATCATGAAATTTCATAATGATGGATCTTGACATTCTTTTAAATTTTGATGTTTGAAAAATATGTTCTACTTCTTTTTGCAATTTGCAGTTGCACTATAAATCTATGTTTAAATTTTAATAAAGCATTGATGATTAGATTTTTTGCATTGTTTATTGATCATGATTCTTACTGATTCTTGTTTTTTATCATGTATATTACATATTGATGTTGATTTTTTATGATTTATGTTATAATTATTTCAAAGTTTATATATATATGAAAATTTATATAGTCGAACCTCATCGAAAAATTCGAACTCGAATCAAACCTAATTATTACTAAACCCAAACCTGAACCCGAACCGTGTGACTTAGCTTCTAACCAACTAACTAACCTAGTAACCACCTTACACACTACTCCCCTGAGCCACTAATCTAAATACTCACCAACTTCAATCATCACTAACCCATTATAGCCACCATTGGCCATGGTTGTTAATTGTTGGCGTTGGCCATCTTGACTATGTAGATGGAATAACCACTCTTCATCATATGAATGGCATTGACTCACTGATCCCTAGCCCATTAACCCATTACTGTTGTAGCCACTTATTCCCTAATTGCTATCTAACCACATTATAGCCCATTAGTCCCATAACCCACAAACCTCCTAAACTAATAATCCTAGTAACCCATTATAACCCTTGACCCTCATTTGACCATACTGTTCAATTTGATCATAGTTGACCATTGTTGACATTATTAGCCATGGTTGACCATAGTGATGGTTGATCATCAATTACCATCGTTGACCATCTTGAGACCCCACACTTCTTCTAGACCCGCAACAAAGAGATCGATTCCTACTGAGTCCACGGGGAGGCTCTGGTCATGACATAGTTTGACTACTCTAAGCTCCACCACCATATTCTTCTTAATGGCCTTGGGTGTGCGGAGAGTTGTGACCGAGTCTCATTTACTAGAACTATTATGCCCATCCATTGAAAATTAATAAATTATCTTATCTTATACCTTGCAAATCCACTAACTCTAATAATTGGCTAACCCAAATCAACCTATTTTGACTTATGTAGACTATTAGTCAACATAAGTCAACTGAAACAACCAACCTCTCCCTTGACCTACTAACTAACCCATTAACCTCCTAAGCCACTAATTTCTAAACACTCCAATCTCAGTAAATCACTATCCCTTGACCATCATTAACCATATTAACCATTGTCAACCATGGTTGACCATTGCTAACCATATTGACTATATAAACCATATTCACCATATTAACCACATTTACCTACTAACCCTATCCCATTGACACACTAATACCATAGATCGTTATCCACTAATCCATTAAACATGTAGCTCACTAGTCTTATCAAAGCTCATAACCTAGGAACTCCACCCATTAACCCTTCACCATGATTAACAATGTTGACCATTGTTGACCTCATTAGTAATGGTTAATCATAGTTGATCATGGTTGAGCATTATTATTGACCATGGTTGACCATCTTGATCATATTGACGAAGGATTTCCATCTTGAAACCTCATACTTCTTTTAGATCAAGGCCTCAAAGAGGCTTTAGTCAAGACATAGTTAGACGACTCCAAAATCCATCATCAAACTCTTCTTGACAATTTCAAGTAGGAGGAGAGTTGCAATTGAGTCCCATTTACCCATAACTATTGTTTCCATTTATTGGAAATTAATAAGTTTTTCTTGTCATACCGATCAAACCCACTGACCCATAACCCCGAAACCCATAGACATATTTTGACTTATGTGGACTATTAATCAACATAGTTAATTTGACACTAGTTACTTACCCCTAACCCACTAACTAACCCATCATTCACCTAACCCATTAATCATGGGACTTGTTTAACCTAGTAACTCCCTAATCCTCAATCATCATTAACCATATTAAACATCGTCAACCATGATCAACCATTATGACCTTGAACACATTAACCCTTCATACATTGACCCCTTAATACATTATGACCTTGAGCACAGTGACCCTATAATATATGACTATGACCCTCAATCCATATGGTCCTTGATAAAATCACCCCCTAACACATTATGAATTTAAACAAACTAACCAATCGCTAACCTCAAACTCGTAATGTGTTTAAGGGCATAATGTACTAGGGGGTTAGTGTCTTTGAGGTCATTGTGTGCTAGGGGGTTATTTTGTCAAAAGCATATATGTTAAGATTCATAGGAAATTGAAAATGTCTCAAGTTATGATATGATCCTTGAATCAGAAGTTCGGCTCATAAGCTTACTGATCACATGATTAATGCTCTTAGAGATCAAGCCAAGTTCTTTCTGTATCGAGTGGGGGATATAATCAATTCCAATCCACACAATCAATTTTGGTTAACAACTGAGGATTTATCTTTTAAGGAATAAGACATAATTATTTGGAACAAATATATAAAAAACCTTGAGTGTCATATACATTTGGTGGACAAAGAGGATTATTTGGTTTGGCCTAGGAATGAGACTGGAGGGTGCTACAGACCCAAGTTGGGCTACAGAGTCCTAAGAGAAGAAGAATATCATCATGAGGTGCCTTAGTGGATTCTAGCTATTTGGAAGCCTTACTGTCCTTTAAAAATATGGTTGTTTATGTGGCTAGTTTTATATAAAAAGATACTTGTATGGCATATTATGATCAAGAGGTTTTGGATTGGACCTAGCAGATGCCTATTATGCAGGGAATCAAATGAAGAGATAGACCACTTATTCATCTCTTGTCATTACACCAGGAGTATGTGGCTTCTAACTTCATAGTTCACTGGGGTCAATTTCATTTGGAATGGATTACAGCTACAGGATGTTTTTAAAGACTGGATATCAAATGGTTTTTTCACAGAGTATAAAGTTTTACCTGCCTTAATGATTTGGGGTGTTTGGCTAGCAAGAAATAGGGCCATATTTGATTATATTCTTTTGGCTCATGTTCATTATGTATCAAAAACCCTGGCCATCCTCAGACTCTTTCCGCAGAATGGGGATATTCCAAAATTTTGAAGGGTGGTAGAAGAAGTGATAGACATATCTAGATTTTGGGCTTTTTTTATGGTGCTTCCCAAGGTGATCCAACTCAAGGAGGGGGGGGGGGGGGGCGCAAGTGGTTCTATTCATTCTATTCATCTGTCAAATACTCATTGGCATAAATTTGCAACAGGTTTGGGACAAAACACAAATAACGCAGCTGAGTTAGAGGCTTTAAAGTTGACCATGCTACTTGCTCTTGCAAAAGGTATAACACAGCTTCAGGTGTTTGGTAATTTGAAGCTTGTAGCCATATATGAAGAATTGATACAACTCACAGGTCTATTCCAAAACACCATTTTTCAACATATCTATTGGGAGAGGAATGTACGGGATGATTTAATATCCAAGCAAGGTCTCCAGATGGATGAGGGTTCTTGGTTCCAATGGGAACACATTAGGAGTTGGATGTAGGTCCTTTTCCTGAATGATGGGGACCTACTAAGACATCTATGTTTTTGTTTCTTTTATTTTTTTGTTCAGGTGACAAATTGGTATCAAGACTTATTTATTTAGATCTAGTTGTATATGACATAACAAATTTTGAGAAAATATGGATGACATCTCATACACTTTATGTTGAAGATATGTTTTATTTTGTAGTTAATACTATAGATACAAGCATTTGGTAGCTTTTGGGAGACATGTCTTTTTTATATAAATACTGTTAAATCATAAAAAATAGCGGCTATCGCTTGCTATGTAAGCTTGACAAGGCATTGATATGCCTATGAACAATATGTTTTGTTATAAATATAATAAAATGTGAAATTATTTGTTTTTTTGAGGAATTTTTTTTATCCATGTATAATATGGGATGCAATTCATCCTTGCCTCTTGGTATATAATAGAGTCAAGAGAGTCTTATCAAGACATGAAAGAACAATGAAAGACATCTAATTATCATCTTGTGGACACACTTGTATGTTGTTGTATATGGTAAAATCACACATCACATGTTGTGTATGTGATTTGTACACACATGATTGGGACATGATGTGAAGATGGAGAGTGAAGCATATGTGGATATTCCTTGTATTATAAGATGAATATTTTTGCAGAATAATGAATACCAAACCTTTCGTGGATGTTTCCCCATTTGGGGTTTTACTACATATATCTTGTGTCTATTTTTCTCTTTTCTCGTTGTTCTATTTGTTGTTGTATGGATAGGAAGCTAGGCCAGTTATGCTTTCATGTTATGTATTGTTATATGTTATTCACATATCCTCATATTCTAACACGGTATCAGAGCAAGTTGGTAGACCCTACCTCCTTTAATAAATATTTTTACAACAACATTTTCTTCAATTTTTGTTGGAGCTCTCCCTATCTTGTTGTTTTGTTGTCAGATCATGGCTTCTCCTTAGATTTGCGCATTTTTATGCTTACAACAACATTTTCTTCAATTTTTGTTGGAGCTCTCCCTATCTTGTTGTTTTGTTGTCAGATCATGGCTTCTCCTTAGATTTGCGCATTTTTATGCAAGTTTGAGGTTTTTTTTCTTCTGGAAAGCATAAATTAGCTGAAACCACCTATTGGTTCATTAAAATAGGCCTCTCATTGCCCATATTTGAATTAATTTGTCTAAGCCTAGTTTAGGGATTTTAATTTTTCTAAATCCTAAAGTTTCTTATGCATTTTTAAGTCCAATAACTTCCAAGTCTGTTTTTTTACCGAAGCTAGTATTATCTTCCGAAGATGATATCTTGTGATCCAGTAGTCCATTTGCAGTCATTCTTTTTTGCTGGGTGTGGTTTTTCGACGCCTTTCTAATTAGCCTACCCACCCTTTGATCTAGTTCCATTCGGACCATACGAACTGCGTTTTTTGTTGTTCAGGTTTTTTCTCTACAATTTTTTGTTGTGGGTGAATAGATCTGACTGTTGGAGGCCGGATATGTCTCTTTAAAATCTAAAATGAGTATGGACTGTATAGACGTGTTCTCTATGTGTTCTTCTCTTCATGTATTTTTACCTTAACGACCAGTATTTATCGTGAGTTCAAACCCTGCTATGTCTCTTTAACCTTTGAATTTGCGTGGGTTCTGACAACCGTTGGTTTCACCGTTGATTATGTGCAGGCCATGGGTTCAATGCTCTACCTGATTCTTTAAAACCCTACGTGATTTTTGGAGGACGAGAGGTTTGAATGTTTGGCCTTTTATTAGTCCCTTCCCTACTGGGCTTCAGGGACTCTATGAATCAGCTTGCCACGGTTCTATTAATCTACACTGAAAACAAGACAATTTTTTAGCATTTATCCTAAGTTTTCTGTATGCGTTATTTATTTGACCAATAGAAAATTTTGAGGCCTTATTTGGCCTCACATTGAGGCCATTTTCATTTTTGTGTGTTTCAACTTACATTAAAATAATCGTTACCCCCATTGATATATATTTTCAAAAGCAACTATTGGGTTAATGCTATGGCTGGCTAGCATTAATATGAAACAATTGATTTTTCAGATTTTTATTCTTCTGTGTTGTTCTTCTACTCTTAGCATGTTATCCATGTGTGGCAGTTGCATGCTGGCCATGTGTGCATGCTCTAGTAGTTGCACCGCCACATCCTACCTAGCCATCCACCTCTCCTCTCGATATGCATATCTACCTTCTACATGGGGTGTTACATGGGGGTGTTCTCTGCCTTCTGGATTCAAGGAGAACTAGAACAACAACTCCTGCATGGAAAAACCAACTTATCTCCTGCATGGAGTCCCTCGTGAAGACTGCCAACACAGGTACTATGCCATATTTTAGCTATAGTGATTTTTTCAGCTATTGTTGTTATTTGAACCTACAACATAATTTCATTAGCTTCTTTCAGCTTCAGCTAATAACAATAGTTGTACTCATGTTCTGAAATATGATTATGAGAGTTTCAGAGACATACCAGTGAATAGTGGTGTTGTACTCATGTTCTGAAATATAACTATGAGAGTTTTAGAGACATACCAGTGAATAGTGGCATTGTATTAGACTGACTGAACTCGAAACCAGGAAGTTGAAATCTTAACCAAGAAGCTGGTACTCACTGCAATAGGAGCTGGAAAGCCAAGGGAGAGGATCGACCAGGACTACTGCTTAAAAATAGATGAAAACTGCAATTTAAGGCGGCTTTGGATTTTCTACTATGTTCTTCCTTCACCTACTATACAAAGAAGAGTCTGAGTAGTAATGTTGAGTCTTCAATGACCCACCTGGATGATTGACCTCCTTATCACCATGAAGCTTAATGGGCTCTGCTAAAACCTAAATTTTTTAGGATCCAATGGCAGCTTCTTTATGTCCTACAATCAACAAAGCCATCAATTTCCCAATCAAAATACAATCCTAGGAAGCTCTCGGCTCCTCTCATGAATGCCATGAAGTCCTACCTTATGAAGTGGCTACAAGAGTCACGGGTACCTTCCTTACCTTTCAAATCGACATTCTCTTCTACTAAAGCTACAATCTCCTCATTGCCATGGCCGAATTGTAGTGCACTTCACCTTTGCTTTGCCAAATGTCTCCACCGAGAAAACGAAGAATCCGTTCGAGTAGAAACAAATAGACATGTTCTTTGGAAAAAGATAGAAAGCTAGCACCTCCTCACCGTGCTTGATGCCTTCACTTTGGATACCATAAAAGGGTTAGAACTATAGTAAATATTGTAGAATGATGAATAACTCTGGTAATAAAAACAAAAACAATATTTCAAGTTAAAAACTTTACCCTTATCATTGATAAACTAGATTGTAGAGTGTACGCTTCCTTAACACTTGTATCCATTGGAGAAATAGATCCAAAAGTACAAAGTTACCCTCTCTTTTCAGGGTCGATTTCTTTGGAATCCACATTTTACCAACACAATAAATTGCAATTGAAAGGCTTGGTCGAGGGTTGGATCGGCTTGAAACACTAAAGCTAGAATTTTCACGATTCAACTAAATTTAGCCTAAAATAATAATAATAACAAATGATTTTACCCACTTCGTCCCACTTCTTGCATGGATTAAACGTGGTTCCTTTCGTGGTCAGTTGGTTCATGGCCTCAAAGTGGCACATAGGTGGGTTCGACTGCATTATCCTTAGCGTTTTTGCTCTCTCATCTATTCAAATTCTAATGTCACCAAACTCCAGATCGCGTACATTTTGCAACAATAACGTTGAATATAATTTCACCCAAATCTACTAGGTACAAGGAGGCTACAGAAGTTTCACATAGAAACATGATTCATTCTTGAAAATAATGGTCACTTTGTTCAAGACCAGAGAATATTCACTTTTACATTAATCATGTCTTTCAAGACTTCACATTTTTACCTTATAAATGCTACCTTAATTGAAAAAGCAATGCATTTGCCAAGCAAATTGGGACACCTTGAGGAGAATCCTGAACAACAGGGGATGCCTTTGTGTTCTAACAAAGCATAAATAAGTCTCTAATGAAAATTTCCTTGAAGCAGGACAAAAGGAAGCAAAAATAAGTCTCTAATGAAAATTTCTTTGCAACAGGACAAAAGGAAGCAAATTCGTTTGGTTTTAATAATATTTTGCACAACAATTGTGAGGGAATTCTGATTTTGGTATCGAAAAGTAAATGAGAGGACCTTAGTTGTTGTTGGAAGCAATTAATTACTCCACAGTTGGCCGCCAAAATCTCAAAAAGACAACAACCGCCTAGATTTGTGACCACCAAGTTTTTTGAAGAGCTTCCACCGCCACACTGCCTTATTCGAAGAGACAGTCACCGCCTTGGTTCAAATTATTAAATTGTGAAGAGCCATTACCATTAATGTATTTTTTTACTCTACAGATCATGAAGAATCAGGCCAACAATCGCATGCCATTCTTTACATTTATGAAGGGCCAACATAGTCTTTATTTTGTCAGTCTGTAACAAAGTATTTATTTTTGAAGATATTAGAGTTAGTTTGAGAGTTAAATATGTTTAATTGTTGAAATAGAGTATTGGTCAAGTTTATGAACGCAGGGGTCATCAAAATATAGCCGAAACAGTCAGTTGTTACTGTGAGCTGTGACTATGCTAAAGATTACAGTCAGCTATTACTGTCAGCTGCAACAGTCCTGTAGATTACTGTTAGCTGCAACAATCAGCTGCGACTATTCTGTAAGTGAAAATTTATGAGTTTAGTGATTTGTGCGTGTAGCTAAGAATAAGAGCAACGCTCCCCTGCCTTCCCTCAGTGGTATCAGAGTGTGGTTAAGTTTTTTATTTCTTGTTTTCTATTTAGAGCAATTTGGAATTTAATTTGAGATGGCTACTAACAGCAGTGTACTGCAGCCACAAATTCCTGTGTTGACTGAAAGAAATTATGACACATGGTTTATTAAGATGAGAACTATCCTGTGTGCTTAGGATATTTGGGAGTTTGTTAAGATTGGTTATCTAGAGCCAGCTAATCAAGCTGCTGAATTGGCTCTGTCAAATGCTGAGCGTGTTCTATTGAAAGAAAATAGGAAGAAGGACAACAAAGCTCTTGGCCTTATTCAGCAAGGCCTAAGTGAATCCATATTTCTAAAGATATCAAGTGTTGAGTCTTCGAAGAAATCTTGGGACACTATTGAAACTTGCTATCAAGGTGTGACCAAGGTGAAGAATGTTAAGTTGCAAAACTTGAGAAGGGACTTTGAGAATTTGAAGATGAAGGACAGTGAGATTGTTGATAATTTTATGACTCAAGTGATGAACATAGTAAACCAGCTAAGACAGTATGGTGAAGACCTCTCATATCAGTGTGTGATTGAGAAATTGCTGAGATGTTTGCCAAAGAATTTTGAAGCAATGGTTGTTCCCATTGAAGAGTTTAAAGATCTCAGTCAAATGCACATTGATGAGTTGATTGGTTCTTTGATTTCTCATGAATCAAGAATGAACATGTATGATGCCACTCCATTAGAAAATGATTTTAAATATCAGTTACATGTTACTAGAGGCAGAGGCAGAGGAAGGTCTAATAGCAGAGGAAGATGAGGTCAAACTTCTGATCATAGTGACAACAGAAATGATTCAGAATCTGAAGAGAAGTTACAGCAGAATACTTCTAGCATAAGGGGGGGGTAGCAGTACAACATGGCAGCCAAGAAATCAAAGGTGTGATAGATCTAAAGTTCAATGTTTCTATTGCAAGAAATTTGAGCATTTTGCTAACAAGTGTTGGAAGAAGCAAGCATATACTAGTAAGTTGTCTACACACATTACAGAGGAGACTGAACATGAGGAGAATCCTATGTTTTTAACTTGTAATGTCACCTAGGAAATTTCAAAGGATATATGGTTCTTGGACAGCGCATACAGCAATCATATGACTGGAAATAACGAAATATTTTTAAATCTAGATACAAGCATCCAGTCTGAAGTGAAGTTAGGTAATGACAATAAGGTAAAAGTTAATGGTAAAGGTGTGATTGTTGTATATTCCAATAATGGTAAAAGAAGAACAATTCATGATGTTTATTATGTTCCTGCTTTAATGTGTAATTTATTAAGTGTTGGACAACTGTTAGAGAAGAAGTACAAAGTGTTCTTTAAGAACAATGTATGTAATATTTATGACAAATATCCAAGTAAGTAGTTGATAGCCAGAGTAGAGATGACAAATAATAGAATGTTTCCGCTGATTATGAGAAATGATTTGACTAACTATTTGAATGCTTATAAAACTAAGAGTTTAGATCAATCATGGTTATGGCATTTGAGGTATGGCCATTTACATTTTGGTGGCTTAGATTTTCTACAGAAGAAGCAGATGGTAAAAGGGTTTCCCAATATTCAGCAGCCAGCAAGCTCATGTGAGAGCTGCATATTGGGAAAGCATCATAGAGAGAAATTCATCTCTGGAGTCTCATACAGAGGAAAAGCACCATTGGAGCCGGTACACACATATTTGTGTGGACTGATGCAAACACATTCCTTGACTGGTAAAGTTTATTTTATGACTTTCATTGACAATTTCAGTCAAAAAACTTGGGTGTATTTGCTGAAACAAAAATCTCAAGCTTTTGATGTGTTTAAGAGTTTTAAAGCTATGGTTGAAAAGGAGAGTGACATGTTTACTAAAGTATTGAGATCAGATAGAGGAGGTGAGTATATGGTAAACGATTTTGTGGAATTTTGTCAATATCATGGAATTAAAAGACAATTTACTGCTTGCTACACTCCACAGCAAAACAAAGTAGCAGAAAGAAAGAATCGAACCATTATGAACATGAATCGAAGTACGATGAAGGAGAAGCATATTTCGGATGAATATTGGGGAGACGTTGTTACTTGTTCAGTATACATTCTGAATAGAAGCCCAACTAAGAGCATGAAGGATCAAGTTCCCCAGCAAGCATGGAGTGGTAAGAGTAGCAACATATCTCATTTAAGAATTTTTGGGTGTGTAGCTTATGCACATGTACCTGAAGAGTGAGGAGAAAGTTAGATGACAGAAGTCAGAAATGTATTTTTGTTGGATACAGTGAAGAATCTAAAGCATATAGGCTCTATAATCCCATCACCAAGAAGTATGTCATCAA
Organism: Larix kaempferi; assembly: GCA_027924585.1. Classification (NCBI taxonomy): domain Eukaryota; kingdom Viridiplantae; phylum Streptophyta; class Pinopsida; order Pinales; family Pinaceae; genus Larix; species Larix kaempferi. The sequence continues at coordinate 10,844,449 of BSBM01001055.1, forward strand.
CAGAGATGTGGTGTTTAAAGAAGAAGAAGCATGGGATGGAAGCATAGATAAGTTGGTTGCAGAGGACGTTGTTACATCTCACGCAAAAGATGAAGAAGTTGTGCAAGGCATACATGGAGGACAGTTAAATCCACATACGTCTACACCAGTAGTAAGAACACCTGCCAGAATGCCCATAACTCAAGAATGTGGTGAACTATCAAGTGTTGATGGACGACAAGGAACAAGATCAGAGGTAAGTAATGAATCAAATCCCACATTAGCTTCAATAAGAAACAAAGTTAGAGGTCATAAGACTAGAAGTTTAAGAGAACTGTATGAGCAAAATGAAGAAGTAGATGAAGTTTCAAATTTTGCATTGATAGCATGTGATCCTGTAAGTTTTGATGAAGCAGTTAAAAAGGATGTTTGGATAAAAGCAATAGATGAAGAATTTGATGCCATAGAAAGAAATAATACTTGGGATCTTCTAGATTTACCTGATAATAAAAATTGTATTGGTGTCAAATGGATTTATAAGACTAAGTTAAATGATGATGGTGAAGTTGAAAAATACAAAGCAAGACTTGTAGCTCAGGGGTTTAGTCAACAACCTGGTATCGACTATAATGAGACTTTTGCACCTGTAGCCAGACTTGATACGGTAAGGATGGTATTAGCTATTGCTGCTCATAATAAATGGTATGTATATCAAATGGATGTAATGTCTGCGTTTTTGAATGGATCTTTAGAAGAAGAGGTTTATGTGAGACATCCTCCTGGATATGAAATTGATGGATAGGATGATAAAGTTTACAGATTAAAGAAAGCATTGTATGGGTTGAAGCAGGCACCTAGAGTATGGTACAACAGGATTGATGAATATTTGAATAGTGAAGGATTCAGCAAAATTCCAAGTGAGCCAACCTTGTATACAAAGGTAAACCAAGAAGGTAAAATACTGATTGTTTGCTTATATGTTGATGATTTGATCTTCATTGGAGATCTTTCATTAGATGCGTTTAAGAAAGCCATGAAAAAAGAATTTGAGATGACTGATTTAGGAATGCTGAAATATTTTCTTGGCATTGAAGTAATTCAGTATGAGGATGGTATTTTTATAAATCAAACTAAGTATGAAAATGATGTACTAAAAAGATACAGAATGATGAATTGTAAGCCATCTGTAACTCCAATTGCAACTAGTACAAAACTCGGTAAGGAGGATGATGGGTCAAAAGTTGATCCAATGTTGTATAAGAGACTGGTAGGACGTCTCATGTACTTGACTGCAACAAGACTTGATATAGTGTTTGCAGTAAGTATGATTTTGAGATTTATGGAGTCCCCAAAGAATACCCACTGGAAAGCTGGAAAGAGGATTCTGAGATATGTTGCCAGAACAACAAAATTTGGTATCCAATATACATCAAACTCAAACTCAAATTTTAAGTTGATTTGATATACTGACAGTGATTTTGCAGGTTCTACAGATGATATAAAGAGCACATTTGGATATGTATTTAGTTTTGGATCGGGATCAATAGCATGGGATTCAAAGAAGCAACCCATAGTGACATTATCCTTTATTGAGACAGAGTATGTTGCAGCAACAACAACTGCATGCCAAACTGTGTGGATGAGGAGAACTCTTTCTGAGTTGTAGTATGAACAAGATGAACCAACTCAGATATTTTGTGACAATAAATCAGCCATTGCACTATCAAGAAATCACGTCTTTCATAAAATAAGTAAGCATATTGATACAAGGTGTCATTTCATTCGAGAATTGATAAACAAGAATGAAATCAGTATGGAATTTTGTAGATCAGAAAATCAGTTTGCAGGCCTATTTACAAAACCTCTGGGGAAAGAGTTGTTTGAGTTTCATAGGAAAAACATTGGGGTTTGTAAGTTGTAACATAAATCTAGTATTTCAAATATTTGTTTTTTGGGTGTAGTAATTAAGGGGAAGAATGTTGGCAGCAATTAATTACTCCATCGCTGGCCGCCGAAATCTCAAAAAGACAACAACCACCCAGATTTGTGACCACCAAGTTTTTTGAAGAGCTTCCACCGCCACACCGTCTTATTCGAAGAGACAGTCACCGCCTTGGTTCAAATTATTAAATTGTGAAGAGCCATTACCATTAATGTATTTTTTGACTCTATATATCATGAAGAATCAGGCCAGCAATCACATGTCATTCTTTACATTTCTGAAGGGCTAAAGCAGTCTTTATTTTGTTAGTCTGTAACATAGTATTTATTTATGAAGATATGATTTTGTTACAAAGGGTTAATTGCATTTAATGTCTGATTACCCAGATACACTATAAATACCCATTCCTGTAATCGTGATTGATACACAGAGTTGAATATAATTATTAGTTGAAGTTGAACACATAATTTTACTGTGTATTTCTGTTATACTTTGTTATTTTGAGTTTGAAAACTCATATTTATTCTGAAGTTAGTTTGCTGTAGCAACTTAAGAGATTAGAGTTAGTTTGTGAGTTAAATATGCTTAATTGTTGAAATAGAGTATTGGTCAAGTTTATGAACGCAGGGGTCATCAAAATATAGCCAAAACACTCAGCTGTTACCGTGAGCTGTGACTATGCTGAAGATTACAGTAAGCTATTATTGTCAGCTGCAACAGTCCTGTAGATTACTATTAGCTACAACAGTCAGCTGTGATTTTTCTGTAAGTGAAAATTTATGAGTTTAGTGATTTGTGCATGTTGCTGAGAATAAGAGCAACGCTCCCCTGCCTTCCCTCAGTTGTGAACCAAAGTTGAACATGAAGCTGAGAACTCTTGATAATTGTTGCACACTTTGACCAATAGTTGATTTGGGAATGCGAATGTTTTGTCAGATTCCTTTTAATTCAATTTGAAAAAAACCATTGTCCAAAAATATTTGTTTGTGTCTATATTTGATGTAATTCCAGGGAACTTGTCAAAGTTAAAACCTATTAAAATGATGCAAAAGGAAGAAATCATGGACAACATAAGTCTTCCAATTACGTTTTTGCAAAATAATAAATGCTTCAGCTCTGCAATTTCTATATTAAGCTATCAAATGTCGTCTTACAATGGAATTGTGATTTATTATTTTAGTTCTATCCGTGTTTAGTTTAACACACACAAACCAATTACTAACTTGTGCGTAGAAGCAACTCAAGGTGCATGATATTTCCTCCCATGTAATAGATTGCACTCAGGATTGCACCATCTTTATTTTTCCACTTATTTCTGTCATCAAATTGTCGTTGTTACCTTGTTAAACTGTGAACAAACTATCGTTGGTACCCGCTTGATGTCTTGTTCTTCACATTATAGTACAGTAATTGTTCGGGTACACAGGGTACTACCAAAGGACCGAACACCAAGAGCAGCCACTTCACACAAACAGATCACAGATCAACACATCGATGTTTTGACGTGGTTTAAACCCTCTTGAGGGAAACACTCCATGGCCCCGGCCAAATAGCTTCTATGGGACAATTTATTATGCAAAGAAAGAAAGTTACAAATGAGCTTCTCATAATTGATCAACTAAACAATGACCCTCCATGCTCTTTAAATAGAGATCATGGACCAATCGGGTGTTAAGCCACAGATCAAGGTTAGGTTTGATCTAAGAGAAGTTGAGCTGTTGGATCACTCTATGTCGGGAACATATCGTGACCGTCGGATTAACTATTTACAAATGCATACTAATGCATACTAAAGAAACACACTATCCCTAACGGATATATTACACAAGTTGATCTTAACTAACTCCTAAGTGTCTAAATATCCTAACATCCTCCCTTAAGAACAACTTGGGATAGGATTGAAGAATTTACAAAAGTGACACTATTAGGAGAAGGAAGGAGGCATTAGAGCCTATCCCCCCTTAATGACAAGTTCCTGAACTCCTAACATAGATCGAAGTTTAGAAAACTTCGCTTCTGTAAGAGACCTGGTGAAGATGTCTGCAACTTGATCATCTATAGGGCAAAAGAGCACTTCAAGAACACGATCATGAACAAGATTTCTGATGAAGTGCATATGTAGCTCAATGTGTTTGCTACGTTGGTGTAGAACTGGATCTTTGGCAAGCTTGATGGCACTTTGATTGTCGCACCAAAGTGGAGTAGGCTACTGCTACTCAAATCCAAACTTTGAAAGGATCTAGCGAAGCCATAAAGCTTCATGACTGGCATTAACTGCGGCTCGATATTCTGCTTCTGCTGAAGAAAGAGCAAGAGCTTGTTGTTTCTTACAAGCCCAAGTGATAGGTCCAGATCCCAGACTGAAAACATAACCTGTAGTAGACTTTCGATCATCAGGATCGCCGGCCCAATCTGAATCAGTGAAACCAACCAACAAAGGTTTCCCCCCTATACTGTAATGAATCCCAAACTGAACTGTACCTCGAATATATCGAAGTATTCTTTTAGTTGCTTTCCAGTGAATTTCATGAGGTGTCTGCATATAATGGGCAACACGACCAACGGAAAAGGAAAGGTCAGGACGGGAATGAGTCAAGTATAAGAGACTACCAACAAGCTGACGATACAAGGTGGCATTGACTTCAGGTGAAGTACAAGTGGTAGAAAGTTTGACTCTAGACTGGAAGGGAGAAGGGGCTGGTGTACAATCTTCCATGTGAAAGCGATGAAGAAGGTCACAAGCATACTTAGACTGAGAAAGAAAAATTCATTCTTTGGTTTGCAGGACTTGGAGATCAAGAAAATAATGCAAATGTCCTAAGTCTGACATTTCAAAATTTTGTTTAAGACTGAATTTCACATGGGTTATAAGCTTAGGGTCACTACCAGTAAGAATAAGGTCATCAACATATAGAACAAGTATGATGAGATGGTGTCCTACTTTCTTGGTATAGACATTGGGGTTAGAATGGCATCTAGAAAAACCAGTGTCAAGGAGAAAGTTATCCATTTTGGCATACCAAGCTCTAGGAGCTTGCTTAAGGCCATATAAGGATTTCTTAAGGCGGCAGACAAGGATGGTGTCCGTATTTAATGTTTATATATTTAAATTTAGAGGAAGAATAGAGTATTCCTCAAAATTTGAAGAAGAATGTGCGTTTCTTTAAAGTGTAATTTTGTTAATAATTTTTCTTTTTCTTTTTGAAATATTTTATTTTAAAAGATCTAAAATAGATTATAAAGGATTGTATTTGGGTTAGATTATATCGGTCGTCATCTTGGTTGGATTTTTGTGGGGTTTTTTTTCAATTAGTTTAGATTATAAAGGATTGTATTTGGGTTAGGTTATATCAGTTGTCTTCTTGGTTGGATTTTTATGGTGTCTTTTTTCAACTAGGTTAGATTATAAAGGATTGTATTTGGGTTAGATTATATCACTCGTCATTTTGGAATAAAAATAAACTCCTTTTCAAAATTGTTATAATTTTATATTATGTTTAATATTTATAAATATTTAAATAGATATAATATTAAAAAAATAACTTTTAATGTATATTTTCACAATTTATTATGTTATATATATTTTTCTAATTTTTAAATTTGGAAAAAAATATCTTTATTTTATTATAAATTCTAATTCTATTTGATTATGTTATAAAAAATTATCTTTGTTTTATTATAAATTCTAATTCTATTTAATTAGCAAATAGTTTGATCATAAAATTTTATTATAAATATATTTTAAATTATCTAAATTATTGTAACATCTCTCTTTCGTCTTACTTTTTGTAATCGAACATGTAAATGATTAAGAAAACAAAAATGGATGTAAACCTTAAACTTAGTCCGGGGAAGTTTCCCTTGAAAATGTAGAATCTTTACCCTAGTGGATTCCTTTCCAGCTCGGGGGTGGCCTCTCAATGGTAGAAACATACATTGAACAAGGTGTCCAATGGTTGGGAGGAAAGATGCAGTTAAGCCATCAGTCGCCCTGGTCTATTGGTGTTAAGGTAAGCACGCCTTAACCTGGTCTGTTGGTGTTAAGGTAAGCATGCCTTAACTTGTTAAATTTTTTGAAGTTCATTAATAGATAGATGTTCAAATTCTCTTGAGTAAAAGATTTCATATGAGTTTATGTATAGATTCCTCATGTATGTACAATTCTAATGATTAGTATGGACCTAAAAGTTATGAGGAATAGTGTGTTAAATTTGGTGAAGCTCCTACATGGATATATGTTTAATTCGAATGAGTTAAATGATTTCATACCAGCATAGATCCATCTTAAACCCATATCTATCAAGCACTGAGAGGGATCCAATTTATTGAGGTGTATTTCTTTTTTTAAAATTTAAACTCAAGAAATTTGATCTCTCTTGATTTATAGATCCGGGTTTAAGTTTTAAGTTTTTATTTTATAAAAGAACATGTATTTTTTAATTACTTTTCATAATATTTTATTTTATGAACAAACATGGATTTTTTTAAAATACTTTCCATAATTTTTTATTTTATGAGTCGACATGAATTTTTTTAATTATTTTTTAATTAAAAAAATTATTCTTTACGTTTTATTAGATGTAACGCTACAAACACGTTACAACATCTTCCCCATACTGGGTTGTAGAGCACCTCGTTTCACTCGGTGCAAATTTCTATATAGATTTCTCATGTATGAACAATTCCAATGATTAGTATGGACCTAAAAGTTATGAGGAATATTTTGTTAAATTTGGTGAAGCTCTTAAATGAATATATGTTTTAATTCAAATGAGTTAAAATATTTCATGTGAATTTCTATATAGATCTCTCATGTATGTACAATATGGAATTATGAAGGGTGTTATGAACTTAGAGTCATGAAGAATAATTCGTTATTCTCTATGAAGATTATATGTTATTTCAATGAAGAGGGTTGTATAATAATTACTTGATTAGTATGAAGACTAAATGTTAGTTTAAACAAATGTTTATTTAAAATATATATTTTTTTAAATGGAAATAATTATTAAACACTATAGTTAGGCTTACAAGCAAGAGAAAAATCCTTGTAGTTCATTCTCGTGAATGAGGGTTAGGGCTTTTAGATCCACATTATATAGTATAGGGATATTGCGAGCTTGAATCATATACTTTTCTTATGGTTAATCGAAATCGAAACACATTGAAAGGTTTCTTTGTTTCATGTATAATATTGTATGAAGTTGCAAGTTTGATTATCAATGTTAGCCCCTTTAGATATGTTACTTTTATCATGTATGATCCTTACATGTAAAGGTTGTGTTATAATGATAATAAGATAATTATTATTAAACTAAGATGTTTAGTTATTAGAGGATTGAAGGGAAATAAAACAAAAATAACAAAAATAATTTTAACCGTTTCTTCATTCTCAAGGAATTAACTGTGTATGTTATATGTGGTATCAGAGCTGAAGTTACAGCACTCAGGCCTATTTGACTCAGCATGAGGTAAGAGAGTACAAATTTGTTAAACTAACGAAGTGACTCTACCTGTAGAAGGGAAACAAACGAAGAAACAAATTCAATTTCAAAGTCCTGCAAGAGGTAACCAATGAGATAGAACTTGAATACCGTGACAAAATCGTCTGCGAGTTACTAGTAAGTATTTTCATTATGTTTTATCTTTGAAGCATTAGATTCATAAACAGACTAATGGAATTCGTGCTAAAGGTAAATTCCACAAGAAGTACATATTTTGCTTTATAATTTTGGTAAGCACTAGAGTATCTATACTCTAGACGATAATACCATAACTCTATGATTTTTGAGAAAAGTATGATGACACTGTATATGAACGATCCTACAAGAGATGAGTAATTATATGATTTAATCCTAAATAGTAGTGAAATGAAAACTTAGTGACCATAAATGAGTATGTGTACATGTTCCTAGGGGACCCACTCATACATATAAGTTAATTGATAAACTACTAATGAACTATGATGTTTAGTGAATGTTTAGATATGAATGTTGGATGGTTGTGATCTCGTAAAAGTATCATTTTTCATGATGTGTGGGAACCTTGTGTATGAAGTTATATTTATAATTTTGTAAAAACAAGTGAAATGAATTGAAATGGAACATATTGCTTACAACTGGTAGAGATGAAGTAGATTTACCCTCATCAAGTGAAAATAACTTGTTAAAAGAGGTTCAAGAGTGGTAAAAGTGATTCTCATTAAAGGGCGTTCTGAGAGTATAATATAAATGTTATATTTGAAAACTCTTTAGAAGGTTTTAGTGAGCTTATAATTCTGTAATTTACTTGCTAATTAAATATACATATATATATTTAAATCTGGTATAAATTTTAAAAAAGGAAGTTGAATTAAAATTTACTTTAGTTAATTCATAACTAAATGTTAAACAATTGTTATTGGTAGTGTTAGCTTAGCATAATGATACTTATTAAAGTATTTGTGTATTTCTACGTGACGTAATATGTGATAGAACAAATGTAATACCTGGCACTGAAATCATATGATTGTTTGGTTTTATATCCATGTGAGGAATGAACGAAGGAATCAGTTATCCAGGATAAAACTTCAAGGTTCTCCAAAAGGTAACTAAGGAGATAAAGATGTGAAATTGTATGGCGAGGTATGTTACTACATTTCCCAACGAAATTCACTCGATTAAAAACCGTAAGTATGCGAGTAATGTTTTCATCTTGTTTTGGCATTATGTATTATGTTTACATATGGAAAATTGAAGTTCAACTATAATACATTCAAGAGGAAATATATACATTGTCTCTCTCTATATAGATATGGAAATGTTTAGCAATAGGCTTATGAAGATGCAAGTTGAAAACATTGAGTTGGTAAATAGAATAACCATTGGATTTAGTGGATCTCCTTATAAATTTGTGCAGTTTATGAACATGTGTGTATTCTTAACATGAGTCGTCTTGTTAAAATATTTTCGACTCAAAGTATAAATGTTCCATTGCTAAGTACGTATTCCATTTTGATAATGCTAACAACCATATGGAGGTATATAGCAATTTGGGTTATACACATTTAGCTTACTATTGATGAACCTTGTGCAAGGTTGAAACGTTTCATTCATCGGTTACCATCCAAGTATATATGAGTAAAGATGTTTAGATGTTGTTAATATATAAGAGGTGGATTGATGCATGAGGATTTTGAAGTTTATTGCTTGAAAGCATGTGAGATAAATGCTACTAACTTGTGAATGAAGTTAATGTCTATCGCAAGCTAAGGACTAGCTAAAGTGTCCAGGTATTGGAGGTAAATGATGTCCTCCAAAAGATAAGTAAGAATATTGTTTTACCTATGCGATCTTTTCAGTTATATTGAAAAATGATCATGTGTTGCAAAATATTCGTTGCTTACATTATGATTAAAGATTGCGAAGTGGTATATTTATGTTATGCTTTTTGCAAAATCTTGTATAAGCTGTGCAATGTGCAGGTTATTAAAAGAAAAATGAACAATGACGACATAAAGAAAATGAAGAAACTCAAAGATTATTAAGGGCATAAAAAAAAAGGATGCTAAAGAAAACAAATACATCCAGAAGGTATGAAAGATCGAAGGAAATTAAAGACGAAAGACAAATTGTTGAAAAGCATGAACACCGAGGACGGTGTTATTTTTAAGGGGGAAAGGATGTAACATCTCTCTTTCACCTTACTTTTTGTAATCGAACATCTAAATGTATACTTGTTTTTGGTGAGGAGCTTAAGGCCAAGGCCCCACCAGTAAACCTTTTAGGTATGTTTTTTATTTTCCTAAGTTGTAATTATTAAATGGTAGAATCAGGGGACTGAGGGCACTATGCAACTTAATGATGGGGCATGAATCCACTAGGGGGAGAGCTTGACCACTAAGAGGAATATGAATAATGATGGAGGGTCATCCTATTTCTACGAGCACTAGAGAAATAGTAAAGTGATTTATATTAGTTACCTTAAGTGATAAGGTCATCATCCTAAGTTGAGGATAGCGACTATTCGCCGCATGTTAATATTTAACTACGGTGACCTATCTATTAGCATAAAGCTATACCTAGGGTCATAAAACTAACTAATATCACTAGATATTATTAATATCATAACTCCAAGAAGAGTGTCGGGAAAGTACCCTTAGTATCCTTAAACAATAAGAAGTTAAGGTTGTGTGGTCTACCTACTAGTTAACTATTATTATGAAATAATCCTAAGAGGGATTAAGGAATTTCCTTAAGTTTTATCATTTTCAAATACCTATTAAAATATTCCCAAATCTTTAATGACCTGAAGAAGAAAAGAGGTTATGGTATTTTTCCTATAAAAAGATTTAAGGTTATATATAGATAGATAGATATATAGATAGATAGATATAAATATATACTTAATTATTGAAATCCAAAATCGAAATTTGGATCCTTACTCGTACTATGTTATAGAAGGATAAGTATGTATTAGTTGGGGGTAGCAAATTCTTCAAAAACACCTCCTTTTAAATAATTTCTTAAAGAGTAAAATTACTTTTATAAGGACATTATTTGTTATAAAAGTAACCATATCTACATGTACGTTCATGAAAGTAAAAGTGAAGGATTTCCTATTTTATTTAGGAAATGTATGAGGATATTTCAAACAAACTACCCCTCCGTTGAAATCAAGCATGGAGAAATCCTTTGAAATGTCACTTGGCATTCTGCTCCTATTTTTGAGGAGTTTCGATCTCCAAGTGGTGGGGGGAGGAAGAGTCTGTCCCTAAGGGAGACAGACTCTCCAAATCCATAATGACGTGGATATAAATGTACGTGGTCAAAAATGGATTGGGAGGAGGTTCTGAGTTCCTACTGCATAAACCAGGATTATGGTATACACCGAGGGAGAGTCAATCCTAAAGCATTGTTTGAGATTTGTGGTGGAAGAGCGCGCTGGTCAACGGATGGGGAAAACTCACCCACCATGGAGTCTGCATTGGACGAGCGACCTCTGCTCCAAATGAGTAGGTCTGCATTAGATGAGTGATGTCGACGAAGGTATGGGATGCTTGTATTTCCTGATCTCGGCTTTATTAAACCTTGTGTGAGTTAGATCACTGGATGATAGGATAAAATGCCTGCATTTTTTGTATTCCATGCATTTTTGGACTCTTGCGTACACGGTTATAATCCATTTGGATGCGATCTCTACCTGCAAGGATTGATCCCTCTCTGCCTGTAATTAATGATCCCTTACACTTACTGATGTTAAATCCTCCATATGATGCGATCTCCACCGTAAGGATCGGTCTCTTCACCTTCTCGATGGACATCGTTTGACTGTATCTGTGTATGAGGAGTCAACGTTCATCGTAAATAAAACTCTGCATGGATAGAGTTACGTTGTAAGCGAGTTTACTAACCTCTTCCGGTTTAATTTAGATCTCGTTATGGATAGAGTTACAGTGTAAGATTTTTTACTGATGTATGTTGGTTTAATTAGATCTCTATATGGATAGAGTTAACCTAGTAAACGTGTTGTGGAACTCTACCTTAATTCTCGATCTAGATGGCTCTGAACCCTTTCGTTAATTTTTTGAAAAAAGAATTGCCTTCGATCTGCAAGAAGGATTGGAATAAAATCAAGAGTTAGCGCCCAACTAACTAAATCTCTGTAGAGAATAGAGTTACCATATAAAATGTTATTACCTTTGTTTTTTATATTGATGGCTGAGCATAGGGATAGTGTACAACTATGTGATCTCTGAGATATAGAGTTAGCGCCAACCTAACTAAATATCTGTATAGAACAGAGTTACCATATAAACTTTTATTACCTCTATTTTTTATATTGATCATTGAGGATAGGATAGCGTCCAACTAAGCGATCTCTATGAAATAGAGTTAATGCCCAGCTAACTAAATCTCTGTATAGGACAGAGTTACCATGTAAATGTTTTAATACCTATGTTTTTAATATTGGTCTATGTGGAATAGAGATAGCGTCCAATTTAATATTGACCTCTGCCAAGGAAAACATAACGTAGATAAGTATTATAAGAGTTGATGTTTGCTCATAACAAATTGTGATGTAGATTTACTATCAGAGTCGATCTCTGCTAAGGAAATCATGAAGTTCATAATAGATCTAATCTGGTCTCTGCAAAGACCTTGTTTAATAGTTATATACAGCTCGGGGTTGATCTCAGCTATTAAATTTAGATCCGAGCTAGAGCTCTAGATTGATAAATAGTATTAGATTTTTTATAAGGATGTTAGTTGTATTGAAAAGTAGTTAGGAAGATTAAGAAAGAAAAAATGGATGTAAACCTTAAACTTAGTCTTGGGAAGTTGCCCTTGAAAGTGTAGAATCTTTACCCTAGTGGATTCCTTTCCAGCTCGGGGGTGGCCTCTTAGTGGTAGAAACATACATCAGATAGAGTGTCCAATGGTTGGGAGGAAAGTTGCAGTTAAGCCATCAGTCTCCCTGGTCTATTGGTGTTAAGGTAAGCAAGCCTTAACTTGATGTTAAATTTTGTGAAGTTCATTAATAGATAGATGTTCAAATTCTCTTGAGTAAAAGATTTCATATGAGTTTATGTATAGATTCCTCATGTATGTACAATTCTAATGATTAGTATGGACCTAGAAGTTATGAGGAATATTGTGTTAAATTTGGTGAAGCTCCTAAATGGATATATGTTTAATTCGAATGAGTTAAATGATTGCATATGAATTTCTATATGGATTTCTCATGTATGAACAATTCTAATGATTAGTATGTACCTAAAATTTATGAGGAATTGTTGTATTCAAGCAAAGAGTAAATGCATACACAGATATATAATCAAGACACGAGAGATGAGTCGAATGCATCCAACTGGTTATATTCATCTTGATTGTATTATTTATACATGTTACATGTGGTTGGAGCGGTTGCACCCTCTCCAACTGCTTCTTTAACTATAAGTAACTAATGACAATTAAGGATTCCGAAGGGTCCCTTCCAACATCTCCCCCACCTCAAAATCTTTCTTCGTCTCAAAGAAACATGAACAACCACGAACTTTGATTCCTTTAGTCTTTGTCGGCAGTCGGGTAGTGGCCAATCGAGCCGCTTACCCCTTTCACCTTCCTGCTGGATTCATCCTCTACGGTACAGGAGCATCTGGGCTTCCACACTCTACCATTGCAACAACTCACCAACTGCCTAAAAAACGTCTGAAATGACGTTGAATAGATGTTTATGTGTGTCAGCACCGGGGGGCTCGATCAATTTAAGTGTTCTTTTGTCATTATTAACGTGAAGCGCTTTCTCTATGTGGTATAGATGTCTTTTGCTTGAGTACATGCTTTTCGTATACTCAGTTGTCGTGGGGCTTCCTGCAAGTTCCGAATGTGTCGCTGCTACTTGTGGTCGATACCAACTAATATTGGTCAACTTGACGCGACTCGACATGACTTACATTGATCGGCAAGAAACCGACTCGATTTACAACTTTTATGAATATACATGGTTCAAATAAGCTTTAAACATCCCATTTTTTTCGACTTATTTTCAATGACCTGACACTTTTTCCAACATCATGGCCACTTTTAGTACCAACCATTTACAACTGACCAAAACAATACAATTCTGTAGACCGCATTATAACGACTACAATGAAGGGTCAACCAAATAGCTTCAACTACATAAGTAAAATCTTGACCAAAGTAACGTTTTTGACCGACCATTTTTATAACTAAAGTGACCCGACCATCATCTAATTTTCTGTCAGCCAATTTATCATACTTTAACTTTATAGAGTATATTAACTGATCGATCATAATTAATATGGACGAGGTTTCGACCAATCAACTAATGGACTAAAATTTACAACCGAGTATATTTCCATATCGACGAAAAAGAGAATTTTACCCACATGTACAAAATATATTACTGCAATCTCAGTCTTCACATGCTCGAACTAAGAAGCAATCAACGATACCTTTTCAAAGCAAGACAGGGACGGCATTCCTCTGAACAGACTCATCGATGGGTATAACTTTGATTAGCTTAAATGATCAGTGCATTGGTTGATCGCCCGGCTTCCCAAACATATGCTTATCCTTCTAGACGACGAATAGCAGCAATACCTCAGCAATTGGACACGCGATCATGTACCCAGCAGCGTCGAAGTTAAAAGGCAGTGTATAACAATGCTTTGAAAGCACCGGTGATAACCACCTTCTGAATGTGTGCAGGTAGAGTCATCTGGTCGATGGATGGGAAAGTAATTGGTGGTCATATCCATTGTTTGCACATCGTAGTCGACATACACTTTGAGAGACAGATTTTGAGTTTCTTTTCTAAACAAGCAGATAACTTGGTATGAGGTTGTAAGTCGACGATTGGTGAAGTTAATGCATGGAGGTGGTTCCATATGATACTTTCGTCGGTTCCCTTTCACGATTCCATGACTTCTCAGGTCGGCTCTCCATCTAGCATATGTCTATGACTGCCCAGGTCGACTGCATAATAATCTTTATAATGTCTATGACTGAGCAGCTTGACAATCTTTTTTGTTCCTGTTAGGCCAACCTCCAACTATCGGTTGAGGGAATAATCACATACCATCCCATCCAAAAGATGATAAACATCATCAGTTTTGGAAACATAGCTGAAAGGATCATTGCATTGAAAGATAAAAAAAATTCTTCTCCTTCTGTATGTGCAGAGAGGCTCAACTCTGAAAGATTATTCTTCTTCTTCTTTTTTTTTTTGCAAAGCCATCATTCCAAGATTGTTTGATATAACTCTTATATTCATAGATCTTGTACAGAACTTAGGCGTCAAAACTTTATGCAATAATAATTTCAACCTCTTCTTACGTAACATTTGACTATTCTGAGTATCTTACCCGTGAGCAGTTTTTATTTCAGTAGTGTAATCATATAAAGAATGCTTTTACGGCGGACATCTCATTCGTTCTTCATCCATCCTATAATCAATCCTATCAGCAGGTTCTTGATCGCTCCTATCAGCTTCTTTCTCTGGCACGCAGGAAAGTCTTCAACAACGCCTCAGCAATCAAGCAACGTTAACATTTCTTTGATTCTTGCAGGGATTCCTTCTCCTCACGATCTTTTTTGCAGGTTCGAACTGGCTCCCTCTACTGCTGCTATCACCCAGACCAGAAGAAGACGGCAACAGTGCCAGATGTTGTATTCAAGCAGAGAGTAAATGCATACACAGAGATATAATCAAGACACGAGAGATGAGTCGAATGCATCCAACTGGTTATATTCATCTTGATGGTATTATTTATACATGTTACATGTGGTTGGAGCGGTTGCACCTGCTCCAACTGCTTCTTTAACTATAAGTAACTAATGACAATTAAGGATCCCGAAGGGTCCCCTCCAACAGAAATATTTTGTTAAATTTGGTGAAGCTCTTAAATGGATATATGTTTTAATTTGAATGAGTTAAAAGATTTCATGTGAATTTCTATATAGATCTCTCATGTATGTACACTATGGAATTATGAAGGGTGTTATGAACCTAGAGTCATGAAGAATAATTTGTTATTCTCTATGAAGATTATCTGTTATTTCAATGAAGAGAGTTGTATAATAATTACTTGATTAGTATGAAGACTAAATGTTAGTTTAAACAAATGTTTATTTAAGATATGTTTTTTTTAAATGGAAATCATTGTTAAACCATATAGTTGGGCTTACAAGCAAGAGAAAAATCCTTGTAGTTCATTCTCATGAATGAGGGTTAGGGATTTTAGATCCACATTATATAGTATATGGATATTGCGAGCTTGAATCCTATACTTTTCTTATGGTTAACCGAAATCGAAACACATTGAAAGGTTTCTTTGTTTCATGTATAATATTGTATGAAGTTGCAAGTTTGATTATAAAAGTTAACCCCTTTAGATATGTTACTTTTAACATGTATGATCCTTACATGTAAAGGTTGTGGTATAATGATAATAAGATTTATTATTAAACTAAGATGTTTAGTTATTAGATGATTCAAGGGAAAGAAAAAAAAAATAACAAAATTAATTCTAACCGTTTCTCTATTCTCAAGGAATTAAATGTGTGTGTTACAATTATCTAAATTAAAAAGAAAATAAATCTAATTTGGAATCTAATAAAAATACAAAATAGATAAAAGAAATTTAATAACAATACAAAATAGATAGAAGAAATCTAATAACAATACAAAATAAATAGAAGAAATCTCAATCTTGTAAAGGTGAAGCAAGTGGTCATATGGAAAAGATTGTTCATATGACTTACAAGAATTGAACCTTGGTGGGGAGGACAACAATCATTCATCCCAACCACCAAAACTACAACCAATGGACAGATCTTTAAAATATTTATTATAATGTTTGGTAAATATATAATATGATGAAAAAATAAAATAAAAATAATTCATAATAATATTAATTATTAATAATTATGAAATATTATATTTCATAATATTGGTTATTTATTGATTATATATATATGAATGAAGGTATTTTGGATTTGAACTTGTGATCTAAGGTTTTTTATTGGCAACATGTTCTTTGAACAAAATTTTGAACACAAAGTAAAAAAAATTGTTGGATTTTTTATTCCACTAACCCTTGAACATGGTTAGCCATTATTAACTATGTTGACTATGTATGTTATATTCACCATAACTCACCTTATTAACCACATTAATTAGCTAACTCTAACTCATTGATTAATTAACCTTGTAACCACTTATCCTATGATCTCTATTTAACTACGTAAGCCATTAATAATCGTTCACCTTGATCATTATTGACCTTGTTGACCATGGTTGAGCATCGCTAATCATGGTTGATCGTCATTAACCACCCTAACCATATCTTCAAAGGTTAATTATCTTAAGACCACACACTTATTTTAGATCTACAACTAGTAGATTGCATCTCGCCAAGACCTCAAGGAGGCTTTGCTCAAATCACAGGTCAACTACTTGAAGCTCCATCATGAGAATCTTCTCGGTGACCTAGAGTTTTAGGAGAGATGCAAGATTGAGTTCCATTTACTTATAACTATTATCGTAATTCCTTGGAAAGTAATAATATTATCTTATCTTATTGTACCCTACAAACCAAGTTATATTGTAACCTATAAACCCATAATCCCCTAATCCATATTGACCTACTTTGGTTGGTATGGACTATCAGTTAATTATGTCAACTTGCACAACTAACCAACTGCTTCTAACCTAAGTCACAGGGTTTGGCGAACCTGAACCTTGAAGTTTGAGTTGACGAACCTAAAAATATTGTTGATGTTTGTTGAGGTTCGACGAACCTCAAAGCTAAACCTATTTCCGAACTGAATCAAACCCAGATTATAAGGTGAACCTAATTGAATTTGAACCTTATAGCCGAATTTTATTGGGGTTCATTGTGGTTCGTAGGTTTTAAATAAAAAAAATTGAAATTAATAAAAATAAAAGCATAATACCTAGAGTCTAGACTATCGACTTTTCCCTGCCATCCATTGGGTGATGATGATGAATAGGTACATTAAACTCACTACAATAGTCACATCAATGCTATTGTTGTTGTTGATGAAGCAATTGAATCAAGCATGGGAGTTGGAACACACCAAACACAAAAAGAATACGTTGAGCAATTTCAAACTGGATTTTTCAAACCGAATATGGTTGAAGGTTGTCAAGCAAAACAAAGCAACGAAGATCTCTTGACATTGCCAAGCCAGGTACCACATCCTGAGTGGTTGGCGGAAGCAATGTTGAATATGAATAGACACATTGTTACAAGCACCAATGAAGAAATCATCGGCATGCCTTCGCTGCCAGCATATGTGAACAATGAAGCTATCCACTATTATGTGGATCTAGGTGGTGGAAAAGAAGATACTGCAAGGAATGAAGACCATGTGAAGACACTGCAATCGAAGAGAAACTCTTAGGTGATCCTCAAAACCATCCAAGTACCACACCACTGCTTGGACAATTCCTAAGGCTTCTTGTGGAGAGAGTGAGAAAAAAGGCAAGGGAAAGATCAACATATTTTATTCAATTAAGTAATAGCTCACAGCTAGTTACCTCAGATGACTACATCGCACTATTGGTGGAGTTTGAACAGAAGAAAAATGAGTTGTAGGAAATGAGACAGAAGAAGAAGGAATATGCGAAGGAAAAGAGGACGGAAAGGATTGTTCAAAAATAACAATGAAAGAAAGAAATGATACAAAGAGAGCAACAAAGGCATGACATAGAATACCATAAGCAATTGGCCATGCATGAAAACAAGCAAAGAAAGGTCCAACAAAGAAAACAAAAGGAGAATGTGAGTATGGAGGAGGTGGACATAAATGTGGACGAGATTGAGCTAAGAAGGATGGTCATGACAAATCAAATTGCAGACAATAAATGCTTCTTCCAAGACCTTATAAACATCTAGGTCCCCCAGTTTCATCCAACCGGTCCACCTCCCCCCCATTATCATCCAACTTCTTTATGTTTGTTGTGAACATCCACTGATTTGTATGTTTTTTTAGGACACCTGAAACCCGAACCCCAAGAACAATGGAACCATGAATCATCCATTGAATTTTTTATGCGCAAAAGAAGTTAAATGAGTGACATGCGTATTGAGAAGTGCTTCGATCTCACAAAACTCTATGACACGCGGAAAAGAGAAAGAGGACTGTTACTGCCATCTACACTTACATGAAACAATGTTTTTATTGTGGAAAAAGGTTTTTATTTTTTTAAACAAGTAAAATAGCTGCAAAGCATCTAGTCCATGCTTTAGATTAAGTTAAAATAAATTTGATAAATTTTTGAAAATTTTAAATAATAAAAAATATCTGAAAATAAAATCAAAAACTAATATGAAATAGTAGAAGAATCTAGACTTAATTGTCTCTCAATCTCTAATTTTCATTGTAATCCAAAAATCAATTGAAATTGTTAATTTCTAACTATATATTTTGAGAATAAAAATAGACTTTTTGACAAAGTATTAAATAAAATTTTAAAAACATATTTAGATTAAACAAATGTGATGAATAAACAAACAAGCTTAGACACATTTGTATGATAATCCAACTAGTACAAACACAAGTGAAGAGCAATCTATATACAATGCTAGTGAAAACCTCAAACGATACACTTTTTATACACTGCCACTGGATGTGTAATGGCAAAATAAATGGACATACTTTTTATTATTATAAAAACCATAAATTCTTTCTTTAATCTTTAAATTTTTGTATAGAAGAAAGGTCATGACTTGGTTAACCTGATTTGTGTAGTGTTAATCCGAAGAGGTCATTATCATGATGTAACTGTTCTCATCACATTTATCTATCATTTTTAATTCCTTCCTCTTTTGTTATTTTTCCCCCTCCATAGGTGTATAGAAAATAGTAAGGAGTGTTTTAATAATGCACCACCAATTAGTTTATATTTCAAAAATATTATATTTTTATTATTAACCTACTTCTTTTTTTCCAGCGAAAAAAATCTACTATTGATATTCATATGAATCAAATAGTACAAAGATGTTCTTGATTCTATGACCGAATCAATCAAAAATACTTCCAAGTATGGTCTGATTTACAATTATATCATCAAGACCTTCCCAATCCCCCAAAAAAACTCAAAATGTCAGACCTCCCAAAAAACTAACCAAATTACAAAAAAGTGTAGACAGCATATATCTACAGCCAAACTGAAACATGACAGAACAAATACGCTTCAAGTCCTTAATCAAAAAAATAAGTGACTCCACTATCTAGAATGATATTATCACACCATTCCTCCCATAATAGATGACCTTCCAAGCATGTCAGAGCCTGTTTGGATAACTTATCTGCCAGCAAGTTATGATCTCTAGAAATATGTTCAAACATAATATTCTGCTGCTGGGATATTTCTTTTTGAGCTCGAAGACACCAATGTCTCAAATTTGTAACATTCAGTTTGAATTCACCAGCTGCCCACTTGATTGTAACCCGGGAATCACCGTACACTTTGATGTTGACTAAGCCAAAAATATTTGCCACTTTTAATACACACCAAAGAGCCATAAGCTCTGCTTTCATGTTGCTACTAACACCACAATTTAACCTGACTGTGAAATAATGTGATTCATTCAAATAAAGGACACCTCCCACTGCACAAATCCCATTTTGTGCAGCCCCATCGAAGAAAAGTACAGGTTGTTCCACCTTAAGTGTAAAATGACTAACTTTGGCAATCTTCTGTCTATGATCATTAACCTTATATGCTGAAAACATCTGTATTGCTGTCAGGATGCATTTCATTACATCCGGAAGCACATTCTGAAAGATTGCACAATTTCTTGTATACCAAATTGCCCGAGTAATGCAGATAGCAATAGTAAAATATTGTTTGCAATTCCTGTACCAACTCAAGAGACAAAACTTGAACTCACCAACTTCCCAATGATGAGTAATATTCAAGTTGGTAGAAACAAATTCCTAGATTTTTTGAGTGAATTTGCAAGTGACAAATAAATGTTGAGTCGTTTCTGCATCATTATGGCAAAGTATACAGAAGCTAGGGCCAATCCATCCACGCTTGCTCAGATTTTCCCAAGTCTTCAGTTTATCCTGCAGGGCTAGCCATATAAAACATTTTAATTTTAATGGAATTGACCATTTCCATAAATTCTTGTACCACCAATCTTGAGGGAAGATTAATTTGTCTTGTATAATTCTCCTGTATGCAGTTTTTGCCGTCACAATACTAGTAGATGGATTCCCTCCCCAAACAAGTTGATCAGTTTCCTGATTCAGTTTGACTCCTGCTGAATTTAAGTTCATGATGTATGTGTCCCAAGCCCAAGCTAAGTAACCAGAGAGTCCAAGATCTCTAGTAGAAATCCAAATAGCTGACCCATCACCACCAGGCCTGCACATCTGAATCTTATCCAAAGTGGACAGGCCTAAAACTTGTAAATACTGGGGAAGGATAGATGGAAGTAGGAAAGTATCTTCCATCCCTAAAATGGGATCCAAACCAACACGAATCTTCACACCTGTTCCCACCTGCCAATAGAGCTCATTTTTTGTCCATTTGAACTTTCATAAATCCTCGCCAAATGGGAGAAAAATTCCAATTGCCCAATTTTGGATTTCTTATCTAGTGATAGACATCCTTATTTAGATATTTTCTTTTTATGAGTCTAGACCAAAGAGTACTGCCGAAGATACCCCTCCACATACTTTTTAATTTGAGGGCTGTATTGAAGACCTCTAGATCTTTGATTCCCCAACCACCAAATCTAAAAGGTATTGACAGAGTCTCTGCTGCAACCATCGGAATTTTAGCATTGTCAGCAAACCCTGTCTAGAGAAAATTAAAGAAACATTTCTTGATGGCTTTAATGATGAAGGAAGGCATTTCAAGTAGTGAAAACCAATATACAGGAATGCTTGAAAGCACCGATTTAACTAAAATGAGTTTGCCTCCAATAGATAAAAGTCTATAAGACCAGTGAGCAATGCGTGCTTCAATTTTCCTCAACAACCAGTACTAATCTTCGATGAGATAATTATTGGGTTTTAAGTTAAAACCCAGATATTTAAAGCCATGTTCCAAAGGACAACAATTGTAAGGAAGCACAGAACAGATATCCCTCAAATGCTCATCATTCATATTTAAGTGGAATAAGTTTGATTTGACAGAGCTGACCTTCATGCCCAAAGCATTACAAAAAGTCTGAATGATTTTACTATACATTTTCCACTCCTCCACAGTATCACTTCATTTTTTCTTATTTTTAATTTGAATTTATTTTATTAACATTATAAATTTAATATATTTTAATATTTAAAATCTTATAAAATATAATTGATATTCTATTAAAATATAGATTTGTGTTTACCAATTTTTAATTAAAAAATTAAGGAAAATTTAGAACACTCACAAAAATAAAAATAATAATGATTAATCATTAGATTAAAAGAATTCCAATTTAAAGTTTACTTCATTAATTTTAAGCCCGTAAAAAACGGTGCTTTTTCTCGGTCAATAGGATCTCTCGATCTCGCTTTCGTTTTTCATTTCCGAGTCAACTGAATCTACAAGGTAAAGATGAGTGACTGCCACCTATCCATATGCCTTTATTGCTTCCATTCGAAAATAAGGTAAACTTAATTTGGATCTTTATATGCGTTTCGTAAATAAGGTAAACTTAAAAATATTTATGGAAATTTTCTGAAAGATTTAAGGAGCGGGATTATGCAAATTGCAGTCTAAACTTTAAAAAAACTATTAAAAAAATGTTAACGATTTTATATTTACTTATTATTATTAATATAAAATATAAATAGGTAAAAATCTTTTAAAATTAAAAAATTTCAAAACCAATCAATATTTGATATTTTGCATAAAAATTTTAAATCATAAAATAGAAGACTCCACACTAACTTATTCTACGTGGATATATATAAAACCAAATTTATAACCATTATTAACATTATCTATATAAAAAATTAAGAGTAAAATTGAAATAGGATTAGAAAAATTAAATTAATAATATTCACTTCATTAAATTTCAAGGTTTAACCCTCAGTATAAAAAACTATTATTAATATAAAATTATAATCCATGTGACATGAATAAACCTTCTAAATATTTAAATACTAATGCAAATTCCATACGTTTTGAATCTTGATTATGATTATTTATTTTTTCATGGGCATTCCAGTTGGGTTGGCATTATGGTTAGTTTTGAATCTTGATTATTTATTTTTTCATGGGCATCCCACTTGGGTGCCCTGGAATTTGTACATTTTTCTGTTAAGATTATATAGGTAGGGTATTATACTTCCTAATTCACCGCAATTTAATATGGGGACCAAGATGAGGAATATTCTACATTTAATGCACAAATTTATTAAATTGGATCCATGTATTTATTACTGTTGAGGTAGCCATAACCTGCCGCCAGCGTTTGGATATCATGCTTGAAAGGCTATAAGCATCAACTAGGCTAAGCTACTGTTGGGATTCTTTTTGCTTGGCCGCCTAAGTTCAGCTATGTTCTCATCTTATCTGGATATTGTTGTAATGACACATAGTGGTGCCTGGTGAATACTATTGTGTTCACACCTAGTGGTGCCAATTAGAATAATTAGTAAACTTGGAAAAGGATGATATTAATCACCTGTGATGATTCTTCTTGAGATCTGAGTCCTCCTCGCAGCCATGGCCTCCTCCTCATGCTCAGGTTCTACCTTCATGCTCTCATGCGGTCATCCCCTCATGCAGCACAGTATGGAACATTTCAAAGAGTTGTCCAGTATGGTGCACAACACGTTCCCACACTCCAAGTGGCCTGTCGTGTGTTACAGGTGTAAATATATTAGTTACAGGTGTTGAACTCGCAACCACATGCAGACTGATTCAAGTCATATCACTCATGCTATTTTCTATGACATTAATTGTCATAGGGTTGATATAACATTTCATTTATGGTTATTTGATGGTTGTTTCTACGTAGCAAGTTTACTTTTTTTTTTATAATTTGTTATTTATTTTGCACAAGATGGAAAATTAGTCAGCTCTATGTACGACACCAATAAAAACGGATAATGTAATTTGGAAAAGTTTTTTAAATTTTTTAATTTTTAAAAAATTTATTTTAATATCCAATTTTTTTTAAAACTTTAGTTCACATTAAATTAAAAACTTTCAGCAATTGAAAGTCAGAGGAATAAGGAGGCCAAGCGATCGCTATATTCTCTGCAGAGCAGGGACTAATAATAAACAAAATTAAAAGTAACTAATATTTTTTATTAAATAAAAAGATTTTGTAAACATGGCAAGATTTATTTGGAATATTGAAATGATAGCGATCGCTATATTCCCTGCGGAGCAAGGACTAATAATAAATCAAATAAACAAAATTAAAAGTAACTAATATTTTTTATTAAATAAAAAGATTTTGTAAACATGGCAAGATTTATTTGGAATATTGAAATGATAATTCTAGTCTAGTAAAATTTAGCATATATATTAAATTTCATAAGAGTTTATTACTTCAATTTTGAATAAGGTTTTAAAGATATATATAAAATTGTATATTGTAGTATATATTATAATTAAGGTTATATTATTAGTTAAAAAAAGGGTATAATTAAGTGTTGGTTAAGAAAATGGGTATGTTTATTAAATAGTATTTGTTTTTATGTTTATAATAATTAATTTAATGTTTATGCTAGTTTAATATTTATATTAATTAGTTTAATGTTTAACTTTTGTTTAAGAACAAGACATCTCCACAAAACTGAATGATTGGCTATACCTTACTTACATAGCACAGTCACAAGTAAAGTGGCCAGTAAAAAGCGATCGGGTAGCCAACTACTTAGTTTTGTGGAGATAATTAGTTTTTAAACAAAAGCTAAACATTAAACTAATTAATATAAACATAAAACAAATACTATTTAATAAACATACCCCTTTTCTTAACCATCGATAGTTGGTTCTTAAACAAAAGATAAACATTAAACTAATTGCACTGATAGGTGTTTAGATATTATCTGAGATTGTCACTATATCTACTTATCACACTGAAAAACATAGCCAGTGTGGCATATGCATGCTTATCAGTCTCATTGCATCATTTGGACAGGGGAGGACCTTCACCTGATGCTTATAGCTAACCAACAATGCATCATTGCATCATTTCAACATGAGGATATATGTGTTAGTATGTAAGCAAAGTGTTATAAGTACTATTTTTTTAAATTTCAAAATAATATGTGAAGTTCTTTATATATATTATTTTAATTTGATGGATTAGTTTGAGTGTTGTGAATTGTAAATTTAAGATTGTTATCAAATTTTTAAACTAGAAAAGTAAAAATATTATGGAATTTTTCTTTCAACAATAAAGTTTTCCTTCCAACAAAAATATAGATATAAATATACCATTTTGATTATAAAAAAGATTTTAACTTTTTGAAAATCTTAATAAACATTACAAAGATTTCTTCAACAACTCTTATGTGATTCAATTTTGAAGGATTCCTACAAAAATATTTAGAGGATGGATTAATGAGTGGCTCATTAGATGGGGAGGGATTGGAGGATACCATGTATCAGGAATACAAGACCATTTTAGATTCTAAAGCTACCAAAGAGTCTTTGGTGGGTTAATGCAAATTTCTAAATAATGTCTAAATCTTTTTATGTGATCATTTATATATCTTCAAATTCAGTGTTTGAAATTTTTTTGGTCTTTTAGGAATTTTTCAGGTCATTTAGTGCTTTTCAAGTGTTTTTTAAGTATATCTTTACTATGAATTTTTAAGTTTTGGAGATTGAACATATCACAAAAGGAGTTTTAAATTTAACGATTTATATCATGGAAAAACAGTGTCCATAAACTTGGGTTTATATGCATCTCTGTCTTGAAGTGATATGTGAATTTTATAACTCAATCTTACATCTGGTTTACATGTATATGTATTAATGTTCATATTCAACAATATCATTATATATATATATATATGAACAAATGTATATCTAATAGTGTTTGTTATTTAAAGGACAACCAGTGTCAAAAAGTAACTTTGATTGCTGACGTAGCCGTACCTTGTTCCATCCATTAAACCACATATTAGCAGATTAGTAATTTTGAATCTTACCATGGCTGGAATTTAAAGTTATAAGGCAATTTTCCCATCAAATATAGTTACAAATCAAGATAACCGGTCATACATCAAGATAACAATTAACACTTAAAATGTATAAAACAAATTTTTAAAGGTTTAATAAAAGATTTGACGAATGAGTTGGATTTCAAATTCCAACTCTAAATGTTAATGATACAGTGGTTAGTTGATGGGGATAGATGGATTTCATCCATCCACTCGGGTTCCATTCCATTGAAACATCTTCTGGCTTGGATGAGCTTTTATTAAGTGAAATATTTTGTGCAATATATATTTTACACTACAAATAAGAAATAAGAATATTTCATATATATCAATTTTAAAGTTAAAATATATATCTTGAATTTTTTTTGTTTTTTTATACACAAGAATGGTATTTGAAAGTTAACACATGGTATTTTTAGAAAATTTTATAATAAATATTGTCTTTTAGTTTTAAATAAAGTTATATTTTCAAGGATTTATGTTTTAATGGGTAACTTTTTTATGAGTAAAATTTAAAAATTTTGCAATTTATTATTAATTTAAAAAAAAATCAATATAATAAATTGTATTTAAAAAATATTGGAAAACTTTATAAAAATTTATAATATGAAATTGAACTAATACTAAGTCAAAAACTTTGACTTGCATATGAACATAAAAGTATAGGCTATGCGAAAAGAAAAGTATAAAGAAAAGTATAGGCCATGCTTTTCAAATGGACTAATATGTAATCTTTGCTCATTCTTAATCCAAGTTCAATATTTGACAGTATTGATCACATTAACTTACTAATTTTAACCCTCTTATATAATATTAAAAAAAATGATGATATTTTGGATTTGAACTTGTTATGTGAGGCTTACCTTGTTGAACATAGTTGATGCCCTAACCATATTGTCAAAGCCTTGCTAACTTAAGAGCCCATCGTGTTAGGAGATTTGCGATTGAGTCCCATTCATAATTATTGTCATCATTCATTGAAATCTCTTGTAACCCACAAACCCATATTCTCCTAATTCAAATGGAGCTATTTTGATTGGTATGGACTATGAATTAATAACAGGTTAACTAACTACCTACTCTTAAACAATCTACCTAGTAACCACCAAACACATTACTTCACTAATCCCAATAACTCACTAACCTTCAATAATCATTAATCATTATAACTACCATTGGCTATGGTTAACCACAATTGGTGTTGGCCATCTTGATTATGTAGATAATATAACCACTCTCCATCATCTCAATAAATCACTAACCCTTGGCACACTAATAATGTAGACACCTATCAACTAATCCCATCAAAACTCATAACCTAGTAACTCTACTCACCCATTAACCATTCACTATCATTAATGATGTTGACCATTGTTGACCTTATTAGCCATGATTGACCATCTTAATCATATTGAAAAAGATGACCATCTTAAAACTCATACTTCTTTTAGCCTTGTAACTATCGGTATCCATGAAGGCCCCCAAGAAGCTTTGGTCAAAACATAGTTAGACTTCTCCAAACTCCATCACCAAACTCTTGTTGATGACCTTGAGGAGGCAAGTTGCAACTGAATCCCATTCACTTATAATTATTGTTCTCATTCATCAGAGATTAATATTTTTTTCTTATATTATCATACTATGAAAATCCACTAATTCTACTAATCCACCAACCAAAAAACCTCGGACCCATATCAACATATTTTGACTTTTGTGGAATATTAGTCAACATAGTTTCCATCATTAACTATTGAAACTACCATTGACCATGGTTAATCACTATTGGTGTTGGCCATCTTGATTGTGTAGACAATATAACCATTCTTCATCATATGAATGACATTTACCTACTAATCTCACTAAATCACAAACCCTTGACCATCATTAACCATCGGTTGGTTGACCATATAAAAACCATATTCACCACTAGGGTAGGAATTTCGAAAAAAATCCACCAATCATTTTTTTATGGTTTTGGCCTGTTAAATTCCAACCCTGTTCATCACATTGACTTGCTAACCCGATCCCATTGACAGACTACGCGATCCCATTAACAGACTAATAGTGTAGACACTTGTCAACTAATCCCATCAAAGCTCATAACCTAGTAACTCTACTAACTTATTAACCCTTCAATATTATTAATGATGTTCACCATTGTTAACTTTATTAGTCATGGTTAATCATAGTTGATCATGGTTGACCATCCTAATCATATTGAAAAGAATGACCATCTTGAAATTCATATGTTTTTCAGCCTGTAGCCTATAGTTAGAAAACTCATGTCCATGAAACTGTTAAATTTTCAGAATTTACTTCAATCTGATCTAGGATCTTAACTGAGAGAACAACATGTATAGCATATCTACAACATATTAATCATGGACACAATAATTCAAGCACACAAGAGACACAGAGTTTACTGGGGGAAAACCATAAAGGTGAAAAACCCTAATAACTTCCTCAGAGATAGATAGAGCAATGATACAACCAGAATATAAGAGATAGTCTTCTCCTAGCAGCAGAGCTTCCTCCTCCACAAGTGCACCACTCTCCAAAGTGTGAGTGAGTGAATAGAATGTATAAAATGAGAGAGACACACTCTCTATTTATACACTAACTTGACTTGACCTTTACTCAACTAGGTCGACCTCAACCTAACCACTTAACATAATGCTGACTGGGCCGACCCCCACTAGGGTGGTCTAATAACCCTTTGACCCACATGGCCAACCCCCAATAGGGTGGTCTAATAACCATTTGACCCACATGACTTATACAGGGCTGACCCCAACAAGGTGGTCTAATAACCCTTCAAGTATAAGTTATGACACTTACAATATAAATGACGACACTTCCGTATAGAGGAATAATAACATTTCTATAGGAATACAACATAAATATATGTGAAATACATTCCGAAGTTACATATACATCAACACTCCCTCTTAACTAGGAAGGTATTTCTCGACACAGGTCTTCTAACACAAGCCATATTCTCTGGATCATCATCACTGGATAATCGTCATTGAGTCATCATCATCATCACTGCTGCTGCTATCTCAATCAATCTCTGAATCTACTCGTCATAGGAAGTTCTACAGAGCCAGTCCTTTTTCATACTGGATGTAGGCCCACCACCTGCAGGTCTTCGTCATCACTGGTCATACTGTGGAATCCTCAGGACTTATTACGTGCATCACAAAACATGGCTGCAGCATCCCAGGCTATTACGAGCACACAGTTCTACCTGTCAGATCTCCCAGGAGCACATTACATGTGACCCATCACAAAACCTGGCTGAAGCATCCCAGGCTGTTACGAGCACACAGCTCTACTTGTCGGATCTCCCAGGAGCACATTACATGTGATCTCATCACAAAACCTGGCTGAATCATCCCAGGCTGTTACGAGCACACATCTCTACCTGTCGGATCTCCCAGGAGCACATTACATGTGATCTCACCACAAAACCTGGCTGAAGCATCCCAGGCTGTTACGAGCACACAGCTCTACCTGTCGGATCTTCTAGGAACACATTACATGTGGTCCACCAAAAAACCTAGCTAAAGCATTTGAGGCCCTTTTCATCCTGTCCAGATCTCCCAGGAGAAAATTTACATGTGGTCATGTCAAAACCTGGCTGAAGCATCTGAGGCCTTTTTCATCCTGTCCAGATCTCCCAGGAGCAAATTACATGCCATGGGACAAAACCTCGCAAGAGCATCTCAGGATGTTACGGGTACACAAATCCGACCTGAAGATCTCCCAGGGCACAAATTACATATCCTCCTAGAGCAATGTCTCGAAAGAGCATCCCAGGCTGTTACGGGTACACAACTCCGACCTATAGGATCTCCTAGACATGCTCATCTACACAACCTGATCCACGGCCACAAAGTATCATCCTGATACTCACCATACATCATCCTGATGTACACATGATCATCCTAATCATCATCACTGCATCGTACTGATGCATGTCATCTGGAGAAGCTCGTCATCCACGATCATCCTGATCATACAATGCATCCACCTGATGCATACCAAGTATCTACCTGATACATATCATCAGACATCTACCTGATCATATAATGTATCCACTTGATACATACACAGATACATGATCCACACAATGTATCCACCTGATACATATCAACATACATGATCTCAGTATCCACCTGATACATATACATATACATGGTCCAAGCATCCAACATGATGCATATACAAAATACATACAAATGATCCAATTGATCATATCCAGCATCCAACATGATGCATACATACATAAATGATTCAACTGATCATATCTAGCATCCTCCTGATGCATATACAGAGCAGTAACTGGAGCATCGTCCTGATGCTCATCATCCAGCATTTACATCCACAGCCATGTGAAGGATCCTCCTTCCAACATGCTTGGAATGGATTTTTCAAATGTGTCCATCACTTCTTCCTCGAAGTGTCATCAATCTGAAGAACACCAAGCCTCTCCCTGAAGTACTCGAACTTCACCCTGGCTAGTGGCTTCATTAGCACATCTGCAATCTGCTCATCCATCGCAATGTACTCTGCTTCGACTGTACTCAATGCTACACAGGACTGCTTCCTGCTAAACCAAGAGATCACACCTGATCCCTATCTGCAGCACTGCCTGCCCAATATGAATCAACATAACCCTGCAGGTTAAACTTTTGATTTGCATCATACTTGAGCCCATAATCAACTGTACCCTTCAGGTACCTCAGAATATGCTTTACAACAACCAGGTGAACACTCCTCGAATCCGTCAGGAACTGGCTCAATGTGTTCACCGCAAAGCAAATATCTGGTCTCGTGTTCATCAGGTACATCAAGGACCCAATCATAGTGATATCAACCGGCTCAGATGAAGCATCACACAGAAGCTTCAGGTTTGATGCCATAGGTGTGGCCATAGCCTTGCAGTCCATCATCCCGAACCTCTTCAGGATATCTACTGCATACTTCCCTTGTCCAAGGAAGATTCCATCTGCACTCTGCCACACCTCCATGCCAAAAACAAATAGTGCATCATCCCCAAGTTCTTCAACTCGAACTCAGCAGCAAGCTTCTGCTGCATGTCAGCAATCAATCTATCCTCACCTGTTACAAACAGGTCATCCACATAGTAGTATCACTGGATTGCCTTCCTCAACCTTGTAGTGAAGGTTGGAATCCGCTTTACTCTTGGTAAAGCCCAAACTGGATAGAAAGATGTTTATCCTACCATACCAAGTTCTACACATATATGACTCCCTATCATGTGTCTCAAAACCAAGTGGCTGCTCCATGTACACTTCTTCTTCAACTACACCATTCAAGAAAGCTGTCTTGAAATCCATATGGTGTATCTTCCCTATCATCACTGCAGCCGGAGCAAGTACTGATCTAATGGAAGTGTATCTGGCTATAGGAGCAAAAGTCTCTATGCTACCACTTGCAGCATGCTTGATATTGTAGCTTCTCTTGGAAGTCACTACAGACTCCCCTTCAGGTCTTGGGACTGCATCCCAAACATCTTCGTGATCGACTGGTACTCCTCGATCATGGCATTCTTCCCAGATCCTGCGAACTTCAATATTTTCAATAGATAACTTTGTTGCTGAACAAATGTTGTAGTTCTACTTTTGTAGGTGATGGTATACGATCTTTCCTACACAACAAGTTAAATTGCATGATTAGAAAACATCTCATAGTTTTCAGAACAAATTCTTACACATAAAGAAATATGTCATACAGTCATGCAATTATTTTAGCCAATGCTTCAATACAACATTTATCCATATCCCATAACTTTCGAGATGCCTTCCAATCTCTACCAGAACATTGTTAAGAGTGTGCACAACTCCTAACATGTCAGCAAAGAGGTTTCATTCTAGATAAGTAGCAATGGAATGTTGTACAGTGCCATATGCCACATACCCATGTATATTAGTAGTATATTGTTCATCAATGCAACTATTCTAATATGCATAATACACAACCTAATTCTGGGAACATAAGCATATACATCATTGAATAACATTATGTAAGAAATGACAATTCAAATACTTATCTTTGTTTGGTTGCTGGGTGGACTCCCTCTGAATATTTGCAACTCCATTCTGATGTGGATTGTGAGAAGTGGTCAACTCCCTCTGAATATCTACATCCTTGCAGAAACTACTGAAGTGTGCTCCGTTGCTTTCTTGCAGGAACAACTGGAGTGTGCTCCCTCTTGATCTTTGCTTCCTGGATTACCTGTCCTTGAACTTATATCCATCCTTAACCACTATGCATGCTTATTAGTATCATCATTGTGTTATCCTTGAGGTCTCATACATAATCACACATTTATTAGTATAATCATAAGTGTCAAAACCTTAATCAATGAATATCTTCTATTAAGGTAATACGACAAGTCTAGAATCAAGATTGTTATAACCGTAATAACATGAAGACAAACATATCATAAACTTAATCATGAACAAATATCGAGACATACTTGGATGAGTCATACCTGTCAAGATTGCTTGTAATCTTCTTATGTAAGGCCTTAGCCTCATCTCCCTTTGAAACAGGAACTTCTTCACTTATGCAGGTGACCAATCCATCTTCTTCTAGGATTAACCCAATCCACTTGATTTGCAAGAATTGGACCTGGAGCTAGATTAGGGTTTGTCAAAGAAACCCCAAAAATTCAAACTTTGAATTTCAAACTTCTGAAAGGATAGAAATATGCGCCTTGATGAGCTGATCAAGTTGGTATATTCAGAATTTGAAAATTGCAAACTTTCACCCCTCGAAATTGCCTTTTAGATTTACGGATTCACTAGGGAGGACCCTGAATTAGGGTTTAAGTTTCCCGAAGCTTCACCCAACCAAAATATTTGATTCAAATCTCTAAGCTTCGATTTTTCCGAGGAGCTTCCAGCCGTGGTCACAGATTTCCAAAATTCCAATTTTTGCAGAAGCCCTAATTTTCGATCTTTCCAATCAAAGTCCCGAACTGGGGTTTGATCAAGCCTAGGCTTCTACCCAACCAAAAAATATGATCTTGGTCTCTAAATTTTTATTTTGATGAGTAGCATCTAGCCGTGCTCACCGATTACAAAAATTCCAACTTTCTCCGAAGCCCTAAATTCCGGAAGCCATGAATGAAGGTGCTAAAAAATAATTATGTTTTGACAGAAATATGTACCTAATTGTTTCTGGTGTAACTCCAAACTTTTCGATCCACAGGGTCTGAAAATTTTTCCTGAGATATCCCGACTTGTTATCTTTCCATCCTGACAGGTCTGACCTCAATTGGATTCTCGGAGAGAGCGTTATGCCAAGTGTCGCAACGTGACCTATTTACAGGATAATACAGGAGAGTGAACTTGTACGACGTGCCACGTGTCACTGGTTCAACTTCAGCCTCTGAAAATTTTTCCTGAGATTCCTGATTTGTTGTCTTTCCATCCCGACAGGTCTGGCCTCAATTGGATTCTCTAAGAGAGATTTATGCCAAGTGTCACAACGTGACCTGTTTATGGGATAATACAGGAGAGCAAACTTGTGCAGTGTGCCACGTGTCACTAGTTCAACTTCGGCCTCTGAAAACCTTTTTCTGAGATATTACAGTCTGTTTACTACCTGTCACATTTTACAAAATTTCATTTGGATCTTCCTAGCCCAATTTATGACCTTTTTCCCAAGGTCACCTGATTTTTACTCAGATCTGGAAGAGGCAGAAACCCTATATTGTACAGATCATAAATCACAGAGTACAACAAATTAGAGGTT
Organism: Larix kaempferi; assembly: GCA_027924585.1. Lineage (NCBI taxonomy): Eukaryota > Viridiplantae > Streptophyta > Pinopsida > Pinales > Pinaceae > Larix > Larix kaempferi. Next base: position 10,877,827 of record BSBM01001055.1, read on the forward strand.
TTCCTTTGGACACAAGGTACATGGGGATTTTATCTTCTACCTGTAAAAGTTTCAAATCCGAAAACGTCGCCAAAATGGATTTATAGAGAAAGTGCTACGATGACTGGTTTTTGTTATATCAAGCCCTAGCATCGTAAGTGCAACAAGTGTCATACATGCCATATCATGCCTTCTTTCAGGCTAGCTCTGATACCATGTTAAATTTTTAGAATTTACTTCAATCTGATCTAGGATATTAACTGAGAGAACAACATGTATAGCATATCTACAGCATATTAATCATGGACACAATAATGCAAGCACACAAGAGACACAGAGTTTACTTGGGGAAAACCATAAAGGTGAAAAACCTCAATAACTTCCTCAGAGATAGATAGAGCAATGATACAACCAGAATATAAGAGATAGTCTTCTCCTAGCAGCAGAGCCTCCTCCTCCACAAGTGCACCACTCTCCAAAGTGTGAGTGAGTGAATAGAATGTATAAAATGAGAGAGACACACTCTCTATTTATACACTAACTTGACTTGACCTTTACTCAACTAGGTCGGCCTCAACTTAACCACTTAACATAATACTGATTGGGCCGACCCCCACTAGGGTGGTCTAATAACCCTTTGACCCACATGGCTGACCCCCAATAGGGTGGTCTAATAACCCTTTGACCCACATGACTTATACAGGGCTGACCCCAACAAGGTGGTCTAATAACCCATCAAGTATAAGTTACGACACTTACAATATAAATGACGACACTTCTGTATAGAGGAATAATAACATTTCTATAGAAACACAACATACATATATGTGAAATACATTCCGAAGTTACATATACATCAACAGAAACTTCTCCAAACTCCATCACCAAACTCAAACCAAACTCTTGTTGATAAAGTTGAGTAGGCAAGTTGCAATTGAGTCCCATTTACATATAATCATTGTTTTCATTCATGAAAGTTCTTATAGTATCATACCATGAAAACCCACTAATGCTAGTAATCCACCAACCTATAAACCACAGACCCATATCAACATACCATGAAAACCCACTAATGCCAGTAATCCACCGCCCTATAAACCACTGACCCATATCATGATCCATCCATTGAATTTTTTATGTTTATCCTAGGACACCTAGGACCCAACACATTTTTATATTTGTTGTGGCTATTCCTTCAATTTTTTATGTTTGTTTGAGGACACCTAAGACCCGAACACCAAGAACATGATGGAACCATGTTTCATCCATTGAATTATTTATGCGCAAAAGAAGTTAAATTAGTGACACGCGTATTGAGAAGCCTCAAAAATATGGCACGGCCAATGCTTGTGATTCAGCTGCAAATGAGCACAACACTTTAATTGCTTAAGCCAAGAATAGGGGAGAGACTCCTATTGTTGTGTGGGGGCTAGTAGTGGTCATGGTTCCTGTCATATCAACCACCCATAAAATGAACATTCACATTTCAAAAGGATACCATTAAATATTATATTCAGGAATAAATTTATATTAAATCCAAAGTGGATTCATTAGCTGACTAGAGCAACATTTGTCACCAAATAGTCCCTTTAATGCCAACTGTACAAACCATCATGTCCAACTGAGAACCAACTATGTCCTGCCATAAATACCAAATCTAACATCAAAACATCCTATCTTGCTCAATCTACTAAGTACACCGTGACCATCACAACAACCCCCATGAATTCCCTTTGGAGCAACAACATTCAAACAACAAGACATAGTGTTCCATCATCCATTCCCACTTGCACACTGCAAGGGAAATAAAGGTCAGCTTCTTGTCCAGGTTTCATCAACAATTTACACATCCAAATGCAATAAATGACACCCACCCACTAAAAAAAGATCAAATCATTCATTAAACTCCATGAAATTAAATGGATCAGCCAATACAAATTCCCAAATCTGCCCACTAAAATGAAAACATCCATTAATCGAATTCCTAGCTCTGCCCACAAAATAAAATCATCCATTAAACTCTATGAAAGCACATGGATCAACTAATACGGATTCCCAACTCTTCCCACTAAATCAAACCATCAATTAAACACACTAAAAGCACATGGATCATGCAAATACAAATTTCAAGCCATTGGATTAGAGCCAAATCAATCCCAGGCACCCATTCCCATCATCAATCTTGCAATCCATGTTAATTCTTACCAGCAATCAATTTGATCCAAAAAAACTTTAAATCAACCTCTTTGCATACGATTGAATCTATTTGCATTCCTTGGTTCAAGTTGTGCATCAACGATATCAATATACTGCAAATTGTTCATCAACATTGTCAATAGGACTCAACCAGTGCATCAACACTATCAACAATTTGCAAACAATTCATCAAGACTATCAATAGCCCATCAGTGTGTGCAAAGTGGTTTAGGTATTAACTTTCAGCTAATTCTTGTATCCATTCATTTAACTATCTAGGAGTTTTTGTTTTATGTATAATATTTGGTGTGCATTTCAAAGAAATATCTAGGAGTTTTTTTATCGCTTCCAAAACCTGAGCTGAAACAAACATTCTATGTTGTATAGAGGCAAGCCACAGAGACATAGACCTATGAGGTGCACTTTCACATCCAACAACCAATTCTCAATTTATTCCATGACCATCCTGCTTGATTTAGTTATGGTTACTTCGTAACCAATTCAAACATTACATGGACGTATTTTTAACCTCAAATGCATCAAATGGATTGTAGCTTTCTCATTTTTGTAAATATACATTATAAATCCAATTCATAAAACATTGTTTCCTATTAAAGCTCGATACTAAGTAGTATTTCAACTTGATACCATTGTACTAACTAGTGTTAAAACTTGATAGAACATAACTGTTTTAGCTTATAATACTCACAGGTTAACCATTGTAAAAGGATACCCTATTAAATTTTAAATATATGGATTGTGCAAGTTCTCGTAGCCATGGCAAGAGTCAATATTGCACCTCGTAAAAGGGGCACAAGGAAGCGAGGTACTCGAGGTGCCCAACTATGATGCACATCATCCAATGAGGACAGGGACCATGGTTCGAATGACAACAATGCTCCAATAAATTCTGAAAATGGTCTTGTAGAAGAGGTAGATGGTGTGGTTCCACCATCAATGATAATTCCATCATCACCCACAGTACCACCATCACCCATATTTCCACCATCTTATAAAGTGCAAGGTGCCAATTCAACAAAGAAAATCAATGCTATCAAAGGATGGAAAAAGAATACATGATGGCTGCAATTGATGACGTAGAACTCAAGGGATATGCAGTTAGAGTAGCTGCAAAAAAATATGGGATAGCACCCACATCAATCCATTACTGGATAAATGGAATGGCCCATACCAAGTGGAGATGTCCTCTTACTGTCATGACTGAACAGGAAGAGGAGAAGGTGGTGGTGTGGTGTAAGTATATGACTGAATTGGTACATGGGCTAGCGTTGATACAACTAAAATCAACTATTTCTCAAATCTGTCAAGGGAGGTCGAACCCATTCAAAGATGGGTTTCTAGGTAAATCATGGTGGGTTGGTTTCAAAAAAAGGAATACAGAGCTAGTGTTACGATTAACAGAGTGCCTTGATAGAGACATGGATTTAAATATATGCCCTATAGTTGTGTCCAAGTTCTATGACACTCTTTATATTGCATACAAGAAACACTCTTACACTCTAGACCATATTTGGAACTACAACAAGACATGGTTACAAGCATGAAAGAATTGTGGCATGCAGGTAATTGCTAAGAGAGGGAGCCGGGACGTGCCAAAGATTCTTCCCAAGAGTAGGGAGTGGATAACCATTCTATGTTGTGTGAATGCAATTGGTTTGTCAATCCCGAGATTCTATTTTTTCAAGGGTAAAACTCAGCTGCAAAACTATATCCAAAACTGTGAACCAGGGGCATGCATGGCTGCACATCCCCATGCATGGATGACTAAAGAACTTTTCCTGAATTGGTTTTCTCACTTTGCAACATCTGTACCAGGAGGTGTCTCCCCTGAAAAAAGACACATGTTGGTTTTAGATGGCCATGGCATCCACATTGTTGTGCAAACAATTGAGGAGGCAAACAGGTTGGGCATTGACTTGTTAACACTTCCTGCTCATACTACTCACAGGTTGCAGCCCCTAGATGTGAGTTTGTTTGGGCCTTTCAAGGATTTTTTCAGGTCAGAACAAGCAGCATGGATGGCGAAGAACCCAGGGGTATAGGTAAATAGGTTGAGTTAGTTGAGCTTGCAAGCAAGGCTTTCAAACGGGCTCTCACATCCTCGAATATCAAGGTTGGATTTAGGTGAATAGGTATCTGGCCATTGAATTATGATGCTCTTATGCATGACACCGATTGTGGTTGGGAATTTGATGTGGATGGACAAGAAGATGTGGCTGGCGAAGAGCCTGTGGATGTCAAAGACCATGCAGATGGCCAGCAAGATGCAGATGTTGTGGACAATATCTTGTCCCTATCTCAAGGAAACTGCCAAGGATTTGGTGTTGATGATGATGATGAACAAGCCAGCACTACACAATTCGATGATGAAGCAACGAAAGATAACATGGGGCTAAGTGGTCCAGGCAACACGCATGTGGATTCTGTAGCACATACTAATGTGGTTGATGGTTGTCATAGTCCAGGAAACAACAATGACACATTAACATTGCCAACCCAAGTATCCCAAGCATCATGGATGGAAGAGGCCATGATGAACTGGAACAGACACATTGGCAGTTCCACCAACAATGAAAGCATGAAAATGCCTTCGCAGCCAGCAGTCATGCAAGATGAGATTGTCCATTTTTATGTTGATGGTGGGTCGATAGAAAAACCTAACATAGATAATGAGGATGCAGCCGAAGAAGATACTACAGTAGAAGAACCTCTCTTAGCTGATCCTCAACCACTGCCAGGGAACACACCAAGACTTGGTCAATTCGTAAAGTTTCCAGTGGAGAGAGTGTCAACGCAAGGAATAAAAGGAAAGACAGACATTATCCGATTGGGCCGGAGTTCACAACTACTCACTTCAGAAGAATACCTAAGCCTTTTGGTTGAATCTGGAGAAATGAAACCTGCTTTGCAGGAATTAAAACAAAGGAAGAAAGATCTCACAAATGAAAAGAAGGAAGCAAGCATGATTCACAACTAAACATCGATCACAGGAAAGTATTGCGAGAGATACAAATCGACAAGAAAAAGAGCACAAGAAATAGTTGGAAAGGCATGAAAAGGATGCAAGAAAGGCACAACAGTTGAACCAAAATTATGCAAGAGCAATCGAGGAAAGGAATGTGATGGCCAATACTGCAAGAACAACCGAGGAAAGGAACATGATGGAAGGATCGCTAGAACAATTTGCAAATAGTACATGATTCTACCAAGATATTATTAACATTCAGATATCCCACTATAATCAGGTAGGTGTAACCCCCCTCCTCTATTCCTACTAGTGCAGGGGCCAATTCTATGTTTTCATATCCAACACCTGCAATTATTCTAGGGGTGTCAAGCACAAATCAGGCATATGGCTATTCAATTCCTCCTTGGTTGTAAGGAGTAAATTGGCCTCAATCCATTTCCACCAACCCCACCCATCCTAATCAAACATGATCAACAAGGTCACCCTACTTGGCTCAAACAAGAAACCCAACAAGAAATGACGATGAAGTTACCCAACCTCATGAAGAATAGGATATCTGGTGTATAACCTAACCAAATGCAATGTGGATTTTGTTCTCAAGGAATTTAATTTTTTACAACTTCAATCAAGCATGATGAGGGCTTGACATAAACTAAAACCTAGGTCACCGTTTTCACATATACTACAAATCCCAGGACTTGACATCTACTACAAATAGAGGCATTGTATTTCAATACTATTAATATAAACTGCAATTATTTTATTATACATGAGTAGGTTTTATTTATGATTGTTTATTTACATTCTATGATTGTTTAATCATAATAACCAAAGGAATCTAGGCTATAATAATAATCTAGGCTACAATAACCATCACCATAATAAATCATAATTCAAATACCAACACTAAGAAATGCACAATCATCCACATTGAATTACAAGTCATGCCAAATTTCAGAATTGTCAACAAACACAATGACAATGTATTCACATCATTTTCTTTTTATGTAGCTTCGATCAAGCATGATGAGGGTTTGAAATAATCTAAAACCAAGTTCAAATTTTTCACACATACTACAAATCATGGGGCTTGACATCTACTACAAATATGAATATGAATATGAATATGAATTTAAAGTTCAAACATCTACTACTACAAAGTTTTCAATAATATGAATATAAATTGCAGTTGTTTTATCATACATGAGCAAGTTTTATTTATGATTGCTCATCTCCATTCTAATGAAATCTTAATGACCAAATGAATCCATGCCATAAAGATAATATAGGCTACAATAATCATAACCATAATAAATCACAATATTGTTACCAACACTAAAAGCAATGCACATTCATCCAAACCGAAAGACATACCATGCCCAATTACATAATTGCCAGCAAACACAGTTGCAATGTATTGTCTGCATATTCCTACAAAAAAGTCACAAACTTAATCCAAAAGCCAAATTTGATTTGCAGTAAAAACAAAGAATCATCTGTGAAACCTTCCACCACCAACCTTTAAAAAAAAGCTTATAACTGCTATATAATTAATCAATTAATTCATGGATGTAATGTTTCCTTAAAAAACAAACAGGTGGAAGCATCACCAAATTAGCCAAAGCCCCAAATTACAGTCATGCATATCAACCATACTCATAACAATCTGCAATAACCACACAGGTTTTGAAATGCATTCAAGAGACACCCATGTTCATCCACGGTATGCAATAACCCTTGTTTCTCCAAACTTTCAAACCAACGATGTCAAGCATACAAACTCTCCTTAGACCCAGAGACACCTGAAATATCTCAACAAGTTGAATTATTGCATAATTAGCCAAAAAACGGTCTACAATAACCACATGGGGTCTGGAATACATTCAAGAGACACCCATAATCCACCACGGTGGTTGGACAGAACCAATTCCGAGAAATCCATTAACATGCAACCATTGTTTCGCGAAAATTTCAAACAAACATACCCTAAAAACCTCCTCAAGATTAGAGAAACCCTAAAAATGAAAACAAGTTAAGGCATCACAACAGTAGTCAAAGAACGGTATGCCATCATCACAAATAATCATGTTTAAATGTATGTAAATAGGTTGAAAATGAATTCACATCTTACACCTATAAACATCCATGACAATCACAAAAACCACACCTACAATGTCACTGTCACAAAAATGGAGCAAGGCCATCCCCGAAACCAAGCAAGGATACCAATTACAATACCAATACATCCAAACAAACAAAGCAAACAAACCCACTTCCATAGATATCCATGCAACCACAAAGGAACTGTTGGAAAGATATAACGAATTAATCATCCAAATGGTGGTGTAAAGTGTTTATAAACATTGTTCAGATACTGGTAAAGACGAAACCCTACCAGATAAAAAGCCATGGCAGCACCAGTTGCAGGATGGACAAAGCAGAGATCCATTGAAAGGCCACTGAAATCGCCATTGAGCAAAAAAACAAACTACCTCTATTGCCAACTACAACCCACAACAACGAACGACCGAACAACTGCTAACTCATGGAGAACTAAGAACAAGACCGACTTCAACCTCCATCCAATCCGTACCCACAACAAAATGTAGGAAGGAATCAACAAACATAGACAGGGATACATCAGGGAAATAGCTACCAAAAAACCCACAAATTACTTGTTCTGCGATGACCACCTTGAACCCGTAGCTGGCGCATAAGTGTACAAGCACTGAGCTAGTCAGGATCGACAACTAGAAGCGGAAAGCACCATCGAAATCCTCTGTCAAGACAATCCAAAGGAATGGCCACACCACAACTCATATCCCACGCAATCAACATACAAGTCTCGCCACCCAAAACACAGAGCAGGGCGTGCAAATAAACGTCAAGACGGCCTCAGAGTAACCTCCCACCAACGACCACCATCAAATATCGACTGCAGATGGAATCGAACCCCGATGGACCACTACCGGGGTGGCATAATGCCCATGCAATGGACCCGAACAAGATTACATGGGGTGGTGGAGTAGTTGTAGGAAAACACAGGTTTGAGCCTCGAAATCAACATGGGAACCTTAAAATTTAATGCTCCTACCTACCTATCACACTATGTTACAATATTAATCTACGTCGTACAATGCCTGGTCACTCCCAAGTGGCCTTCGACGTGGAACAAGGGACCTCACACAGGTACTGGCATCTCTCCCCTAACACAATTTTTTATGAGTAAAAAAAAAAGGAATTTCAGTTTTTTTTTACACACTCTTTCTTTTTAAGGAGTGTTTCCATCTTTCAATTCTATGGACATGCGGAAAAGAGAGAAAAGGATGGTTACAACCATTTACACTTTTTTTTTAACAGAAACTTGAAAAACATTTGTATTAAAAAAAGTTGTGCACATCCATTCATTACAGAACAAAAAGAAGCTGTCTAAATTCTGATGTTGTCTGAGAGGATAAAGCCAAAACTTGCACACGCTTGGATTTGTAGAAATTCCTAATTTGCTTCCTAGAGTTCACCATGACATAAGAGGGATAAACCCTTACATACTATTGATTAAGCAAAACACAAAAAAACATTTAGTAACCTGATGGGAGACCATTGTTGCTACTCCTCCTTTCCTTGTAGTTCAAATACTGGTTGTAGAACAAAGGTTTCATCCATTGGGCGAACGTCATCAACTAGGGATTCTTGGCAATGACTGCATTGAGTCATTTTGACCATGTTCAGAATTTCCTCTTTGATTATATCCATTGTTCCCATTAGTTCCTTCAAATTCCCTTCTAAATCATCAATTCGGGAGTCATGGTAGGAGAGTTGGACCGAAATATACCTTATATATTTGTTGTTGTCTCATGATTTTCCTGAACCCCTTTGTAGACAACTTCAAAAACCCTGCGAAGATGTTGTTTAAAATCTTCAATCCTGGCCTTCATGAAGGAAAAACCCTCTACTAAACCCGCCATTGTTTCCTGCATCAAATTCTTTGTGGAACCAATACCTTTAGAATCCTAAATCCAAAGGGAGAGAGCTTCAAACAGCTCACAAGTACCCTGCTTCAATTGACTTCCTTCAACATACCCGTGCTCCTCAGCCACCTCCACCATTTGAGAAAGGATGGGGCTCGAGACATCTTCCCACTGCATTTCTGCCAGACTTTCCCTTTCACTTGTGCGAACTCCACCCATAAGGATCGTCAACATTAATGCTCCTTTAATGCTCATACAATCGGGATGTAAAGAGGGAAGCCCTCCATGTGAACTCACATGCGCCCCCCTTCGTGGAAAGTGGGGGAACAAATTTGGTTTCAAAAGCTTCATTCCAATGTTAGAAACATAAATGGGTCCTAAGATGCTATGGGGGTTAAGGAACATGCTTGAACGCTTTTTCACCAAGTGCACAAGTCACCATTCCTTGAGCTAGTATGGCTCCTTGATTTGCTAGTTCGCCCGCACAACCATTATTCTCCCTTAAGACATGGAAATAAGAGACCTATGAAGGATTATTGAGATGTGAAATTCTATTGTGTATCCTTTTGCATTTGGAGGCACCTTTTTTGCATCCAAACCTCATCTTTTGTATGACTTGTCTGGAGTCGTTGAATATCAAGAGTTTGGAGATGTTTAGCTTCGAAGCTAATTCCATGTCGACAAAGAGAGATAGCCATTATGTCCCATTGTTTGGTTTTATCCCCACACCCCAAGTAAATGAATTGGCTATTTTTCCTTTTGGATCGAATATGATCCCTCCCACACCTGCCTCCCCTGGCCATTTACACTTAAATCACAACATCATTTTTATTATTGTTTTTTTTTAATAACAATTAAAATAAAACAAAATTAAGAACCATTAATATGTTTGATTAAATAAAAAGAAACTAATATTCTTTAATAAATAAAAATATTTTGTAAACAATAGACAAGATTGATTTGGAATATATTTATAAAAATAATTATCTTTATTTATAAAAATTCACTTCAATTTTGAATAATTTTTTTAAAAGTACATAGAATTAAGCTATAAAAATGTATATCTCAATACATATTATAAGTAAGTTGGATAAAGGGAATAAGTTAATATGTGGAATTTCTCAATCCAATATTTTAATAAGTTTAATAAAAATTTCGTCCTAAGTTATAATTTTGTTTAATTAAATGGAACTTTGATCATAGGGATTGTAGCTTATTATAAGAATATCTAAATGTTGAATGCATCAAGGTAGAACTTTGTCTCATTCAAAAAAATAAATTTTGAATTTATCTACTTTTTAACTCATTTCATTATTATTTACATTGTTTTAATGTGAAACATACACATAATTTGTCACATATTTTGTATCATTGTTTTGTCATAATATTTAATCGCAATTTTAGTTATCTAATTTTAATTAATCTAATGTGTTATTTCTAATAAAAATAAAATTTGATAATCTATCACAACTCATTTTGACTGTAAAATATAATAAATTTATCATATTAACTATCATAAAAATATATATATATATATATAACCATTAAAATCATAAGTAAATGCCTATTTCTACATTTAGTTTAATACCATTCTTAGATATTGACAATTAAACAAAGTATTATTTTAATGATTGTTTAGTGACTTAATAGTAAAATTCAAACTACTTATTATATAGTTTTTTGAAAAGAAATGATCAAAATTCTAAAAAATAAAAATAAAAAATTATAATTTAGTTTTTAATTAGTAATTAGAATAATCATTATTTATAGATCTATGTTTAATACGAATGAATCTATATTGACAATTTACTTTTGTTTTTAAATTGTAATCAGCTTTTAACTTGTCCATATACTAAACACAACATATAAATGTATTCAAATCCTAAATTGTGAAAAATATAATATTTAGCGAATATGTCAAAAGATGTGGGTATACATGATGACATGGTAACTCATTGCTCATACACTTATTAAATATAAATTATACACTTATTAAATATAAATTATGGAATAAGTTAATAATTAAATAAATCATTTGTTCTAGGTATGTTATTAATCGAAAATTTAATTTAAAAATATGAATAGTTCCGAAAAAGTTTGTAAAGTTACTTTTCACTAAGAAAAAAAAACATTGTTATTCATCTGTAGAGAAAATCAAAGATAACAATCTAAATACATCCTTTCAAGATACTATTTTCAGTAATGGTCCATTCTTTTTTACTATAAAAAACTTATATACAAAGAAAAAACAAACTTTCGAGACTAAGCTTCACATTACGATTTTGTACTTCCTTAGATACTACATCAAACATTGAGACTATCCAAAACTAGTATAGATGCATCAATCCTCTGAAAATTACAGTGTTTTTCACAACTTCTTCAAAAGGTATATACTCGTCCATCAAACCCACAGCCTTCCTTGAATATCTACCAATGATCATGTTGAATTTTCTAAAAACATGTGAGAAAGAGATGTGAGTAAACAACTTCTTTAGTTCCAAAACTCTAGAGCACCATTGATCTAGATTTAGGATTTGTAGCTTTGATTTTTCTACAATCCAATCCATAATCACCCTTGAAACTCCTGCCACCTTTAGCGTATCAATAACTTTATATTTTGCAAACCAGAGAAGACCCCACATAACAAGTAACTCAGCTTTAGTATTGGTTCCCCTACCACATCCCATCCAAATATGAAAAATATGATTGGGGTTCAATTTTAACAATATGCCCGCCCCACATAGTCCACATGAAGCTACGCCATCAAAAACCCTATGGGTATATCATCATAAAAAATAGGCATAAAATGTTTTCTAATATTTATGTGCTTTTCTTCCTTGTAGAACTCAAGAAAATAACCAACGGTCCTTGAGCATAAAGAAAAAACTGAAGGTTTGATGTCTTCAAATATGATCAAATTCCTAGCTTTCCAAACACTCCAAATAACAAAAAGTGGGAGTTATTTTTATTGAGAAGTCTTTTTAAACCAATCTTCCATACATTCCACAATAGTAGTAGTATCCCAAAAACCAATGATATCCAGGCTCCTACATCCTTCATCCCAAACCATCTTGAAGAAAGAATAGTGAACAAACAAATGGGAAATAGTTTCATTTTTAAGTTTGTGTAAACTGCATATACCAGGTCCAACAAACCCTATCTTAAGAAGGTTTTCCCATGTTAAAATTTTGTCTTCCAAACATAACCACAAAACACTTTAATTTGTAAGGGGCATGCCACTTCCATAAAGTATTGTGCCACTATTTTTTTTATACCTCCACAGATCCCTCAGATATAACATTGTAAGCCAGCTTTGTAGTAATCTTGCCATCTGACATGTTCCATGCCCAAATTAAGACATCATCTCTATCCTCAAGTCTAATACCTGCTTGATTCAGTCCTAGAATGAATATGTTCCAATCAATAGCAATATGTACAGTCATCCCCAAGTCATTTGCAAGGAGTCAATAGGGATAAGATGAATCATAACAGCTAGTTCTTCCAATTTGAGCTAGAAATTGAATGTTAATATCCTATGGATATAACATTAGGTGATCAAAAACACGATATAAACTTTCACCTCCCACAAAAGGATCTATACCAATACATACCCGTGTTCCATTTCCAACCCTCCAAGAGAGCCACTCACCCATCCAAGGATATTAAGATCTAATCAAACCCCTCCAAATAATAGATGCATTTGAAAAATATTTTTTGGGGGTCCTAAACCACTCAACAACTATTTTTTTCTTCATGTATTTATCTTTTAGTACCTCACTCCAAATTCCTATACCGAAAAGTCCCCTCCATAAACTCTTTAAACTCAATGCAGAACTAAACTAGTCTAGATGTTTGATTCCCCATCCCCCCATTTTTGGGGGATAGATATACTTTCCCAGTTGGTCAAATGAAATTTGTTTCCTAGTGAGTTTCTATCCCACAAGAAATGCATCATTACTTTACGAATACCTTATAATATCGAAACAAGAATATTTGCCAGAGATAGTTAGTAAACTGGAATGCTTCCAGTATTGCCTTAACCAAAATGAACCTACCACCAAGAGAAAGCCATAGAAAGGCCCAATTGCCTATTTTTTTCCACTTTTTTGAGCAATCATATCCAGTCATCTTTTTTGTAACAGTTAGGATTCAGGTAGTATCCCAAGTATTTGAAACCCGCATCAATGCATTCCATATGATAATGGAAAATGTTATGAACCTGTTAGAGGATATCTCGATTTACATTGTTGTGGAAGAACATATATTTATGAGCACTCACTTCCATCCTTGAGGCCTTACAAAATAAACAAATAATACTCATTTGAGCCCTCCAATCTTCAATAGATCCATTTCCAAACAATAGAACATCGACAACAAATAAAAGATGAGAGATAAACTAATGGGGAGATACTTTAACTCCAATTGTTTTTTTTCCATTTTAAGCCGATACTATGAGTCTACTTAGCCCTTCAATGACCAAAATAAAAATTAAGGGAGAAAGGGGACAACCCTATATCAACCCCTTATATCCTTTAAAAAAATAAGAAGGTGATCCATTCACAAGGATTGCAAAATTTGTAGAGGAAATGAAATCCATAATCCAATCAACAACTTCAATAGGAAGCCCAATCTGCAAGAGTACCAATCTTAGGCAAGTCTAGTCTACCCTGCCATATGCCTTGACTAGGTCCATTTTTAGTATGAGATCCTGTAATCCCTTTATCTTAATTGAATGCGTGATCTCCTGAGCAACCCTAATGCATCTAAAATCTTCCTGTTAGAAAGGAACCCAATTGTTCTTTAGCCATGTGATTTGCCAAAACATGTTTGATTCTATTTTCAATCATCTTAGTGATCACTTTATAAACCAGTTTGCATAAAGATATAAGCCTAAAATCATTGAAGGTATCTGGTTTCTCCTTTTTTGGAATAAATGAAATGATGGTAGAGTTCATTCTTCCAGAGACATATATTTTTATCCTATATTCCTCAACAACATCCAATAAGTCGTTTCCCATCACATCAAAGAATTCTGGGTAAAAATCAACAGTTCAACCATCAGGGCCAAGACTCCTGGATTTAGCAAACTTCTTCAAAATCCTCTCAATCTCCTCAAGTGAGATAGCTTCTCCCACTTTTGAAACTTCTTCATTGTTGAAAAACATAGGATATTTTTGTAATACTTTCAACTGGGCCTCTATATGATTTTTGCTAGGTTGTTTATAGATCTCCTTGAAATGTAAGACAACAACATCCTCCAAGCATTTTTTATCAGAAATTTGTACACCATCACTATCCTTTATCTCCCAAATAACATTATAAATCCTTCTCTGATTAGCATAATTGTGAAAAAAAGTTGTATTTTTATCTCATGAAGACAACCACATTGCTCTAGTTTTCAGTCTCCATGTCTCTTCCTCTTGTTTAAGATTTTTTTCCTTTTTGGATTCCAACCAAGTCAAATTATCTCTTCTATGTTTGGTGAAGATTTCATGATCCAGTAAAGTGCTTATATGGTCAATTTCATCTTCAATTTCTAACATTTCATGTCTCATACTAGTCTTCTTTCCTTTCTCCCACTTAGATACCTCCTGTTTTAATAAGTCCAATTTCTGCATCAGCCTCTACATTGGAGAATCAAAGTCCAACTGATTGAATTAAATCCATTTTTCTTACAAAACTCGTCAAAACATTCTCTTGCAACAAAGAATCATTGAACTTAAATGGGAAATGAAGCTCATATTTTTCTACTTCAAATTGCAAACAAATAGGCCTATGATCCGACACACCATAAGAAAGAGACCATGAACAAAATTTACCAAAACTATCACAAATATCCTCTGCAACAAGGAATCTATCGAACCTTTTTTCCACCCTAGCATCACTCATTCTTCCATTTTTCCATGTAGATGCCATCACCCCAGACATTATATCAATCAATTTAGCTTCATAAAAAATAGACCTGAAGTATTCATCCATAGGATCCACTAGTACCCCAGATCCCCAATACTTTGTGGCTAACAAAGTTAGGTTTAAGTCTTCACATAGTATTGAAGCATTATAATAAATCAAACCCGCATAAACAACCTTATCCCAAAATTCCTTTCTGTGGTTATAAGGACCATAACAATTGATGATCCAAATAGTCTTATCCAATATAGAGTTACTTACTCAAATTATTTTTTAAAACTAAAAATGCACTAATTAAGGTTGAAATTATATTGTTGGGAGTGACTTAAAAAGTGGACAAATTCAAATTTTGGAGGAGTCTATTTTTCTGGAGGAGGCAAAGTTCTATATGCTCATTTTTTGAAATTTCTTCGGTATTCTTAAAATGGGCTAAAACCCAAAGGGAAAGTTCCATCATCAAATTACCATCAATCAAATAAAACTATAACTTCCCACACAATTCCTAATAAATATGGAAAAGAAATTCAAGGAAAAAATGATTAAACCACTAACTCACTTCTCTATAGGTATCCCAATATATTCATGAATTTCAAGTTACTTTAAATTGTACAATATATATCCGGTCATATATATCATTAAGTAATGCAATGTGTTTATTGTTAATTACACCGATAGGTGTTTATATCTTAGAATTTGGGGTGGACTAGGGCCTATGCTTTTTATCTCCTGGCCCTAGTTTAATGTTGCTCTTGAAGTGCTTTGGACTGAGTTAGGATTTGTTTGCTAGCATTTTATCAACTTGCTTTAGGAGATCATCCGACCAATGAGATATTTATTGTTTTATTGGGTCGTGGACTTCTCTATTTTCCCTAATTAGGGTTTCGCTACCTAACCCTTAAGGTTGCTAGCTTAGCCCTAGTTGTAAATATTGAATGCCATCTTAAGAGGAGGGGCATCGGCCTCGATCTCTCGTATCCCTATGGTTTTAGACAAGAATCTAATTTCCCTATCCTAAAAAAACTTATTATCTTTTTATCAAATTTTTACATGTTTTATTTTATGCAAAAAAATATGTAAAAATAGTATACTACTGGAAAAGCCCTAAAAATCTAAATAAATTCAAAATCCAAAAACATATGTGATTTGGTATTTCTAGTCCACCCTAAAAAATTTCCCTAGGTTTATATCCATAAACCCTAGAGGGTGTCCTCTTTTGAGCTAGTGCAATGGGATATGAGAAATAATTGAAATTGAATGATTGCCGATTGTTTG
Source organism: Larix kaempferi (assembly GCA_027924585.1). Lineage (NCBI taxonomy): Eukaryota > Viridiplantae > Streptophyta > Pinopsida > Pinales > Pinaceae > Larix > Larix kaempferi. Next base: position 10,894,141 of record BSBM01001055.1, read on the forward strand.
ATATCTCTGGTTCACCCTCAATGTGTGCCCTAGTGTAGCTGTCCTCTTTCCCTTGAGAGTGCACCTCTTTGAGGGCTTGCCTACAGAAGTGTGATATTGTATAGGGAAGCGTGAAATTTCCTTGAAAGGCATGACATTCATTGAGTTTTGTGATACAATGAATATTGTGATACATTTATTGAGTTTTGTGATACATTATTGTATGATTATTGTGTCTTGTTTAATATTGTCTGACTCTGATAAGGCACCGATAATAGATATTAAGGTCTTGTGGAAAAGATATTTGTGGTTTGTTGGTGGTTGCAGGTATCTTTCATTAATTAGGGTCTCCCCCTGGGTTTGGAGTTACCTGAAGTGTTGAGAGGTTAGATTGTGGTGACATTGGGCCTACTCTCTCCTAAGCTTACCGACACTGTCCTTGTTCCACACAAACTAGTTGTGTTGGGGCTGCTAGTTTGAGCGGTAACATTTTGGCGTTCTTGCCAGTGACTCAAAGGAAAAGTGATGACATTCCATTCAAGGTGTTCCTAATGTATAATCCACTCATTTCCTTTAGGCTTGACATTTTGGTGCCGGAAGAGGTCAGGTGAGTTTTTATTTCACATTTTGATAAGATTATTATTACTAACTTTATAGGTCTTATCTAGCAAATCCAATTGAAAATAATTTAATGAAGTCCAACAATGATGGTAACATTTTTTGGTGTTGTTTCCAAGGACTCAAAGGAAAAGCAATGACATTCTATTCGAGGTGTTCGCGAGTTTAATTCATTCATTTCCGAAAGGATTGACACATTTGGTAATAAAGTTGAGGTAAGTTTTTGCTTTGTACTTTCATGAGATTATTGTTAAGGACTAACCTTACAGGTCTTGTCTGGTGACTCTACTGAAGAAAATTATGAACAAATAAGTACACTTCAAGAGAAAATACTTAGCTATTGATGGCATTATCGGGTGTAGGGGTGAGCACATCCACCAGTTAAAAAAAAGAGCTCATCTTGGCAACTCCACACATATTGATATATCCAGGTCTAGATTTAATGATCTCCTTAAAGAAGTTGAAAGTAAGAAAAATTGCCATGGCCTCAGAGATGGATAAGTGTTTTGCTCCTATTGATTGTTAGAACATCACGGGTTATCCAACTAAGTTTCCAAAACCGTTATGGGATTATCTTTGTGACCATGATGATGATGCCATGGACCATGTTCAAAGTTATTTATAGTATCTCCATATGTCAGTATTAAAAATGAAGATGTATATATGAGTTCATGTGTGATTACCTTGGAAGGAAAAGCACATGCTTGGTTTGAGGGTCTTGGAAAAGGACAAATATCTTCTTTTGTAGAATTAAATCAAACATGTTGTGTCCAATGGTGTCCTGAAGAACATGAGACTTGGGTTCCCGGTGTGGAATACATGAAGGCTATGTTCAACGGAGAAGATCATGCTAAAGGCCTATTCCTTGAGGAAGACCTAGAAGAAGTCCATGGTGAAGATAGTCAAATCAAGCAAGATGAAATTTTCCAAGAAGAAACCATTACAGTTTTTTGGCCAAAGATTGTTGCAAATTTGGAAGAACGTGCAGAATTTTTTCTTGAAGAATTCTATGAATACAAAGAAGATGGCAAAGAATCTCTTGTTGAAGAACCGTCGTCAATTGAAGAGGTTTCCAAACATATGGTTGACAAAGGTATTGTTGATGCCTCTCCTTGTCTTCTTGATGGTGATGAGTGTTTGATGAGCCTTCCCTTCTCTTTTTCTATTGAAAACAAATCTTTCGAAGATGACAAGTTTGAGGACCTCTTCACCACTAAAAATAATTTTTATGAATATGAAGACATACACTTTTATCATGATGATCATGATATAGACATGGATTATTGGAAGTTTATTGGAAATTCCATATATGTCTCTTCTAATGAGGGAAGTGTAAATTTTGAAGACCTTGGAAAACATATTTTTGAGGATCCTTATGGATTGGTTTAGCCACACGTGTTTACCATTGATGATGATATAAGATCGCATATGGAGGATTTTATTACAGATCTTAATTAGCTAGGTTTACCCTCTCCTAGGGTGGACCTCAACTAGTATTCCCATCCATGCTTCTTAGGAATTGATGCAAGTTTTGGACGACTAGAAGATCCAGAGAATGAAATTATTTACTCTCTGTAGCGATATTGGGTCATCTACAACCTTCACCACTGATGTTGTTGACCCATTTTGGAGGATGAACTTCAACGGGGCCAAGTCTCAGTTAGGTATGGGTGTAGGTATTGTATTAAATTCTCCTTATGTTGATAGTCATTGTTTTTATTTATGCCTAGAATTTGAAGGTACTATCAATGTGGTTGAATATGAATCTCTTTGGCTTGGCTTTGAGTTAGCTAAAGATTATAGGATTGAGTTTTTAGATATTGTTGTCAACTCTAACCCAATTGTGATGCAAGTCCAAGGAAATTTTGCATATCAAAATTGAAGGTTAAAAAGGTACAGGGATGCACAAAATTTCACTGTCTTATCTTTACAAGTGATTGCTAGAGCTCTGAATCAGTTGGCTAATTCCCTAGAAACACCTGCTTCCATTCTTTACCCTTGCAAGGTCATTCTAGAATCAGGAATAGTGCAAGTAGTTTTTGTACCTTCAATTCCTGGTAACCTTGAGGATTGGTATATTTTTTATGATGACGAGCATATGCATAGGTTTATGAACAACATGGCAAAATTGTTTCAACCTCATTATGTAGGGTTCCTTGATAGTTTTGAGGGTCATTTGGGGCAGAAAATAGAGATCAATGGGAAGGATTATGGTGGTGGTAGTTTGTACTTGATCCCTATCCAAGCTTGGATAGAGGAGGCTTGTGAAACAAGCCATTCTTCTTAACAATAATTTAAAGGCATCCAGGTTTGTGGTCCCTTCCATTTTTCTAGCCCCATTCCAATGAAGGTAATGACATAGACTCATCTCATCATTGATGTGGTTTTGTCTTGGATTATTTCGAAAGACAAAGGAAGAATCCCTAGCATGAATGCAATGTTAAGGGGGCTTCATTGGTGGTATGATTTTACTTGACCTATCTTTTTCACCATGCTTAGAGTAAGCAGGTAGGTTGCATAATCTACTACATTAATTTGATTTGATTTTTCCATTTACTTTTACCCATGCATTGCACTTGTTTCTTATTGCATTTCATTTTGATTTCAACAAGGAAGGATGGAAGTGTCTGCCTTCGATGCATTTGACATATTTGTTGTTATATGTGTGTGTAGGTCTACATGTCCTAGATGATTTAAAGGTTCTCATGCATTACTGGGAGAAGCACATGTCTCGCAGTTGGAGCCAATTGTTAAAGCCTAGATCATCTGCAACATGCTTTCCAGGATATACCAGATTGAAGGGGTCTTTTGTCATTGTAAAAGGCCAATTCTGGGCTTGTTTATGTAAAATTTGTGGTCTAGTGGGGCTCAAGACCCATGGCCTCCTCTTGTTTTTTATTCCAGGAAGTGTTGGCTTTGTGGCATCCTAACTGCCTCTTGATGGGTCAAATCCCATCGTCTTGTTGGGCCATTTGGGCCCTAGGTTGGTGTCCAATGCTTCTTGGAATGGGTCCATTAGAACACATGGCTTATGGGCTCCTAGCCACACTTATGTTTTCTATGTATGAGGTGATTTCATGTGTAAGGATTGTCATACCTTGTTTAGTGCACCTTCTTTATGCCCACTTGGACCTTATTTTTTATTATATAACCCCCCCTCTTGGTCCATATGTGCTCACATCGTCATGACATCTTCTTCTTCAAGAGAGCTTTACCTTTCTAAAGGGGAGGGTGTTGAGGGATATTCTACATTATTGGGGTTAGTTGGGGTATTCCATCCTCTCCGCTCATCACTTCATTTGGGTGAATCCCTTATCATCATTTTTATCATTATTTTTAGTCTTTTGTGGCTTGGTCCCTGGCTTGTGGGTGACAAGCTCTAGTTTTAAGTTATTTTACTTTTTAGTAAGATAGGATCTAAAATTAAGTCAAGGAAGTATCATATAAATAAGGTCTCTAACTCTCATTTGTAATCATGGACAAGGGTTCAAACATGAAACTTTTTCTTTTTCTCTTGGTTTATTGGAGCATATGAGCTATGCACACCTCTCTTAGGATGACTATTTTTTCTTGAAGGATGAATGGAATGTCTTCTAGGTTTTGATTTTGCACATGTCAAGTCGATGCTAAGACTAGTTGCAATAACTCATGCTCAAGGGTGACCTAAGGTGCACTTACTTGCTCATTCTTTATTAATGTTGGTAAGTTTATCTCCTAACCCTAGTTTAGCGTTGCTCTTGAAGTGCTTTGGACCTAGTTAGGGTTTGTTTGCTATCATTTTATCAACTAGCTTGAGGAGACCATGGGCCACCAAGGAGCTCTCTGGTGTTTTATTGGGCCTCGAACTTCTCTATTTTCGCTCACTAACCCTTGAGGTTGCTACCTTAGCCCTAGTTGCAAGTATTGAATACCATCTTTAGAGGACGGGCATTAGTCTCGATCTCTCATTACCCTAGTGTTTGAGACAATAATTTAATTGCCCTATCCTAAAAAAACTCTCCATCCTTTTTTATATCAAATTTTACATGCTTTATTTTATGCAAAAAATACATTAAAATAATATATTACTGGAAAATCCCTAAAATATAAATAAACTCAAAAATCCAAAAACATATTTGATTTGGTATTTCTAGTCCACCCTAAAATATTGCCCTAGGGTTTTATCCATAAACCCTTGAGGGTGTCCTCTTTTGAGCAAATGCATTGGGATACATGAAATCATTGAAATTAGGTGATTGCCAGTTGTTTTGTATCTCTGGTTCACCCTCAAAGTGTGCCCTAGTGCAGTTATCCTCTTTCCTTTAGAGCGCACATTTCTGAGGGTTGCCTAAGGAAGTGTGATATTGTATAGGGAAGCATGAAATTGCTTTAAAACGTGTGCCATCTATTGAGTTTTGTGATATAGTGAATAACTCCATTATTGTATGATTATTGTGTCTTGTTTAATATTGTTTGACTCCGATAAGGCACTGTTCGTAGCTATTAAGGTCTTGTGGAAGGTATTTGTGGTGTGTTGGTGCTTGTAGGTATCTTTCATTGATTAGGGTCTCCCCTCAGGTTTGGCATTACCTGAAGCATTGAGAGGTTAGACTGTGGTGACACAGGGTCTACTCTCTCCCTAGCTTATCGCCACTATCCTTGTTCCACACAACCTAGTTGTGTTGGGGTTGCTAGTTTGAGAGGTAATAGCTGGGATGTCACTTAAGAGATGTCTACGATGTCGATGTGATGTCACTCACACAACATTCTCCTTGAAGGAAAATTATGAGCATTGGTGGGACGTCACGTCGTCGTTTAAGCAACACCACTGGTACAACATTAACATTAGTTTTGCATTGCTTAAGTGAATTTTTTTTTTGGTTATTGTGGCGTGGCTTGGGTTGAAGAGGTTGACTACATGTCAACTACATGTTGAAAAAATGACATCTTGTTGGATTTAGTATTGTCAAGTTATACTTCGCTTTATGTCATGTATTCGACACTCTACCGGTGATAAATCGACATGACATCTTTGAGAAGAAGAAAATTGGTATTTGATGTTTAATCGATAGTAAAATTGTCGAATGAGCATTGAATTTGAAACCTAAATGTAGTAGTGTTAATCATCCTTAAACTTTATGAAACCTTTTGCTTTCCACCATAAATCCCAAAACATAATCATTGCATGGAGGAAGTCCCTTGTCCCATAAATACTTAGGCCTCCTACACTAATTTGGTATTTGACTTTGTTGTGACTTTAATGTATTTTATAATATGTTTATAACTATTTATCTTTTTTACTTAGTTTACTAAGTATAATCAATAAAAAATTTAAGCTCTATTTAACTCAAAACACTTTATCCCATAAGTGGTTTTAAAAATGACACTTGATCTAATTTATAGAGTTTACAAGTTAGACAACACGTACAATTTTACTATAAGTGGTTTTAGAAATGACACTTTATCTAATTTATAGAGTTTACAAGTTAGACAACACGTACAATTTTACTATAAGAAATGTAGAGTAATATAACTATATCATGTATTTTAAATTATATTCTAATGAATCTTAAACATTTTAGGAAACGTTTTATTTGATTTATATTTAATTTAATTTTAGATATTTTGATAGAAATAGTAATTTCTTGATGCTTAAGTGAAAATAGATGTATAGTAACTAACATTCAACAATAGGTTTATTATATATACATTTTAAGACATGTTTTATTTGATTTATATTCAATTTAATTTTAGATATTTTGATAGATATACTAATTTATTTATGTTTAAGTAGATTTATAGTAACTAACTTTCAACAATAGGTTTATTATATAAATTTCTTTTATGGTTTAGTGTGGGGATATATATATTATTTCCATTTGGTCTTGATTTAGGCTAAGTAGAGGAGAAGTTTGCAGAGCGTTTGAGGATATATTATTTTCATTTGGTTTAGATTTAGGCTAAGTAAAGGAGAAGTTTGCAGAGCATTTGAGGTTTTGAGAGTCGCCGGTTTCAGAAATGTTTCAGGCGGCTAGGGTTTCTTCCCTAGTCATTGTCCACTCTACCTTTGAGTGGCAGTTAGTTACGACTCGATGATGAGCATTTCCGGCGGTGGTGGCGGCTTCCTGGTGCAGCGATCCTGTGGAGTGGAGGCTCGGTGATAGTAACGTGGTAGGGGAACCAGTATGTGGTGGGGCAGTTGCTTATGGCCTACAATGGATGCATGGAGGGGTTCCTACTTTTTTCGATGGTAGCGACGGCGTGGCTCCTGCGAGTTGTTGGCATCATTGAAGGCGGCAGGGTTTGGGGTGGCTCTGGGAGTGAGGTTTCCAACGACGTGTTTCCTATGACGGCAACTGCTTCCTCCCTGCTTCAAAGGCAGGGGCGGTGGGGCTCTTGGAGATGCCTCTGATGGGGGAAGAGATTTGTGGTTGTGGCGGTGGTGAGATTTGCGAACTCTTTTGAGCAAGTTATGTAATGTTGTAATAGTGCTCTATGCACAATATAATTGTTTGGTTTTTTTGTTCTTTTGAGTAGTATTGTAATAAAGCTCAATACACAGTTTCTCTTGATAATATGTGGTTTTTTTATTAAACAATATAAATAATAGATATTATGTTTTTTCTAATATATATATATATATAATGGGTGAGAAATAATAGTATCCATGTGCACCAAATATATAATATGTACACTTATTACGTAAACCTCTCATAGTCCCACCCAACACATAGAGTAGTTGCAAATGAAAATACACATTTATATCAAAGTCACTCCGTACCCGCTCCACACACTTTCACCCACCCCAAACTCAATTTCAAATAAACAAATGAAACCTATGAAGCTATGTACAAAATGAACAGTTTTCAACGTAGATAAAATGAACAAATGAAACCTATAAAGCTATGTACAAAATTAAAAATTTCCAACCTCGATAAAATGCATATTTCTTACTTTTTCATTGGAATTAGACAAAAATACATACATTTTGAATTAAAGAGAAAATATTTTTTTATGCCTGGTGTGCAGTAGGACACCCAAGACCCGAACCCAAGAACATGATGGAACCATGATCCATCCATTGAATCATGGTCAGATCACAGTGTCACACGTGTTGAGATGCCCGAAAATCCGGCACGAGCCGGAAATTAAAACATCATTTTAATCGATCAAAACAAGAATAAAACAATTATTTATGAGTAATAAAAAATGGTGAAAGAGGAAAGAAAAAGACTGTTACTTACCTTTACTCGGATCAAGAGATCACTTTTATCGGCAAAAGGATTTTAAAATATTTTTTGCCAAGTAACAATTAAGATAAAGCAAGACCAGAATATGAATAAATAAATAGATTTTTAAGTTGATTAAATTTATTTAGAATATTGAAATGCTAATTTTGTTTTACAAAACTATGCAAATTTATTAAAAAAATTGGTAGGAACTTTTCATATTTTGATCTAATATTTTTATAAAAATGTATATTTCAATTTAAATAAATAAATTTATGGTTATAGTGATCGTTATGAATGTATGGATAAATGAAAATTTTTAATAAATTATAGTTTTATTTGAATTTAGCATTTTAATCTATTTTAAAGAGATTCAAATTATTAAAATTTCAAAAAATGAAGATATCAAATAGAATTTTGATAATTTTAATTGCAAAATGTTTATAATAACTCATTTGAAACATAAAATACATTCAAATTATTATATTAATTGTCATCAAATTAAAAAAAAAAAATACTCATTTCCAATTTAATGTCGTATCAATATCTCATTTATAACTTCTACAATAATCTATAAAAGCATATGTACTTCCAAGCATTTTTTAGTCAAACTATCAATTTGGATCAGAAACTTACTTAGCACATAAAAATACCACTCATTAATCACATTTTTATATTTTGCTAATTTTACTTATCACAATAACAAAAAAAAACATAATTAATTTTATATTCTAATTCATTATTTACATTAATAAAGTTAATTTGAAATTTCCAAATCTCTAAACACATTTAATTAATTTTATATTCTAATCTATTATTTAAGTTAATAAATTTAATTTGAATTTCCAAATCCCTATTCCTAATATTTTGATATCAATTGTCACCTCTTATTTTAGCTAATAATCACTTTTTTTAATCACTTTGAAATTAAATTTATGTTTGTTTGTCTTTTTATAAGGTAGTAAAATATGTTTGGTTATCAATAGATAATAAGTAGTGGGAATATTGGAAAATGTGAGTTGAATAATCAAGGAACTTTTATAAAAACATTTTAAATCTTACTTCAAATTAAAACATTATTTTTTTAATTATTTAATATATATTTTTTAAATTAAACATAGTTTATGTAAGATAAATAGACTTGATTGTAAAAACCATTTTTTTAATATTGAAAAATATATTTATATTTTTGTCTTGAAATATAAATATGATTTTTTTAAAGAAAATAAAAATTAATTTCAAAATGTAATTTACTTAAATTATCTATAACACTATAACATTAGAGAAAAACCTGTAATGGCACGAGTTTTTTTTGAGGTGCAGTCAATTCACTACATCTCTCCATCTCCCCAGCAAAAATCAAAATTAGGCTTTAATGAATGCAACCATCAAACCCTACCGCTGGCTCCTAACCTCAACCCATTAAGCTTAACCATATATCAAATATCAAACCCAACAAGAATATATTCAATCCTAAATTGTGAAGAATATATTCAAATGATGTAAGCAGACATGATGACGTGGTAACTCGAGTTATGTTCTTTTGTAGCCTGCAAATCTGACCAGGGAGGTCAACAATGGCACGAAGATAAGATTCTCACCCCGTTGTCCTCCTCTTTACGTTGATGAAAGACCTTGCTGAGGGACTCGTTAAATTATAAATTATGGAGTAAGTTAGCGGGTCGATAAATGAGGAAGTTGATGTAATTACTTAAAATATTTATTTAAGATATTAATATGAAAGAAATTTGGAAAAATGACTCTTTTAATAAGTTGAGTGTGTTCATTTATATTTTTTAAAATTATTTTGAAAATTAGACATGTAAAAAAATACACTTTTCCAATAATATTTTGCAAGTTATTTTGAAAATTAGACATGTAAACAAATACACTTTTTCAACAATATTTTGTAGTCTGTTGTTTTAAATTTATTTAATAATATTTGAAGTTTTTGTTGAAAGATAATTTATTAAGGTTATATATTTTATTCATTATGTGTATATATCAATGATTTTGTTTTAGAAAGTTTGAGCATTTTGTTTTTTTAAAATGAAATAAAATTTTAAAGAAAAAGTTTTATAACTAAAGTTGTCATCAAGTACCATGAACAAGTTATATGTTACTTGCTCTCCATGTTTAGTTTTATTCAAGTTATATGTTACTTGTTCTCCATGTTTAGTTGTATTCAATCTTTTTTAGTTAAATAATACATTGTTGTCACTACCTACCTAACTACTACAACCCATAAAATCAATCTGAAGAGTACACTTATGACCATAAAATCAATCTAGACAGTCCTTAATCTAGAAAAAGCATAAATGATAGTCCAATCCAAATTCTAAGATATAAACACCTAATATATATATCAACATATACAAGATTAATTACATTAATACAAGATACTTATTATTCATTAATATCACAGCATTAATTACATTAATGTGAGATACTTACTGCTGTAATTTTTTCTTTTAGAAAATATGCTTATTTAACTTCTTCCTTAAAAACAACAAATTTATCAAATCCAAAAAAATATAAACATACAATTTGAATAATAAAAAATTATAAGTTTTTTTTACCCAAATTCAAACAAAACACAAGAAACAAAACTAAAACATGTAACCAACTCCTATACAAAATTATTACAAATTTAAGAATGATTTTTTTTTTTTTTTTAACCATGGGAACAACAACCTCCCAAGGGTATATCCAACAGCCCGCAAGCCAGATATACCAGCAGGGGCCGAGACGTCCCGAGACCCTTTATTCCAAGGGAGAGCCTCTATCCCAGGGGTTGCCTACCCTTCGAGCCTTGTCACAGCGGGCCAATGAGCAACCCTACCCCCCGCCGGTTTTGAACTGATTACATACTCAAGTTGAAACTATTGTGGAGCCGCCGTTATGGCTGGGTGGCTGCCGTATTGAGCTGCGGGTTACACTATCATATGGAAGAAAAAAAAATTAAACCCCAAGACCCATTCAAATTCGACGCTCTCGCAGTATTGAGCCGCCATATTGAGCTGCCGGTTACACTATCATATGGAAAAAAAAAAGTTAAAGCTATTGCAAATATGAATTTTATTTTCATTAATTACAGCACTACATATTGCACTTAATAATTACCCTCCTCCAATCCGCATGAATTCCACCGATGCTTTCCCGACTACAGCTGGATAATCAGTCTGATTGTCCTGTAAGATTGTGGCTTCTCGAACCAATAGAATGTAGATACTTTCACGATTACAGCTGGATAATCAGTCTGATTGTCCTGTAAGATTGTGGCTTCTCGAACCAATAGAATGCAGATACTTACAGTGGAAACATATATACAAATGCTCAACGCATTTGACTATTTTAAAGGAACGTAGACAAGCCATAGCCAGAACAGGTATGAATGTGTCTCTGAACGGCAATGGAGTCTGAAAATTTGAAGGCGTTCAAGATGGATATTGATATTGATAATGATAATACTCCTTCATGTCCCAAGAAGTTCAAAAACTGGATTACCAGATCGCCCATGTCTTTTTTCAGACAAGCTTGGAAAATGGGTAAAGACGACCCACGTAAAATTATACACGCCTTCAAGGTTGGATTTGCACTGTGTGTTGTTTCTCCTTTCTATCTCGTAGATCCTTTGTTCAATGGAGTTGCTGGGACCAGTGCGATTTGGGCAGTCATTACCGTGGTAGTGGTATTGGAATTTTCTGCAGGTACAATCTATGGCTGCTATTGTTGAAGATTTAATATGCAATGAGTAAATCTTAAACCAAATCTGTTCAGCGATTTAATATGTGTATTTTTTTTTTACAGTCATATGTTACATTACACAAAGCATTAGAGACGAACATACAAAGTAACAAGGATCTCCTCCCTCCAAACTCTACATCCCTTTGCTTTTCTAAACGCAATGCGATGGGAGCATCCATCAAGACTGCCTCAAATCCCATAAATTCCAGAAGCACGAATGTGGATGCATGCAGAATGAAAAAATGTACCCACTCCCGATTAACTAGCACAGTTTACACTGAGTGCTGTTAGGAGCTTTAATTGAATGGTTAACAGACCTGGGGTTGTTGGTGAGTGTATTTGAAGAGGGATGGTGGAGCGTAGGAGGGGACAGAGATTTTCAAAGGAGCATGTGCAGAAGAATAAGCTCGGAGGAGCTTTTTACCACTGTGAGAACTTTAGGAAAGGGGACAGCGAGTTAAAGAATCTCTGTTAGAGAGTTTTGGCAGTGCCTAGAGTAGCATAAGGAAAAATACTCGGACCAACCAAGCGGGTATGCTTAAAGGATTGAATGCCCGAGGATGTTCTGAATCTGCTGGATGTCAATTTGATTGACCTGCGTGCCATTAATGACGCTTTGTAGTTGGGCTTGAAGCTTCTCTGTCTAAGGATTTCAGGAGAACAGGGCCTTAGGTCTGCTAATGTATTGTAAATTAGATCATTCCCATGCGCCTCTCATGTCTGCATCATTTTGGTGTCAGAGCAATTTGATCTTTTGAGAAAAAGATGGCCCGGAGAGGAAATCAATTATTGCAGGTTTACAGCTGGAGACAAGTTCGAAAGAAGATCTACGTGTGCTCGGAGGAGCACTAGATTGCAAAGAGATGCGTTATTGTTACTAGTGAGTAATGTATTGACTATGAAAAGCCATATCGAGAAACAGCTTTAAGAGAGTGAGCTGTCAAGAAGCTAAAGAGAAATTAGTTAAAACTAAAGTTCAATTACAGAGGAAGAGTTCATTTGCTTTAGTAATCCTTGTCATGCCTTGATGGACATCAGAAAGCACTGGGGTGCATGTGAGTGTCTGAGGACATTGAGTCGACCGTAGGAAGCCACACCGAGGACAAGGGTTGCTAAAGTAAGTTTTATGTGTTTGTTTGTATAGGTTAAAAATGGTGAAGAAGAAGCAGGTGAGCTAAGAAGAGAAATAAGGGATCAAGGAAGAGGTACAAGCAATTAGAAAACTAATGGAAGAGTTGATGAAAGAAGAAAACTAATGGAAGAGTTGATGAAAGACAATAGAGAAAAACAGAGATCCAAGTCATGCAAAAAAGAATAAGGGCTTTGGACAAAGAAGAACGATTGCAAATTGAAAAGAGGGAGATTTCAGAGTGGGTCTGAGTTGTGGAAATGCTTTGCTACCCAGAAGAAGATGAAGCACTTTAGGAAGAGTGTATAAAAACCAAGATGACCCAGAAGAAGGTGAAGCACTTTTGGAAGAGTGCATAAAAACTAAGATGTCTGTTGTTCAGAGCATGCAACAAGAGGGTAATAGGATTGAGCATGTAGAGACTTACCTGCACGGAGATAAATGTGAGGAGAACGATGTTACAAATTGTATCCAAAAATAGGTTGTGGAAACCTGGGTGAAGAGCACCGAAGAAGACAAGAAGCTTGCAACTAAAGACTTCCCGGAGGAGATTACAGAGGATAATTCAATTGAAGATAAGGCTGGTTTACAGGTTGTAGCAAGCAAATGCCTGGAAGAAGTGGGTATTCTGATCAATCTCTTGGATATGGAAGAGGGAAGTGTCATTCACAACATGGCTGAACAAGAGACCGTCGTGGAGAAGATAACCGTATTTTTTAAAAACGAGACAAATGTGATGTCATTTCATGTACTTGATAGATTATCCCAAGTGGATTGGGATAGCTTGAGATTTACCGTTGGAGATGAACAGATTGAAATATTGGATGGGGAAGCTTGGAAGTTCAAAGTGCATGAATGGAACACTGTCCAGACTGAATCATGGTTCTATAGGTGGAAAAACCAGAGGAAAACAAAGCACAATGACTCTGAATCAAGAGGTTCAGAATTTTTAAAACAAGAGGAGGATGCGGAGCATCCATAAGTTTGCCACATGTCCCATAGATTCTAGAAGCATCAAGCCTGCCACATGTCCCATAGATTCTAGAAGCCTGAATGTGGATGCATGCAGAGTGAAAAAGTGTGCCCACTCCCCATTTTAACTCAAGAGTTTAGACTCAGTGCTGTTAAGAGCTTTAATTGAATGGAGAACCGTGGCTGTTGGTGAGTGTATTTGAGGAGGGATGGTGGAGCACAGGAGGGGGCAGAGATGTTCAAAGGAGGATGTGCAAAAGAATAAGCTTGGAGGAGCTTTCTACACCATAGAGAAGTCACTGAGAGAACTTCCAGAGAGAAGGCAGCAAGGTAAAGGATCTCTGTCAGACTTTTGGCAGTGCCGATAGTATTATAAGGAAAAATACTCAGTGAAGCCAAGTGGGTTTGCTCAGAGGATTGAATCCCTGAGATGCTCTGAATCTGCTGGACGTCAATTTGAGTGACCTGCGTGCCATTAATGAAACTTTGTAGTTGGGCTTGAATCTGCCCTGTCCAAGGATTCGAGGGAAACAGGGCCTTAGGCCTGTTAATGTATTGTAATCTAGATCATTCCCTTGTAATGATATATATTCAGTTTTGAGTTTGGGCCTGCCCAGGCCACCTTATGTCTGCATCACAGTGATTAACTTGCATCACAGTGATTAACTGCTAAATGAGTTAAGGTTTAAATCAATGAATGACTACTACATTAGTTGAGATTATGAGCAGTGAATGACTGTTACATTAGTTGAGGTTTTACAGAGATCATTCATTTTATTGCAGGCATCTGATCAAATCAAATTACTGATGCAGGTGCTACCTTGAGCAAGGGCTTAAACAGAGGATTGGGAACACTGCTGGCAGGTCTCCTGGCTTTAGTTGTAGATTTAGTAGCAAAGGACGCAGGGAGCACAGGGCAGGCTGTCCTCATTGGCATTGCCATCTTTATATTTGGTAAATATTCTTTCTAGGATAAAGATAAATTTATTTTAATAGGTTTTCCTTTTCTGAAATAGCCACAAGGTAGTGGAGTGTGGAGTCTCTTTTGGTTGATTAAGTATGGATGAGTATATTTGCTTACTCACCTTTCCCACCTCTTTAAGAAGTGTTGAATGAATGTGTTATCTGAATAAGTATATGAGAAAAGACCGTGAATAAGTGTGTGCTAAGAAAGAGTGAAATAAACCTTTAGTTTATGATGCCTTTATGATGTCTGAGAATAAAATCTTATCTCATCCTCTCAGTGCAACTAAAAAGCAATAGATTACCACTGTCTTTTAACTTCTTAAAAATGACCTGTGGCAGGGGCTGCTGTTACATACTTTCGGTTCCTCCCCTCCATAAAGAACAAATTTGACTATGGCATGGTGATATTCCTTCTTACATTCAACATGATCGCCATCTCGGCTTATCGCACTGATAATATAGTCAGTGTGGCTTACAAACGGTTCATAACGATATTAATTGGATGTGGGATATGCCTGCTTATCAGTCTGATCGTTTTCCCTATCTGGGCAGGGGAGGACCTTCACCAGATGCTTATAGCTAACCTGCAACGTCTCATTGCATCATTTCAAGGTTGAGGATATATATATATATATATATATATATATATATATATATATATATATATATATGAGAGGAAGTGTGGTAACATTATTTTTGTTTTTAAATTTTTCAATAAATTATGTTTTGTGTTATTTTAGTTTAGTGGGTTAATTTTAATGGTTGAGTGCTGTGAATTGCAAATAAGAGGTTAGTGGTCAAGTCTCTAGACTGGCTACCTCTGTGAATATTGTGAAAATGCTCGAAAATTTTTATCGTATGATTCAATTTTGTATAATTCAATGTTGAAGGATGCGTACAAAAGTATTTCGACGATGGATTGATAAGTGGCTTATCAAATGATGAGGGTGAATCAAAAGAAACATTGGAGGATCCCATCTACCAGGGATACAGGGCCATTTTAGATTCTAAAGCTACCGAAGAGTCTTTGGTGGGTTAATGCAATCTTCTAAATTTCTTCAAATTCAGAGTGTTGAAATTTTTTGACGCAATCTTCTAAATCTCTTCAAATTCAGAATATTGAAATTTTTTGAGAAAATTTTTTCAGGTGGTTTAGCTTTCCAAGTTTTTCCCGGTTTTTAAGTATACCTTTATAGTTGCCTAGTTTGCCCATGATTTTTAAGATTTCCAGACAAGTTCACCATAGGATTTTCAGATTTGGCAAAAGTGTATTTATAAACTTGGGTTCATATGCTTCTCCCTGTTGAACTGATATGTGAATTTTAAAACTCAATGTTGAACTGATATGTGAATTTTAAAACTCAATCTTACATCTGTTTTACATGGATGTGTATTGATGTCCATATTCAATAATAACCTACTTTTAATGCACCATTATAGACATAAACAAATGTATATTTAAAGGATAAAATTCTTTTTTGGAAGGAAAACCAGTTCAGAAAGTTAAACCCTACATTCACCAAAATTAGAATTTGAATGTTCACATTGCAGTACCCTGTTCCAACCACTAAACCACGGATTAGCAGAAAATATTAAATCCCGCTACCCAGCATCTCAGTGCAATCAGTCCCTTCAAATTAAATCACACACTGTCAGTTAATATGTTGCATAGTTGTAATAAGTAGGCTATCTGGTTAACTCAATGGAGCATCTGTGAATTGTAGGTCAACTTTGCCAGATGGGAGCCTCGGCATGGGCGGTTTCGCTTCAGATACCCTTCGACTCAGTACCTTAAAATAGGCATCTCGATCAGACATTGTGCTTATTCGGTAGTTGCTTTGCATGGCTGTCTACGAGCTGAGATACAGGTACATTAACCTAGGTTTTATCAATGGTGTTTTATATGTGGTTTTCAAAAACATTATAAGGAAAGTTTCATTCTTGCATTTAAATTTTAAGTTTTTGGTTTGATTCAGAGAGGAACAAAATTTGTTCCATTAAAATTTTAAGTTTTTGGTTAGAATAAGGATCAAAATCTCAGTGAAAGAGTTTAATAAAGCTTTGTGGGTGGTAAAACTAATGGTTTTGAGTTTTTTTGGATTTCAATTTAAAAATACACAGAAATGACAGAAATGGACTCCAATTTTTCTCTGGTACTGGTCATTTCAAACAATTTTTTTGCACTGCAGACCCCGCCTCATGTCCGAGCTGTATTGAGAAGGCAATGCATAAAAATCAGCACTGAAGCAGTGAAGGTTCTTGAAGAATTGGCAGAGAGCGTCATGGAAATGAGGAGATGCCAAGCTTTGGAGCCGATGATGAAACGAATAGATGTAGCAGTGAAGGAACTTCACTCGGTTCTTAGTGCCGAGCCCGAGCTCTTCATCGACTCTAAAAGATGGTCCATATTCGAAGAAATCCCTGAAAAAGATGAAGCTCCCGAGGAAGAATTGATAATGGAAGATCAGACGCCCCACTATATTGAACCTGAAGCACAGGAATCCGAGGCGGGAGATGAATTAATGAAGCACAGGAATGCTAGAGCAGTTGCAGGCAGCTCAGATTTGAAGATCTCTTATTCCATGGATTCTTCGGGACAGTATAAATCGAGCCAGGGTGAGCCCTCTCCACAAAGATTTTCAAGATTGGTATCCTGGCATGGTCCAGAAACCATACCGACAATACCAAGAGGAGAAAATATATCACCAGCCTTAGGCCGCCATTGTTCTTCATCTAGGAAGTTTAACAGATCAAATCAGCTTCAGTTCGCAGAGGCGTTTCCTCTTGCTACCTTTGCATCGTTAATGGTAGAATTTACAGCGAGATTAAAGCACCTTGCAGTGGAAGTTGATGAGCTTGGAAAGCTTGCTAAGTTCAAGGAAGCAACAGAAGGAGAAGGGAACAATCAGCGCGGGGTGAGCTATACCAGATCCAAGGACTTTTTGTCCAGTCATGTTTATACAAATCACAACTCAGCTGAGTAGTTTGTACACTTGAAATTTGATTTGGAGAGGTGTTTCCTTATTTAATGTTTATTATATATTTAAATTTAGAGGAAGAATAGACTGTTCCTCAAAATTTGAAGAAGAACATGCTTTCTTTAAAGTGTAATTTTGTTATGTTTAATAATTTTTTATTTTTTTGAAATTTTTATTTTAGAAGATTATACATTTGTAAAATAGATTATAACTATTACTTACAAGAATTGGAAGAATTGAACCTTGGTGGGGAGGACAACAATCATTTCTCCCAATCACCCAAGCTACAACCACCCGAGGTACAACCAATAGACAAATTTTTAAAATATTTATTATAATGTTTGATAAATATGTAATTAATATATAATATGATGAAAAAATAAAATAAAAATAATTCATAATAATAGTATAACAATATTAATAATTATATTTCATAATATTGGTTTTTTTTTTAACAAGAACGAGTAAGAGCTTTTATATTTAAAAAGAGAGAAAATACAGAGTTACATAGTGTTGGAGCAGTCTATTCCCCACCAGAGAGAAACTGACATGTCTCTACATTCATCTTTGACAGTTATGTAACTTTCTTGACAAAATTCTAGCCTATGACAACTATATAATCTAACAAATTGCCCTAGAAGCTTTAAACAAAAACAATACATTAAAAAAACGTCTTCAGGCTGTAAGCCAAAGCTACTGTTGCTAGATACAAAGCCCCAAAACTGAGATACAAAGAATTTTTAAACAACATGGGCATAACCAAAAGGGGTCCCAAAAACCTAAGAAGTCACCAAGACTGCAAGCTAATACTGACGACGGAAATCGGGCTCATGTTCCTTTCCCCCAACTGTGCCGCCATGGTCTTTCTGCAGCTCCTGCTTCAGACTTCTTATCTCAGCTCACATACCATCGATATTTCCCTCCACGATTCTAGCTCTACAGTGAACCGCCTTGATTTGGGCATCCAAGTTAACCGAACAGGGACATCCATTGTCTAGGACTTCGACGAGGCTTTCAACCTTCTCGTTGAGCTTACTGTTGTTTTCACGGGTCTCCTTGTTTGTTACCTGCGCCAAAGTAAAGATGTGTTGCAGTGCCTTTTTGAATTCATAGTTTTCGCCTCTCAACAAACGAACATGAGATTCCAGTTCTGCCAAATGTTCCTTGACATCTTTGGGGATGCAATCAAAATCCTGCTTTGAACCAGAACAACCACCGGCAAACATGAGAGGGGAAGAATTCGAGTCGTGTTCTTGAGAAATATAATAGCCATCATCCTGCGCACTGCGCTGTATTTGAACCGGGCCACCCTGACTCCCATGCATCGTGGGGAATTTCTTCCTAAAATCCGGAATTGCAGCGCCTCCTGAGCGAGAGATGGTCTTTTTGCAGAGGAGGCAATTGGCAGTGGAACCAAGGTCAACCATCTTCGCGGGCTCTGTAGGAAGACAGGAATGCTGCCATCCTTCACAACACGCAACATTTAAACTACACTCCCCTCATATTCTCGTCACGTTAATTGCATGCATGCCGACCATGTGGAGGCCATGTGACTCCAGCGTGTAGCCATCCCCCTTCCCGAGGCGTAAAAAAGGGTATTGGACTATAGGGTAAGCTTCTTCATCAAGCAGGAAATAAAAATCGAGGATTTGGTTGGGCATGGGGGGAGTATTAACATAGCTCCAACCCAAATGTGATCTCTTCCCATGGAATGAAGGAATGAGGGGTCTTTCCAGATGGTAGGACAAGGAAAATTTAGGGGATCCAGACCTTGTCATTCACCTTATCATTGCTAACAAGAACTCTGCGGTCAAGCTTGACACCACTGTTTGCCATTGTGTACGCCTCCTGGTTATTGGATCTCAAAATGTGTAGAAAATTTATGGTTTTGAACTCGTTAACTAAACACTTTAGAAGTCGATGGATTTTAGAAGCAGACCCTTACGATTTTTTATCAGATTCCTTGCATCTCTTATAACCAACATTGAGTCGCCGAAAAAAAATAAGTATGTGAGACCATCCTCCCTTGCAATCTCCAAACCTTTTATTAGAGAAAACCATTCGACACTATTATTTGATCTTCTTCCGATTCCCCAAGCATAGTCTTTCATCTTGCTTCCTTCAGAGTCGAAGAAGACTCCACCCACACCTGCCAACCCTGATAATATTGGTTATTTATTGATTATATATATATATATATATATATATATATGAATGACCATAACTCACCTTATTAACCACATTAATCAGCTAACTCTAACTCATTGATTAATTAATGTTGTAACCACTTATCGTCTGATCTCTATTTAACTACGTAAGCCATTAATAATAGTTCACCTTGATCATTATTGACCCTGTTGACCATGGTTGAGCATCGCTAATCATGGTTGACCATCATTAACCACCCTAACCATATTGTCAAAGGTTAATTATCTTAAGACCACACACTTATTTTAGATCTACAACTACAACTAGTAGATTGCATCTCGCCAAGGCTTCAAGGAGGCTTTGTTCAAATCACATGTCAACTACTTGAAGCTCCATCACGAGACTCCTCTCGATGACCTAGAGTTTTAGGAGAGTTGTGATTGAGTTCCATTTACTTATAACTATTGTGTTAATTCCTTGGAAAGTAATAATATTATCTTATCTTATTGAACCCTACAAACTAAGTTATATTGTAACCTATAAATCCATAATTCTCTAATCCGTATTGACCTATTGTAACGTCCCCCTCATCCAATACGACCATCGGTAGGGGACGTTGGCAAAAACTTGGGCTCTAAAATTTCGTCCCAAATGCATAATACAATTTTTAACCAATGTAATGTGTGAGGAAATGTAATTAAACATGCACATCGGAGTTGAAGTCTATCCACACACATCTAATATGCAAATACAAGCATAAACTTTACAGGCATCAAATAAAAACAGTTCAAAATCAGTGATATACTCTTTCTGTTGCTGGGAGGTCACCCCCAAGCTGGGCTATGAATCCACCAGGGCGAAGGAAACACCTATAGGTTTCTATCTTCCCTCCCAAAAATGCAACTCTCTCTTCTAATTCGAATTTCTGAGTTTAACACGCAGTATGGTAAAAATGGACATCAACAACAATGGAATGACCCTTCGTAGTGCAGCAGCTTGCCTGAGAGGGAACGTGAATGGAAAAACCAATGATCAAAAGAGTGTTGACTCTAAGGATATGAGGTAGGGGTGAAACGATAGCTGACATGGATTCTAACCATAGAAGAAATAGGTCTGCTGACGGCTAACATAACTGTCACAACTCCCATGCTTCAATAACTACAAGAAGTGACTTTTCCCACCAACCTCACATGTGCAATCAATGATTGGAAAATGGTCAAAAAAGGATTATTGGCTTGTTCTCATCACATGACAGAATTTTGGGTGAGTTCTAAGGTTAACACATGGCAGCATAGGATTTGGTTTTCCATAGGCCCCCTTCCTCTTCCCCTCTGGTGGAATCATAGCCCCTTTGGTGCTCTTTCCACAGCCATCGTTGGACCATTTTATTATTTATGCACATAATATTTACATATTTTCTAAATTGGCATAAAATCCAACCAAACAGTCCAAATAAAATGTAACATCATACATTCCTATCCATTCACTAGTCGGGCCTTGTCCTTGAGCTCCACACTAGGAATTCACACTAGCATATTTACATCATTTACATTTTTAATGCAATGGGGTCAAAATCAGGATATTACACCTATTTTGGTTGGTATGAACTATTAGTTAATTAGGTCAACTTGCACAACTAACTAACTGCTTCTAACCTAAGTCACAGGGTTCACTGAACCTGAACCTTGAAGTTCGAGGTTCGATGAATCTAAAAAAATTGTTGAAGTTTGTTGAGGTTCGATGAACCTCAACAAACCTATTGCCAAACTGAATCGAACCCAGATTATAAGGCGAACCTAATCGAATTTGAACCTTATGGCCGAATTTTATTGGGGTTCGTAGGTTTTAAATAAAAAAATCAAAATTAATAAAAATAAAAGCACGATACCTAGAGTCTAAACTATCGACTTTTCCCTCTCTTTCATTTGGATTTGCAAAGCTTTGCTCGAAACCTACGATTTTTACATCCGCCCTCCACGATTGAATTGATGAGATCTCCTGCCATCTAATGATTGAGTCTCAAACTTTAAAGTTTGAGGTGAGCTCTGTGGCTACAGCTGTAGACTGGTCTAAGTCTCAAACTGTCCTGTAGGCTATCCAATGTATCACGATTCATGAGTTACATGCTTCAGCTAAGAATGAGATATGGATGTGCAGGTGCTAAACAAACCTGTCTCAGTCCTTAAGATCAACCACAAAGATCAGGAATAATTGTTGAAGTTGTAAAAAACAGTTTGCAACAATCATGAAATTTCAGAATGATGGATCTTGACATTCTTTTAAATTTTGATGTTTGAAAAATATGTTCTACTTCTTTTTGCAATTTGCAGTTGCACTATAAATCTATGTTTAAATTTTAATAAAGCATTGATGATTAGATTTTTTGCATTGTTTATTGATCATGATTCTTACTGATTCTTGTTTTTTATCATGTATATTACATATTGATGTTGATTTTTTATGATTTATGTTATAATTATTTCAAAGTTTATATATATATGAAAATTTATATAGTCGAACCTCATCAAAAAATTCGAACTCGAATCAAACCTAATTATTACTAAACCCAAACCTGAACCCGAACCGTGTGACTTAGCTTCTAACCAACTAACTAACCTAGTAACCACCTTACACACTACTCCCCTGAGCCACTAATCTAAATACTCACCAACTTCAATCATCACTAACCCATTATAGCCACCATTGGCCATGGTTGTTAATTGTTGGCGTTGGCCATCTTGACTATGTAGATGGAATAACCACTCTTCATCATATGAATGGCATTGACTCACTGATCCCTAGCCCATTAACCCATTACTGTTGTAGCCACTTATTCCCTAATTGCTATCTAACCACATTATAGCCCATTAGTCCCATAACCCACAAACCTCCTAAACTAATAATCCTAGTAACCCATTATAACCCTTGACCCTCATTTGACCATACTGTTCAATTTGATCATAGTTGACCATTGTTGACATTATTAGCCATGGTTGACCATAGTGATGGTTGATCATCAATTACCATCGTTGACCATCTTGAGACCCCACACTTCTTCTAGACCCGCAACAAAGAGATCGATTCCTACTGAGTCCACGGGGAGGCTCTGGTCATGACATAGTTTGACTACTCTAAGCTCCACCACCATATTCTTCTTAATGGCCTTGGGTGTGCGGAGAGTTGTGACCGAGTCTCATTTACTAGAACTATTATGCCCATCCATTGAAAATTAATAAATTATCTTATCTTATACCTTGCAAATCCACTAACTCTAATAATTGGCTAACCCAAATCAACCTATTTTGACTTATGTAGACTATTAGTCAACATAAGTCAACTGAAACAACCAACCTCTCCCTTGACCTACTAACTAACCCATTAACCTCCTAAGCCACTAATTTCTAAACACTCCAATCTCAGTAAATCACTATCCCTTGACCATCATTAACCATATTAACCATTGTCAACCATGGTTGACCATTGCTAACCATATTGACTATATAAACCATATTCACCATATTAACCACATTTACCTACTAACCCTATCCCATTGACACACTAATACCATAGATCGTTATCCACTAATCCATTAAACATGTAGCTCACTAGTCTTATCAAAGCTCATAACCTAGGAACTCCACCCATTAACCCTTCACCATGATTAACAATGTTGACCATTGTTGACCTCATTAGTAATGGTTAATCATAGTTGATCATGGTTGAGCATTATTATTGACCATGGTTGACCATCTTGATCATATTGACGAAGGATTTCCATCTTGAAACCTCATACTTCTTTTAGATGAAGGCCTCAAAGAGGCTTTAGTCAAGACATAGTTAGACGACTCCAAAATCCATCATCAAACTCTTCTTGACAATTTCAAGTAGGAGGAGAGTTGCAATTGAGTCCCATTTACCCATAACTATTGTTTCCATTTATTGGAAATTAATAAGTTTTTCTTGTCATACCGATCAAACCCACTGACCCATAACCCCGAAACCCATAGACATATTTTGACTTATGTGGACTATTAATCAACATAGTTAATTTGACACTAGTTACTTACCCCTAACCCACTAACTAACCCATCATTCACCTAACCCATTAATCATGGGACTTGTTTAACCTAGTAACTCCCTAATCCTCAATCATCATTAACCATATTAAACATCGTCAACCATGATCAACCATTATGACCTTGAACACATTAACCCTTCATACATTGACCCCTTAATACATTATGACCTTGAGCACAGTGACCCTATAATATATGACTATGACCCTCAATCCATATGGTCCTTGATAAAATCACCCCCTAACACATTATGAATTTAAACAAACTAACCAATCGCTAACCTCAAACTCGTAATGTGTTTAAGGGCATAATGTACTAGGGGGTTAGTGTCTTTGAGGTCATTGTGTGCTAGGGGGTTATTTTGTCAAAAGCATATATGTTAAGATTCATAGGAAATTGAAAATGTCTCAAGTTATGATATGATCCTTGAATCAGAAGTTCGGCTCATAAGCTTACTGATCACATGATTAATGCTCTTAGAGATCAAGCCAAGTTCTTTCTGTATCGAGTGGGGGATATAATCAATTCCAATCCACACAATCAATTTTGGTTAACAACTGAGGATTTATCTTTTAAGGAATAAGACATAATTATTTGGAACAAATATATAAAAAACCTTGAGTGTCATATACATTTGGTGGACAAAGAGGATTATTTGGTTTGGCCTAGGAATGAGACTGGAGGGTGCTACAGACCCAAGTTGGGCTACAGAGTCCTAAGAGAAGAAGAATATCATCATGAGGTGCCTTAGTGGATTCTAGCTATTTGGAAGCCTTACTGTCCTTTAAAAATATGGTTGTTTATGTGGCTAGTTTTATATAAAAAGATACTTGTATGGCATATTATGATCAAGAGGTTTTGGATTGGACCTAGCAGATGCCTATTATGCAGGGAATCAAATGAAGAGATAGACCACTTATTCATCTCTTGTCATTACACCAGGAGTATGTGGCTTCTAACTTCATAGTTCACTGGGGTCAATTTCATTTGGAATGGATTACAACTACAGGATGTTTTTAAAGACTGGATATCAAATGGTTTTTTCACAGAGTATAAAGTTTTACCTGCCTTAATGATTTGGGGTGTTTGGCTAGCAAGAAATAGGGCCATATTTGATTATATTCTTTTGGCTCATGTTCATTATGTATCAAAAACCCTGGCCATCCTCAGACTCTTTCCGCAGAATGGGGATATTCCAAAATTTTGAAGGGTGGTAGAAGAAGTGATAGACATATCTAGATTTTGGGCTTTTTTTATGGTGCTTCCCAAGGTGATCCAACTCAAGGAGGGGGGGGGGGGGGGGGGGGGGCGCAAGTGGTTCTATTCATTCTATTCATCTGTCAAATACTCATTGGCATAAATTTGCAACAGGTTTGGGACAAAACACAAATAACGCAGCTGAGTTAGAGGCTTTAAAGTTGACCATGCTACTTGCTCTTGCAAAAGGTATAACACAGCTTCAGGTGTTTGGTAATTTGAAGCTTGTAGCCATATATGAAGAATTGATACAACTCACAGGTCTATTCCAAAACACCATTTTTCAACATATCTATTGGGAGAGGAATGTACGGGATGATTTAATATCCAAGCAAGGTCTCCAGATGGATGAGGGTTCTTGGTTCCAATGGGAACACATTAGGAGTTGGATGTAGGTCCTTTTCCTGAATGATGGGGACCTACTAAGACATCTATGTTTTTGTTTCTTTTATTTTTTTGTTCAGGTGACAAATTGGTATCAAGACTTATTTATTTAGATCTAGTTGTACATGACATAACAAATTTTGAGAAAATATGGATGACATCTCATACACTTTATGTTGAAGATATGTTTTATTTTGTAGTTAATACTATAGATACAAGCATTTGGTAGCTTTTGGGAGACATGTCTTTTTTATATAAATACTGTTAAATCATAAAAAATAGCGGCTATCGCTTGCTATGTAAGCTTGACAAGGCATTGATATGCCTATGAACAATATGTTTTGTTATAAATATAATAAAATGTGAAATTATTTGTTTTTTTGAGGAATTTTTTTTATCCATGTATAATATGGGATGCAATTCATCCTTGCCTCTTGGTATATAATAGAGTCAAGAGAGTCTTATCAAGACATGAAAGAACAATGAAAGACATCTAATTATCATCTTGTGGACACACTTGTATGTTGTTGTATATGGTAAAATCACACATCACATGTTGTGTATGTGATTTGTACACACATGATTGGGACATGATGTGAAGATGGAGAGTGAAGCATATGTGGATATTCCTTGTATTATAAGATGAATATTTTTGCAGAATAATGAATACCAAACCTTTCGTGGATGTTTCCCCATTTGGGGTTTTACTACATATATCTTGTGTCTATTTTTCTCTTTTCTCGTTGTTCTATTTGTTGTTGTATGGATAGGAAGCTAGGCCAGTTATGCTTTCATGTTATGTATTGTTATATGTTATTCACATATCCTCATATTCTAACACGGTATCAGAGCAAGTTGCTAGACCCTACCTCCTTTAATAAATATTTTTACAACAACATTTTCTTCAATTTTTGTTGGAGCTCTCCCTATCTTGTTGTTTTGTTGTCAGATCATGGCTTCTCCTTAGATTTGCGCATTTTTATGCTTACAACAACATTTTCTTCAATTTTTGTTGGAGCTCTCCCTATCTTGTTGTTTTGTTGTCAGATCATGGCTTCTCCTTAGATTTGCGCATTTTTATGCAAGTTTGAGGTTTTTTCTTCTTCTGGAAAGCATAAATTAGCTGAAACCACCTATTGGTTCATTAAAATAGGCCTCTCATTGCCCATATTTGAATTAATTTGTCTAAGCCTAGTTTAGGGATTTTAATTTTTCTAAATCCTAAAGTTTCTTATGCATTTTTAAGTCCAATAACTTCCAAGTCTGTTTTTTTACCGAAGCTAGTATTATCTTCCGAAGATGATATCTTGTGATCCAGTAGTCCATTTGCAGTCATTCTTTTTTGCTGGGTGTGGCTTTTCGACGCCTTTCTAATTAGCCTACCCACCCTTTGATCTAGTTCCATTCGGACCATACGAACTGCGTTTTTTGTTGTTCAGGTTTTTTCTCTACAATTTTTTGTTGTGGGTGAATAGATCTGACTGTTGGAGGCCGGATATGTCTCTTTAAAATCTAAAATGAGTATGGACTGTATAGACGTGTTCTCTATGTGTTCTTCTCTTCATGTATTTTTACCTTAACGACCAGTATTTATCGTGAGTTCAAACCCTGCTATGTCTCTTTAACCTTTGAATTTGCGTGGGTTCTGACAACCGTTGGTTTCACCGTTGATTATGTGCAGGCCATGGGTTCAATGCTCTACCTGATTCTTTAAAACCCTACGTGATTTTTGGAGGACGAGAGGTTTGAATGTTTGGCCTTTTATTAGTCCCTTCCCTACTGGGCTTCAGGGACTCTATGAATCAGCTTGCCACGGTTCTATTAATCTACACTGAAAACAAGACAATTTTTTAGCATTTATCCTAAGTTTTCTGTATGCGTTATTTATTTGACCAATAGAAAATTTTGAGGCCTTATTTGGCCTCACATTGAGGCCATTTTCATTTTTGTGTGTTTCAACTTACATTAAAATAATCGTTACCCCATTGATATATATTTTCAAAAGCAACTATTGGGTTAATGCTATGGCTGGCTAGCATTAATATGAAACAATTGATTTTTCAGATTTTTATTCTTCTGTGTTGTTCTTCTACTCTTAGCATGTTATCCATGTGTGGCAGTTGCATGCTGGCCATGTGTGCATGCTCTAGTAGTTGCACCGCCACATCCTACCTAGCCATCCACCTCTCCTCTCGATATGCATATCTACCTTCTACATGGGGTGTTACATGGGGGTGTTCTCTTCCTTCTGGATTCAAGGAGAACTAGAACAACAACTCCTGCATGGAAAAACCAACTTATCTCCTGCATGGAGTCCCTCGTGAAGACTGCCAACACAGGTACTATGCCATATTTTAGCTATAGTGATTTTTTCAGCTATTGTTGTTATTTGAACCTACAACATAATTTCATTAGCTTCTTTCAGCTTCAGCTAATAACAATAGTTGTACTCATGTTCTGAAATATGATTATGAGAGTTTCAGAGACATACCAGTGAATAGTGGTGTTGTACTCATGTTCTGAAATATAACTATGAGAGTTTTAGAGACATACCAGTGAATAGTGGCATTGTATTAGACTGACTGAACTCGAAACCAGGAAGTTGAAATCTTAACCAAGAAGCTGGTACTCACTGCAATAGGAGCTGGAAAGCCAAGGGAGAGGATCGACCAGGACTACTGCTTAAAAATAGATGAAAACTGCAATTTAAGGCGGCTTTGGATTTTCTACTATGTTCTTCCTTCACCTACTATACAAAGAAGAGTCTGAGTAGTAATGTTGAGTCTTCAATGACCCACCTGGATGATTGACCTCCTTATCACCATGAAGCTTAATGGGCTCTGCTAAAACCTAAATTTTTTAGGATCCAATGGCAGCTTCTTTATGTCCTACAATCAACAAAGCCATCAATTTCCCAATCAAAATACAATCCTAGGAAGCTCTCGGCTCCTCTCATGAATGCCATGAAGTCCTACCTTATGAAGTGGCTACAAGAGTCACGGGTACCTTCCTTACCTTTCAAATCGACATTCTCTTCTACTAAAGCTACAATCTCCTCATTGCCATGGCCGAATTGTAGTGCACTTCACCTTTGCTTTGCCAAATGTCTCCACCGAGAAAACGAAGAATCCGTTCGAGTAGAAACAAATAGACATGTTCTTTGGAAAAAGATAGAAAGCTAGCACCTCCTCACCGTGCTTGATGCCTTCACTTTGGATACCATAAAAGGGTTAGAACTATAGTAAATATTGTAGAATGATGAATAACTCTGGTAATAAAAACAAAAACAATATTTCAAGTTAAAAACTTTACCCTTATCATTGATAAACTAGATTGTAGAGTGTACGCTTCCTTAACACTTGTATCCATTGGAGAAATAGATCCAAAAGTACAAAGTTACCCTCTCTTTTCAGGGTCGATTTCTTTGGAATCCACATTTTACCAACACAATAAATTGCAATTGAAAGGCTTGGTCGAGGGTTGGATCGGCTTGAAACACTAAAGCTAGAATTTTCACGATTCAACTAAATTTAGCCTAAAATAATAATAATAACAAATGATTTTACCCACTTCGTCCCACTTCTTGCATGGATTAAACGTGGTTCCTTTCGTGGTCAGTTGGTTCATGGCCTCAAAGTGGCACATAGGTGGGTTCGACTGCATTATCCTTGGCGTTTTTGCTCTCTCATCTATTCAAATTCTAATGTCACCAAACTCCAGATCGCGTACATTTTGCAACAATAACGTTGAATATAATTTCACCCAAATCTACTAGGTACAAGGAGGCTACAGAAGTTTCACATAGAAACATGATTCATTCTTGAAAATAATGGTCACTTTGTTCAAGACCAGAGAATATTCACTTTTACATTAATCATGTCTTTCAAGACTTCACATTATTTACCTTATAAATGCTACCTTAATTGAAAAAGCAATGCATTTGCCAAGCAAATTGGGACACCTTGAGGAGAATCCTGAACAACAGGGGATGCCTTTGTGTTCTAACAAAGCATAAATAAGTCTCTAATGAAAATTTCCTTGAAGCAGGACAAAAGGAAGCAAAAATAAGTCTCTAATGAAAATTTCTTTGCAACAGGACAAAAGGAAGCAAATTCGTTTGGTTTTAATAATATTTTGCACAACAATTGTGAGGGAATTCTGATTTTGGTATCGAAAAGTAAATGAGAGGACCTTAGTTGTTGTTGGAAGCAATTAATTACTCCACAGTTGGCCGCCAAAATCTCAAAAAGACAACAACCGCCTAGATTTGTGACCACCAAGTTTTTTGAAGAGCTTCCACCGCCACACTGCCTTATTCGAAGAGACAGTCACCGCCTTGGTTCAAATTATTAAATTGTGAAGAGCCATTACCATTAATGTATTTTTTTACTCTACAGATCATGAAGAATCAGGCCAACAATCGCATGCCATTCTTTACATTTATGAAGGGCCAACATAGTCTTTATTTTGTCAGTCTGTAACAAAGTATTTATTTTTGAAGATATTAGAGTTAGTTTGAGAGTTAAATATGTTTAATTGTTGAAATAGAGTATTGGTCAAGTTTATGAACGCAGGGGTCATCAAAATATAGCCGAAACAGTCAGTTGTTACTGTGAGCTGTGACTATGCTAAAGATTACAGTCAGCTATTACTGTCAGCTGCAACAGTCCTGTAGATTACTGTTAGCTGCAACAATCAGCTGCGACTATTCTGTAAGTGAAAATTTATGAGTTTAGTGATTTGTGCGTGTAGCTAAGAATAAGAGCAACGCTCCCCTGCCTTCCCTCAGTGGTATCAGAGTGTGGTTAAGTTTTTTATTTCTTGTTTTCTATTTAGAGCAATTTGGAATTTAATTTGAGATGGCTACTAACAGCAGTGTACTGCAGCCACAAATTCCTGTGTTGACTGAAAGAAATTATGACACATGGTTTATTAAGATGAGAACTATCCTGTGTGCTTAGGATATTTGGGAGTTTGTTAAGATTGGTTATCTAGAGCCAGCTAATCAAGCTGCTGAATTGGCTCTGTCAAATGCTGAGCGTGTTCTATTGAAAGAAAATAGGAAGAAGGACAACAAAGCTCTTGGCCTTATTCAGCAAGGCCTAAGTGAATCCATATTTCTAAAGATATCAAGTGTTGAGTCTTCGAAGAAATCTTGGGACACTATTGAAACTTGCTATCAAGGTGTGACCAAGGTGAAGAATGTTAAGTTGCAAAACTTGAGAAGGGACTTTGAGAATTTGAAGATGAAGGACAGTGAGATTGTTGATAATTTTATGACTCAAGTTATGAACATAGTAAACCAGCTAAGACAGTATGGTGAAGACCTCTCATATCAGTGTGTGATTGAGAAATTGCTGAGATGTTTGCCAAAGAATTTTGAAGCAATGGTTGTTCCCATTGAAGAGTTTAAAGATCTCAGTCAAATGCACATTGATGAGTTGATTGGTTCTTTGATTTCTCATGAATCAAGAATGAACATGTATGATGCCACTCCATTAGAAAATGATTTTAAATATCAGTTACATGTTACTAGAGGCAGAGGCAGAGGAAGGTCTAATAGCAGAGGAAGATGAGGTCAAACTTCTGATCATAGTGACAACAGAAATGATTCAGAATCTGAAGAGAAGTTACAGCAGAATACTTCTAGCATAAGGGGGGGTAGCAGTACAACATGGCAGCCAAGAAATCAAAGGTGTGATAGATCTAAAGTTCAATGTTTCTATTGCAAGAAATTTGAGCATTTTGCTAACAAGTGTTGGAAGAAGCAAGCATATACTAGTAAGTTGTCTACACACATTACAGAGGAGACTGAACATGAGGAGAATCCTATGTTTTTAACTTGTAATGTCACCTAGGAAATTTCAAAGGATATATGGTTCTTGGACAGCGCATACAGCAATCATATGACTGGAAATAAAGAAATATTTTTAAATCTAGATACAAGCATCCAGTCTGAAGTGAAGTTAGGTAATGACAATAAGGTAAAAGTTAATGGTAAAGGTGTGATTGTTGTATATTCCAATAATGGTAAAAGAAGAACAATTCATGATGTTTATTATGTTCCTGCTTTAATGTGTAATTTATTAAGTGTTGGACAACTGTTAGAGAAGAAGTACAAAGTGTTCTTTAAGAACAATGTATGTAATATTTATGACAAATATCCAAGTAAGTAGTTGATAGCCAGAGTAGAGATGACAAATAATAGAATGTTTCCGCTGATTATGAGAAATGATTTGACTAACTCTTTGAATGCTTATAAAACTAAGAGTTTAGATCAATCATGGTTATGGAATTTGAGGTATGGCCATTTACATTTTGGTGGCTTAGATTTTCTACAGAAGAAGCAGATGGTAAAAGGGTTTCCCAGTATTCAGCAGCCAGCAAGCTCATGTGAGAGCTGCATATTGGGAAAGCATCATAGAGAGAAATTCATCTCTGGAGTCTCATACAGAGGAAAAGCACCATTGGAGCCGGTACACACATATTTGTGTGGACTGATGCAAACACATTCCTTGACTGGTAAAGTTTATTTTATGACTTTCATTGACAATTTCAGTCAAAAAACTTGGGTGTATTTGCTGAAACAAAAATCTCAAGCTTTTGATGTGTTTAAGAGTTTTAAAGCTATGGTTGAAAAGGAGAGTGACATGTTTACTAAAGTATTGAGATCAGATAGAGGAGGTGAGTATATGGTAAACGATTTTGTGGAATTTTGTCAATATCATGGAATTAAAAGACAATTTACTGCTTGCTACACTCCACAGCAAAACAAAGTAGCAGAAAGAAAGAATCGAACCATTATGAACATGAATCGAAGTACGATGAAGGAGAAGCATATTTCGGATGAATATTGGGGAGACGTTGTTACTTGTTCAGTATACATTCTGAATAGAAGCCCAACTAAGAGCATGAAGGATCAAGTTCCCCAGCAAGCATGGAGTGGTAAGAGTAGCAACATATCTCATTTAAGAATTTTTGGGTGTGTAGCTTATGCACATGTACCTGAAGAGTGAGGAGAAAGTTAGATGACAGAAGTCAGAAATGTATTTTTGTTGGATACAGTGAAGAATCTAAAGCATATAGGCTCTATAATCCCATCACCAAGAAGTATGTCATCAACAGAGATGTGGTGTTTAAAGAAGAAGAAGCATGGGATGGAAGCATAGATAAGTTGGTTGCAGAGGACGTTGTTACATCTCACGCAAAAGATGAAGAAGTTGTGCAAGGCATACATGGAGGACAGTTAAATCCACATACGTCTACACCAGTAGTAAGAACACCTGCCAGAATGCCCATAACTCAAGAATGTGGTGAACTATCAAGTGTTGATGGACGACAAGGAACAAGATCAGAGGTAAGTAATGAATCAAATCCCACATTAGCTTCAATAAGAAACAAAGTTAGAGGTCATAAGACTAGAAGTTTAAGAGAACTGTATGAGCAAAATGAAGAAGTAGATGAAGTTTCAAATTTTGCATTGATAGCATGTGATCCTGTAAGTTTTGATGAAGCAGTTAAAAAGGATGTTTGGATAAAAGCAATAGATGAAGAATTTGATGCCATAGAAAGAAATAATACTTGGGATCTTCTAGATTTACCTGATAATAAAAATTGTATTGGTGTCAAATGGATTTATAAGACTAAGTTAAATGATGATGGTGAAGTTGAAAAATACAAAGCAAGACTTGTAGCTCAGGGGTTTAGTCAACAACCTGGTATCGACTATAATGAGACTTTTGCACCTGTAGCCAGACTTGATACGGTAAGGATGGTATTAGCTATTGCTGCTCATAATAAATGGTATGTATATCAAATGGATGTAATGTCTGCGTTTTTGAATGGATCTTTAGAAGAAGAGGTTTATGTGAGACATCCTCCTGGATATGAAATTGATGGATAGGATGATAAAGTTTACAGATTAAAGAAAGCATTGTATGGATTGAAGCAGGCACCTAGAGTATGGTACAACAGGATTGATGAATATTTGAATAGTGAAGGATTCAGCAAAATTCCAAGTGAGCCAACCTTGTATACAAAGGTAAACCAAGAAGGTAAAATACTGATTGTTTGCTTATATGTTGATGATTTGATCTTCATTGGAGATCTTTCATTAGATGCGTTTAAGAAAGCCATGAAAAAAGAATTTGAGATGACTGATTTAGGAATGCTGAAATATTTTCTTGGCATTGAAGTAATTCAGTATGAGGATGGTATTTTTATAAATCAAACTAAGTATGAAAATGATGTACTAAAAAGATACAGAATGATGAATTGTAAGCCATCTGTAACTCCAATTGCAACTAGTACAAAACTCGGTAAGGAGGATGATGGGTCAAAAGTTGATCCAATGTTGTATAAGAGACTGGTAGGAAGTCTCATGTACTTGACTGCAACAAGACCTGATATAGTGTTTGCAGTAAGTATGATTTTGAGATTTATGGAGTCCCCAAAGAATACCCACTGGAAAGCTGGAAAGAGGATTCTGAGATATGTTGCCAGAACAACAAAATTTGGTATCCAATATACATCAAACTCAAACTCAAATTTTAAGTTGATTTGATATACTGACAGTGATTTTGCAGGTTCTACAGATGATATAAAGAGCACATTTGGATATGTATTTAGTTTTGGATCGGGATCAATAGCATGGGATTCAAAGAAGCAACCCATAGTGACATTATCCTTTATTGAGACAGAGTATGTTGCAACAACAACAACTGCATGCCAAACTGTGTGGATGAGGAGAACTCTTTCTGAGTTGTAGTATGAACAAGATGAACCAACTCAGATATTTTGTGACAATAAATCAGCCATTGCACTATCAAGAAATCACGTCTTTCATAAAATAAGTAAGCATATTGATACAAGGTGTCATTTCATTCGAGAATTGATAAACAAGAATGAAATCAGTATGGAATTTTGTAGATCAGAAAATCAGTTTGCAGGCCTATTTACAAAACCTCTGGGGAAAGAGTTGTTTGAGTTTCATAGGAAAAACATTGGGGTTTGTAAGTTGTAACATAAATCTAGTATTTCAAAGTTTTGTTTTTTGGGTGTAGTAATTAAGGGGAAGAATGTTGGCAGCAATTAATTACTCCATCGCTGGCCGCCGAAATCTCAAAAAGACAACAACCACCCAGATTTGTGACCACCAAGTTTTTTGAAGAGCTTCCACCGCCACACCGTCTTATTCGAAGAGACAGTCACCGCCTTGGTTCAAATTATTAAATTGTGAAGAGCCATTACCATTAATGTATTTTTTGACTCTATATATCATGAAGAATCAGGCCAGCAATCACATGTCATTCTTTACATTTCTGAAGGGCTAAAGCAGTCTTTATTTTGTTAGTCTGTAACATAGTATTTATTTATGAAGATATGATTTTGTTACAAAGGGTTAATTGCATTTAATGTCTGATTACCCAGATACACTATAAATACCCATTCCTGTAATCGTGATTGATACACAGAGTTGAATATAATTATTAGTTGAAGTTGAACACATAATTTTACTGTGTATTTCTGTTATACTTTGTTATTTTGAGTTTGAAAACTCATATTTATTCTGAAGTTAGTTTGCTGTAGCAACTTAAGAGATTAGAGTTAGTTTGTGAGTTAAATATGCTTAATTGTTGAAATAGAGTATTGGTCAAGTTTATGAACGCAGGGGTCATCAAAATATAGCCAAAACACTCAGCTGTTACCGTGAGCTGTGACTATGCTGAAGATTACAGTAAGCTATTATTGTCAGCTGCAACAGTCCTGTAGATTACTATTAGCTACAACAGTCAGCTGTGATTTTTCTGTAAGTGAAAATTTATGAGTTTAGTGATTTGTGCATGTTGCTGAGAATAAGAGCAACGCTCCCCTGCCTTCCCTCAGTTGTGAACCAAAGTTGAACATGAAGCTGAGAACTCTTGATAATTGTTGCACACTTTGACCAATAGTTGATTTGGGAATGCGAATGTTTTGTCAGATTCCTTTTAATTCAATTTGAAAAAAACCATTGTCCAAAAATATTTGTTTGTGTCTATATTTGATGTAATTCCAGGGAACTTGTCAAAGTTAAAACCTATTAAAATGATGCAAAAGGAAGAAATCATGGACAACATAAGTCTTCCAATTACGTTTTTGCAAAATAATAAATGCTTCAGCTCTGCAATTTCTATATTAAGCTATCAAATGTCGTCTTACAATGGAATTGTGATTTATTATTTTAGTTCTATCCGTGTTTAGTTTAACACACACAAACCAATTACTAACTTGTGCGTAGAAGCAACTCAAGGTGCATGATATTTCCTCCCATGTAATAGATTGCACTCAGGATTGCACCATCTTTATTTTTCCACTTATTTCTGTCATCAAATTGTCGTTGTTACCTTGTTAAACTGTGAACAAACTATCGTTGGTACCCGCTTGATGTCTTGTTCTTCACATTATAGTACAGTAATTGTTCGGGTACACAGGGTACTACCAAAGGACCGAACACCAAGAGCAACCACTTCACACAAACAGATCACAGATCAACACATCGATGTTTTGACGTGGTTTAAACCCTCTTGAGGGAAACACTCCATGGCCCCGGCCAAATAGCTTCTATGGGACAATTTATTATGCAAAGAAAGAAAGTTACAAATGAGCTTCTCATAATTGATCAACTAAACAATGACCCTCCATGCTCTTTAAATATAGATCATGGACCAATCGGGTGTTAAGCCACAGATCAAGGTTAGGTTTGATCTAAGAGAAGTTGAGCTGTTGGATCACTCTATGTCGGGAACATATCGTGACCGTCGGATTAACTATTTACAAATGCATACTAATGCATACTAAAGAAACACACTATCCCTAACGGATATATTACACAAGTTGATCTTAACTAACTCCTAAGTGTCTAAATATCCTAACATCCTCCCTTAAGAACAACTTGGGATAGGATTGAAGAATTTACAAAAGTGACACTATTAGGAGAAGGAAGGAGGCATTAGAGCCTATCCCCCCTTAATGACAAGTTCCTGAACTCCTAACATAGATCGAAGTTTAGAAAACTTCGCTTCTGTAAGAGACCTGGTGAAGATGTCTGCAACTTGATCATCTATAGGGCAAAAGAGCACTTCAAGAACACGATCATGAACAAGATTTCTGATGAAGTGCATATGTAGCTCAATGTGTTTGCTACGTTGGTGTAGAACTGGATCTTTGGCAAGCTTGATGGCACTTTGATTGTCGCACCAAAGTGGAGTAGGCTACTGCTACTCAAATCCAAACTCTGAAAGGATCTAGCGAAGCCATAAAGCTTCCTGACTGGCATTAACTGCGGCTCGATATTCTGCTTCTGCTGAAGAAAGAGCAAGAGCTTGTTGTTTCTTACAAGCCCAAGTGATAGGTCCAGATCCCAGACTGAAAACATAACCTGTAGTAGACTTTCGATCATCAGGATCGCCGGCCCAATCTGAATCAGTGAAACCAACCAACAAAGGTTTCCCCCCTATACTGTAATGAATCCCAAACTGAACTCTACCTCGAATATATCGAAGTATTCTTTTAGTTGCTTTCCAGTGAATTTCATGAGGTGTCTGCATATAATGGGCAACACGACCAATGGAAAAGGAAAGGTCAGGACGGGAATGAGTCAAGTATAAGAGACTACCAACAAGCTGACGATACAAGGTGGCATTGACTTCAGGTGAAGTACAAGTGGTAGAAAGTTTGACTCTAGACTGGAAGGGAGAAGGGGCTGGTGTACAATCTTCCATGTGAAAGCGATGAAGAAGGTCACAAGCATACTTAGACTGAGAAAGAAAAATTCATTCTTTGGTTTGCAGGACTTGGAGATCAAGAAAATAATGCAAATGTCCTAAGTCTGACATTTCAAAATTTTGTTTAAGACTGAATTTCACATGGGTTATAAGCTTAGGGTCACTACCAGTAAGAATAAGGTCATCAACATATAGAACAAGTATGATGAGATGGTGTCCTACTTTCTTGGTATAGACATTGGGGTTAGAATGGCATCTAGAAAAACCAGTGTCAAGGAGAAAGTTATCCATTTTGGCATACCAAGCTCTAGGAGCTTGCTTAAGGCCATATAAGGATTTCTTAAGGCGGCAGACAAGGCTAGAGTTATTCTGAACATAGCCAGGAGGTTGTTCCATGTAAATTTCCTCCTATAAATCACCATGTAAAAAGGCAGAATTGACATCCATTTGATGGACTTCCCAGTTGTGTAAGGCTGCAAGGGAAAGAACAAGGCGGATGGAGTTCATTTTTGCGACAGGAGCAAAGGTTTCATTGTAATCAATCCCTTCAACTTGGATGTAACGTCCCCTTCTCTCATTCAATTGCAGGGAAGGAAACATTAACAACACAAGGGTTTTTGGCTAGCTTAGCCCCAATATTTTTACTCATAAAATATTAACAATTAAAAACTTCTCTATACAGATGTAAACTTCAATAAAACACAGCGGAATTTAAACATAATAACACATATAAGCATAGTTTCGCATCAGCATTTTTATATCAAGCAAACAATAGGCAGAGAATTCAATCCCCTTCTTATGCTACTTCATATCGATTTCGTTAATCATGCAGAATAATCATTCAAATACCACATTGCAGAACACAGAACATATATATAAATTAAAATCACAGAGAGCACTTATCTCGCAACGCAATTGTCCAACGACTGGCTACGTGAGAGCAACGTTCCACCCAACCATAGATCTCCGTCCAGCCTGTATTCTTTCAGCTGAGAGATCACCCCCGAGCTAGGCTGTGTATCCACTAAGGAGGAACTAGATGGCTCACTCACAGTCAGGGTTTCACTCAAACAGCCATGCTAAGCCAACACACAGTTGGGTTTTTTAAGCATGCAATAGGAGATGGAGGAGGATGCTAGTCCACTGAGCTCAATCCCATAGCCACATACACTTCAAGCTAGGTTCAACAATCTCATCCTCTGTTCATACATCCATAACTGGATTTCTCACAACTCTGTCACAAATAACCCCAAATCCGTCACTGATTTTTTGGGCAGTTAAAACTGGGTTTTCCCATGGATTTTGGGGTAGCTATTGCTCCCAAATTCGCCCCAAGGCTCATACCAATGGATCCCCCATTGGATTTCACTGTCCAATCCCAAATCTTGGTGTTTTTGGCTTCCCAAAACGTGGGTTCTCTCACAGTCGCGATTTCTGGTTTTCTCCCTGCTGGGAACTCATTTTTGGGTGGTGAATGATGCTAGCTCCCTCCACCATGGGATAGGGATGAGAATCAAGCAACCTACAAGAGGTAGAGTGGCTTGTGGTACAAGTAAATAGAGCACATACCTACCCATACGAATTTCAGGGCTGCCCATGCTCCATTGAAGCCATGGGCTGACATCTTAACCACTTCCTTACAACATGCATAAATGTCATCTAGGGAAGTCAAAGGGGTTCTCATAATGACATATGGAAGCCTAGGGTTCCATCCCATAGCCCCCTCTCCACTCCCTAGTGGATACACGTGGCCCCTTCTCATTCGTTTCCTCCGTAGCCAGTTTTGGTATTTTATATTGCATGATGTTTATTTACATCCTATTACGATTTCCATGGCTTAAGAGCACATGGGCATCAAATATCAATGCTTGCCCTTTAAATAAAATTCGGGCTTTCACTAGCGGGGCCTTGGACTTGAGCTCCATGCTAGGAAAACATACATCACATGTACACATTATTTACATTGTTCAGTGTAGAAAGTAGTGAACTTTTTGTTCACATATTCTCCTCCATTGTCAGATCTTAACTTAATAATTTGATGACCAGATTGTTTTTCAATAAGGGCCTTGTAGGCCAAGAACATGTTAAATATTTCGCTCTTAATTTTTAGGAAATAAACCCAAGTGCATCTGGTGTAATCATCAATGAAGGTTAAGAAATATTTGAAACCAGAAAAGGAAGCAGATGGAAGAGGACCACACAAGTCACTATGCACAAGCTCCAAGGGAACCGAGGCGTGCCAAGAGGCACGTTTGTCAAAACTGTCCCGATGATGTTTTTCGAGTACACAACCGGAACAAACACCATCCCTGCAAGATACCATCGGAAGACCTGTCACCATATTGTCTTTACATAGTTGTTGCAATGAGCGATAATTTAAGTGACCAAATCGCTCATGCCAAAGTTTGCTCAAGTTATCACTATGAGCAACAAAAACTGAAGGGAAAGGTGATGACCCAAAGTTGTTAAACTTGTACAACCTGGTAATATCATCAACAATTCCGGTAGCTAGGACCTGTTGAGGATCTTTAAAATCCTTGATTACAGCTTGGTGAGGTGTAAAGGTCACAGTTTTATCTTCACCAGAATGAGTGATCTGATAGACTGATAACAAATTGCAGGAAATTCTTGGAACACATAGTACATCACTAAAATGACCATTATTTACTGGAACTGTTCCA
Source organism: Larix kaempferi (assembly GCA_027924585.1). Taxonomy (NCBI): domain Eukaryota; kingdom Viridiplantae; phylum Streptophyta; class Pinopsida; order Pinales; family Pinaceae; genus Larix; species Larix kaempferi. The sequence goes on from BSBM01001055.1 coordinate 10,934,046, forward strand.
GCTCCTACAACACTTAGAGATCTATCATTACCAACAAATGTTTGTTTGGTGTTACATTCATGCATAGTAGAAAAGATGGCTTAATCCTTAGCCATATGATAAGATGCTCCAGAATCAATGAGCCATTCATTTGAAGTAGAAAAAGAAGATGCATTATAAGAATAACCAAAAGCATAAAGTGCATGTCCATGAGAGACAGATTCTGAAGACGAATCTAGGCTGATGTGGTGCTTCTTCATTGCTGCTTCCAAGGCTGCCATCTTCTTGAAACACTTAGATTCATCATGATTATCTTTTCCGCAATAGTTGTAATGACGCTTAGTCTTCTTTCCTTTTGGCTTGGATCCTTTGTCATTTTTTAAAGAAAGAGCTGACTGAGAGGGTTTGGGACCCTTGTTTGACTTATTATTGCGAAAATTTTGTTTATTGGGAGGCTTGGACTTTTCTTTCTGTTGGGACAATAAGGCTTTCCCAGATGTATCTGCATTGTTGATTATTCCAGGATGAATGAGTTTATCTTATTCTCTAATCAAGGAATCACAAAAGGATTCAAGACTAGGCTCTTGATAGCTAGCTACATTCAAGGATGCTTTCATGGAGTAAAATGTAGATACAAAAACAGAATATGCAGGTCCAAGTTTGGAAAGAATATGATAAATGCATTGTTTGTCTTCCCTCTCAATCTTACATTCAGCACATAAGAGTTTAAGAGTTTTGTACTTAGATAAATAATCTTGAATGCATGAAAAGTCACTTGGATTTAAAGAAATCAACTCATTTTCGAGTTGGTGACCTCGAATTTCATTATGTTTACCAAACACAGATTCCAACTCGTCCCAAGCAGTATCAGGTTTATCAATTCCAAATATGTGGAATCGCAAATCAGTAGAGATTGACATCCCAATAAATCCACGAGCTTCATCACATCTATTTGCCCATTTTATTTTCTTATCATCATCAGTGAGTTCTATTTCTTTCCCTGAGGTAATTCTGAAAAGTCCCCTACTTCGTAGAATATTCTCCATACGAGATTTCCATGAGAAATAGTTAGAACTGTTAAGTAGAATATCACAAGGGGCGGCCATATTTGTAAATTAATGGCTATAAAAGCAAAAATCAATAGTCTGGATGTGAAGAGCTTGAAAAAATAGGCGGTTTAAAAAAAAATGGCACTGAAAACTGACTCTGTATGATGAAGTTATGCTTGAACAAAGAAACTGTTGAAGATGTCCCCAATAGTGACGTGGCAGCTAGAGAATGTCCAGCAAAAAAAGAACCCCCCTCTTCCCAAGATGAACCTTTTGACAATCACTCTACAAAAAAGTTGCTTTAAGTGAACCACTTTTATAAAATAAGTGATTTCACTTTTACAATGATATTACTTTTAAATAGTGCAACAATAAAAAAAACTTAAGTGACTCACTTGTATTTTTATTTTTTATTATTTAAGTGAGATGCACTTTTACAATAAAATAACTTGAAAATAGAAATTGCATGCACTTTTTCTTTTAAAAGTAACTTCCTAAGACTTGAACTCAAGACCTATTAAGGAATAAAGCAACTTTGAACCAAGTGAGCTAGATTAAAATGTATGTAAAATATGGGAATGAGGAATGGGTCTTTTTTTTTTTTTAATTGTTCTTGCTCGGTTTACGTGCTTGCCCTTTTTCTTGCAAAACACACCACAAATCGAAACAAAAAAACTTCAAATCTGATGAAATATGCGTTTCTGGAGCAACTGGGAACCGTTTTCGATCAAACGAAAACTATTTCCCAATGGAAACGACGCTCCGGACGCAATGGAACACCTCCCACAGCCTAGAAATGCACAGAAAGACCAGAACTAGAAACCCTTTCGAGTTTCGGCAACAACAGTTCAAGATCTAGATCATAACTAGAAGTGGCACTTCATAAAAGCTCTGATACCATGTTCGGGTACACAGGGTACTACCAAAGGACCGAACACCAAGAGCAACCATTTCACACAAACAGATCACAGATCAACACACCGATGTTTTGATGTGGTTTAAACCCTCTTGAAGGAAACACTCCACGGCCCTGGCCAAATAGCTTCTACGAGACAATTTATTATGCAAAGAAAGAAAGTTACAAATGAGCTTCTCATAATCAATCAACTAAATAATGACCCTCCATGTTCTTTAAATAGAGATCATGGACCAATCGGGTGTTAAGCCACAGATCAAGGTTAGGTTTGATCTAAGAGAAGTTGAGCCGTCAAATCACTCTATGTCGGGAACATATCGTGACCGTCGGATTAAGTATTTACAAATGTATACTAATGCATACTAAAGAAACACACTATCCCTAACGGATATATTACACAAGTTGATCTTAACTAACTCCTAAGTGTCTAAATATCCTAACAGTAATATTTTATTGGGGCATGTGATAACTGGCACTCAAATCGCCCCAGCGACTGGCGACGAAAACTTTTTCGACAAGGCACAGTTCCACGCCTTTTGTTTTTTTTTGGAATTTCAACGATCTAGGTCGTCTTAAAATGGGCCAAAACCCCTAGGGGTATAGTTCCATGGCATAGTTCCGTAGTAAATGGGGTGGAACTACAATTCCGCCGATTTTTATAACCAGGTCTAGGGAACAAATAACCGGAAAAGCGAGTCGATTTGAGTGCCATTTATCCCATGCCTTTTATTGGTATCTTGTTCATTCCTCTATTCATTGTTTTCTCTAATATCCTGTGCAGTAATCCTCTCTCAAGGTAAAAGATATGATGCAACTTTTTCATAATTTGCTCTTGTAATATATGAAACAACCAGTGATCGCAACTAAATTATTATATTCGCAGGTCACAAGCTGGGCTAGTGTCCTTACACATAGTAAATTCATACACGAGTTGTGCACGCCTTTAACACTCTTGATTGCAATCTTTTACCAAATTTGTGATAGAATTATATTGAGAGTCAAAATTAATATGTCATCTCTTTAATTAATTGATGTTGCAGTAGAAACCATTGCACCACCCATGTACAGTCTTAATGGCGACAGCTTAGATCCACTACGTTAATTTTTATGGTGTAAACCTTATTGATGAGATATTTAGTAGATAATAAGTACATATTGAAGTTGTACTAGGGAACTATTCATATATACACAAAATGTCATGAAAGACAAAAGTAAAATCAATGTCTAGAACTATGAGGGACACGTTTATGATAGAGGGACCCTCCATCTATGAAAATCCAATGAGTTTTCAACAATATGTGTGCCTTGTATAGATAAACTATTTACAATTTTGTTTGTTTCCTTAGCATGTGTTGAAAAGTGATAGACAAAAAATGTTCTGTTTGCAAACTTACTTATATGATCCAAGACCAGTTGTTTATAATTTCTTCTTTCTTAGATGAAAATTTTACATGGGCATGATATTATTTAACTTAAGAAGGACTTGTTTTTTAGCTATAGAAAACAAACACTAAAAACAATTCTAATTTCTTCTTTCCTAGATGAAAATTTTACATGGGCATGATATTATTTAACTTAATAAGGACTTGTTTCTTTAGTCATAGAAAACAAACACTAAAAGTAGGGACTTGCTGCTATGCAACTCTCCAAGATGATTCAAAAATTCAAGTTGTATATATTTTTTTATATGCAGTTGCTTTGAAGAAACAAACATGAATTTGGAAAACCTTATTGCTAAATGGCACTACATCTACGAGATGATTGATGGGATTTTGACTGAGACAAAGGTAAGAAGGGCTCCCTCACCTATTACACATAAAGATGAAGTTACCAAAGGATTGTGTGTTCATATAAACAAATACTTTAAAGTGAACACCATGAGTGGAATGCATTTCCATTGTGGATAATGTGATGGCACTTATGCTTACTTAAAGTAAAAGTCATGGTATTTTAGCCTATTAAACACCACAACACATGCAACCATGAGTGAAATTAAGGCCTTGACGATGATAGCTTTGATTTGTAATCAATGTTATGGAAAAAAATACTAGTAGTGTCAAAATTGGACCAAAGATTAGAATATAATATCTATGCTATGTAAAATTCCAAACTCATGACCCTCTCTCCCGTGGACGCAATTTCTTTTGTTCCATTCGCTTATTTTCCACCAGACAAGTATGAAGGTTGCATTTCAAAACTGTGAAGGTTAACATTTCAAAATTGTGAAGGTTAACATAAACGGAGGTTAAAATTGTGAAGGTTAAGATAGTTCGTTTACACAAAACTTGGAGACTTTTGCAAGACACATAGGTGCATAAAGAAAACCAGAACATGTTCTTGGCTACCTATGTTCTCTCTTTTGCTAGAAGGGAGCGAAACAAAACGTACCAATTCAATAGTTTATAATTGAATGACATTATAACTCTAGTGTTTACAAATTGACACAATGCTTGCTAGAGTGGTGCATGAAACTTGGGTTTGGCTAATTGAATCATTTAATATCTCTACTACATTTAAATATGTTAAAGTATATTACTAACAGACTCTTATATTGTCTGCATAGAGGCTTCTCTTCAACGTTCCATAGTTATTTTAACATATAGTAAGTCTTCAATGATTTTTGGTTCACTGAATCAATCTCTAAGTAAAAGGAGCTAACAATACTAAAGAAATCTGACTAGTAATAACCAAGAAGTTAACGTCATGATGATTATTTGCATGATATCATTGTCGATGGTAGACCATTGGGTTCTTGTATTCATGATGAGTTCTATTGCAAAATTTTTGCATCTTTCAGCTTAGTTGTGAAGACTTTCTACGCGATATCATTTATGATGTATAGACCATTGGGGTCTTGTATTCGTGATGAGGTATTTTGCATATTGTTTTCAACTATCAGTTGATTTCAGGTTGTGATGACTGTTTTCTTGCCACAGTTTTTTGGATTGGCAATCAGAGGTTTCTATACACTATTGTGGTATTTTACAAGATTTCATCATACAACTTGGTTCAGCTGCAATTTCATGGTTCAGTGAGAAGCCGTTATTATCTTCATCTACTCCATGAGGTGAAATCTGTTTTTATCTGCAGCTTATGGACATTCTAGAAGTTGTCATCAAGGGGGATGTTAAGTAATGTCATCTTCCTCCATTTTTATTCTATCTCTTAGTTATCATTAAGGGGGAGTGTTGGAATATGTAATGGTGACTGAATGTATTAATTTGGAAGGTAATAATTTCCACTCTTATCTAATAGAGTTATCCCACGTGTTATGTAATAATTTACTCATGTTACCATTTATTATATAAAGAGGTGAAATTACATTTATCCCACATGTAAAAGATGAGATGTAATTCCTCCTTACCTCTTGGTATATAATAGAGTCAAGAGATTCTTATCAAGACATGAAAGAACAATGAAAGAAATATAATGATCATCTTGTAGACACATTGTGTGTGTTGTTGTGAAGATGGAGTGTGATGTGTGGGAGATCTCTATTGTAAGAATGGATATTATTGATGAATAATAAGAAGACAACCTTCCCATGGATGTTTCCCCATTTGGAGTTTTACCACGTATATTTGGTGTTATCATTTTCTCTTTTCTCCTTGTTCTTGCTATTTGATTATTTATTGTGGTATGGATAGGAGGTTAGGCTAGTTATGCTTTTCATGTTATTTATTGTTATATTTTTTTCACATATTATCATATTCTAACATCTAATACATGACTATGACCCTTGATAAAATCACCCCCTAACACATCATGACTTTAAACAAACTAACCAATCACTAACCTCAAGCTCATAATGTGTTCGAGGACATAGTGTACTAGGGGGTTAGTGTCTTTGAGTTCATTGTGTGGTAGGGGGTTATTTTGTCAAACGTATCTATGTTAATATTCATAGGGATGAGGGAGTATATTGTGTCTAATGTCATATTGATGGGGTTCCTAGCATGAATTCAGATAGACTTTGGGTAGGTGAAACTCTTATGTTTTCCAAAATTAATGAGGTTTGGGGAGCTTATGAGTAGGATTTCAATGCTCTAAAGTAGGCAACTACTTATGAGTGCAATTTTAATGAGTTGAAAATTCTAATTTTAACAATGACATGTTACACAATGAGTAAAAATGGGACTAGCACAATGTCTAATTTATTCACAAAAAATAAGAAAGTATTATAATGCACATGCACAAATGTTTTTCAAGCATGAATGAAAAATATTAGCAATATACATGTTCTACAATATTCCATATCTCTAGATTCCTTGAATAGGCTTATTACATTTAAATAAAATAACTTGTCATACTCAAGCACTCCAAATATGCCAAAATTGCTAGAAATCATGCTTCGAGACATCATTGCCTACATAAAAACAATATTGACCACCTCACACATATAAAGTTAATATAAAACTTGTTAATAGCCTAATTTTGCTCATCTACCTTTTCATGAGTTTCATCACCATTATACATCATTGTTAGCAATATTAGCCCCATTTTCATTTCATTTCGTGCATATGACTCAAGTAAAATGACCAAAGACCAAAAGTCAATTAAAAAATTGACCATACCAAGCAAGTCATGACTTTTCCTTCGAACACGTGACCTAGGTCGTTCCTTTTGCGCAAAAACCCATGACCTGGTCCAAAAATGCATTTTTTTGGTCCATTCATTATTCCATGCTTCCATAAGGGAAGTAGTGGATGAAAGTGGACAAATTTGATTGACAAGGTCACAACTAATTATTGCTTTGGTCTTCCAAACCCTCACCTCTCCCCTAAGTCATCAATGGAACGAAGAGTATCTACATTGGAACCAAATCTCATTTTTTACCACTATTTTTCTTATAAAAGTTTCCCTCATGGTCACCATTTTTATAGATCCATAATCATATTCTTAGAGAATAGTTATGTTATTGAAATTCCACCACTAAGCACGAAAGAGGCCATATCATCCTTTCTAATTTCACCATTGTGAGGTCTTCCATTAGTTACCTGTTGGAGATTGGGGTACAAAGGATATCAACAAACCCACCCTTGGATCAGCTGCGGAGACCTTCTACTATCCACAACTAATACTAAGGTGGGATTGGAACATCATATTCTTTGTGTAATAATGAAAAATAATATTCTTTTACATGTTTCATTTATTTTTTTTGGCTAGTTTTAGAGTGGATGTTACATGCATGTTTAAGAATTGATTCCTTTGATTTAGTTTAGTTTAGTTTCTTTCCCATTTGATCTGCTACTAACAATTTCACAACCCCTTAGTAGTTGTGTATTTTTCACCTATGTGTGAGAAACCATACACAACATATTTTTCAACCATACTAGGAATGGATCCATTTTTCATCCTTGTTTGTGTTAATGCTACAGCTTCTAGCCTCATCCTTAGGTGATTAGGGTAGTATTTTGCTATGTTTGCTTGTTGTTAGCTGTCATCTTCTTGCTGGTAGGAATCTTGGATGAAAATCCTCAGTTTTTCACTGCAGCTGTGCACAATTTTCTTCTTTTCCCTTGTTTTCAGACCAAATTGTGACTTTCATCCAAATAGCCATGACCTTGGTAGTGATTTTTCCTTTGAAAAACAAAATTTTTTAGCGAATCCAACTAGTTCCATTTTTACTCTTTTTTTATTTGGTTTTGATTTATGTTTTCGGCTTGTATTTGTTTTTTTTTTTGTGGAATGTTATTTGTTGTATGAGTTGATTTGTGATTCCTTGTAGATTATATAGGTGGAGAAATGATTGAAAAGTCCAAGTATCTAGTGTCTTTAGGGCTCTACTGTGGATTCGTTTTCATCTTTCATTTTAGTTTCAACAAGTCAATTTCTAGAAGAAGTTGAGTTGACTATTTGGATTTGATTAAAACACTTTTTCATTGTTGGTTGAGAGTCATCTTTTCTCTTCCTTGCAATTTCATCACTAGTTAGATAATCATTTTTCATGTGTCCTTGAGTTGTTGCGTGTTATTAGTAGTTCATGAATTTATAGAGAAAGCATAGATTTTGTTTCAAAAAAGAACATCACTAGTTTCTACTATAAATATTATATGTCTTTCTTTATGTTAAATTCATTTACAAGAATTTACAATTTCTTGCAATCTCATTTATTTGTTTTACACACCACTTGTGCACACACACTCTCACCCTTAATAAAACATCACTTGGTACATGATACCAAGTGGAACCTAAGAGAAACCCTTATTTTAATATTAAATTTCCTCACTTGAGTGCCAAATGAAAATTTAGTTAGGTTAGGATTTTGGTAATAGGAATCCTAATAACTCCCCTTAGTTACTATACATATGAGACATAGTGGTTGTCTTTTAGGGAGCTAAAATCCTCTTGTAATGGACACGATTGAGACCAGTCTATTAGCAGGCCCATCTTTTCAGGGTGGTACATGCCAAGACCAGAACTAGAGGTATGATTGGGACACCTTTCCATTTCAGTACTTAAGATCCTCTGAATAATGGATTTCAACCAAAGGTGTAGGAAACCTATTGGATGTGTCTGCGAAGAAGGTATCCTAGTATCCATTATGTTAGGATTCTTACCCAAAGTTGTCTCTTGCAGCTAAGAGGGAACCTAGGGAAGATAGAAATAGGTTGAATTGAGTTTCTCCCAATGTCTTGCTCTATAACTATCCCATTTGCACCTTCACTCACTTACCTGGTGGGATTGAGGCCCTATCCAATTTAGTGTTTGGGAGGACCTTGTTCATCTTTCTACTTCTTTATCGACAGTGTGTTTCACCACCATCTCTTTGAGGAATATTTGAGAAAGTTTTAGTATTCACATAATTGCTTTTTGATAGTTCTCCTTTTCACAATAGTGATTCTTTTCTTTTATATGGTGTTCTTTTAATTTGTATTCACTCTTTTTTAGATTAAATCACTTGTTGCACCCACTTGGCACTTGTTATTTGATCAAACATCTTGTTTAGAGTTGGTATTGTTGATTTGAGCATTTCCTTCATTAGTCTTATTTTAGAGCTATCTTGTTGGGATAGTAATCTTATATGTGTCATCATTGTTCCTTTGAGGTACTCTCATATAATTTGAGGACATATCCCCCTCTACAATATATATGGTCAGAAATTTATCCCACCTCAATGTGTGATAAGCGAACAACCTTCCTCCCCTTCGAGTTCCCCTTCAGGATCCTTGGATTCAGGCTACTCAGATCTCGGATCACCATCCTCTCTTACCAATATTAGTCTTTTTTATAGCCCAATGACCAACATGTATGGTGTTATCCCTACCTATGGTGGAGGTTATACTAGTGGGGGGAACCCCAACCAACTCGTCTATGGGAACACCAACTTGAACGTTGGTGGAGACACCTATACCACTATGCCTACGTTGAGCCTCCCATTCATGGCTAGTCTTAACCTTCCTAACTTGGATAGACTAACCAATGATCCTATTCCATATGACCCTAGGTGGCCTCTATGTTAGGAATTAGGAACACATAATAAAAGGCACACACATGCAATGACAAATAAGATTTTATCCTGGAAACCCAAACCCAAGAAAACCAACAATAATATATCTATTACCATTAGTCCATTTGACCAAGGCATGGCCAATCCAACCATTACCATCCACAATTAGGCGAACACCGAACTCCTTAGGAACTTTACAATGGATTTATCCAAGCCCTTAAGAAGGATTCATCACATGCAATACCATGGGACACCCAAAACCATGGGTCCATAAACCACCGATGATAAAATCATATTGACTATTTTACCTAGTCTAGTTTAACCTAACATTCTCCCCTTTAAACTTGACTTGGGGTGATCACCAACCCCCATCAAAATTTTAACAAGGTATATCACTTATACATCTATCTTTTGTGTGCTTCTTCCAATGCTCCATATCAATCCTTGTCATGATGCATTTCTAGCTGCCATTTACCATCATTCATATACCCATCTACCCATCCAATAATCCACAAGAAGATCACATCACATCCACAAGAAGGAATACAAATATTTGTAGCCCCATTAAATAATCTCTTCCAACATGCAAGTCTCAATGTTTAGTGGTCTTGATCTAACAGATTAACAACCCAACCATAAATGCATTTCCTCTCACACAAATATATTATTCTTATAGGGGAGAGGATCCAATAGTGGGAAGGGACCATATATAGTCATACTTGTGTTCACATCACCCATCCATAAACAAAATTAAACTTGTCCAGATAAATAGCAAAAATATGTCATTTAAATAATACTTAATGTCCAAAAACATTACAAAAGGTGCCCATAAATTTACTAGAACCATGATATGACCAATATCTAGATTTATATGACAAACTGTACATGTCTAACATATCAACCTTACAAGACATCTTGTCCCAATTCCATCCTAGAAAAATCTACCTTACAAAACCTCCTATCACTGCCACATCCTTCAATGTTCTGACATACAAGATCCATCAAACATTAAAACTTCTTGCAAATACCAATCTAAAGAGTACAAAAATACCATCTAATCAAACCCAGTGAATGACCATTGGAGACATATGTTCCAGGAGAAAGGATAGCATGATCCCAAATTTGATGAACAACTACACATGTAAGGGAGATGAGTTTTTCAACTTCACCTGCTACATTTATCAACAACCCATCCCTATGTAAGAAACATGCAATGCATTAACTATGAATCAACCCAATCAAATCAACCATGAATATGAAAATCAACCATGATTCTGTTGGAAAGCACAAGGATCATCTGGGAGAGTGTCATATTCATCTAGGAGAGTGTCATATCCATTGGATCATACTCCAATTGATCCCAACCACACAATAAAAAAACACAAGACTTCAATCCATGCCAATTCAAAGAGGCAATCAAAACTAACATAGAATTATATAAATCAACAATCCAACTTCATTGATCCACCATTTTCACTTTACGGACTCAACAACTGCTTGAAGGGATCACTTATAATAGGCCTTCCACAGCACACAAAGTCTACTAGCACACTGACACACAGTGCCAGGCACATTACCAAACATGTGTACTATATTTTTTCTCTAACACATCTTTATATTTCTATGCTACTTTAACATAAGGTTTCAATCCACTTCTATTCCATGAACATTAAAAATGAACAAATGCATAATATCCACTATTCAAGGTAGCATCCATAGCCCAACAATTTGATTGAAACAAAACAATAACACAAATCCCAAACCACTACCATAATTAGAATCCAAGGCCTCTATCAAATACTCTTAGGGATTGACAATTATTCTATGAGAATCAAATCTTAGCATTTAAACTATGCATATGCAACTACGTATAGGCTAATGGTTCTTATGGCTTCCAAAAGCAACAAACTGATGTGCACACTCTTGAAACAAAGTGAGAATGGAGCATTGAAATAATTACTTGAAGGGAGGGAGACATGATAATAGCTGACAATAACTTAGGAAACTAATGTTTGGAAACTAATGAATTCAACTACACTAGTAATGAAATACACCTTGCTAAGAAATTCCACCCAAATCCAACAAAGAAACACAATGGGAAAGCCAATGATCAATCAATAGGGACCAATTATTGCCAAAGCAAGAAGAAATGATGCAATTGTTGCACATTTGAAACACATCAAAACTGATGATCTTTCCATTATAGTGTTGCTTGGATGACAAATGAATTTAATTGCAGTATTGGAGATAGGCATTAACAAAAAAATTATGTAGCATTATGAGATAGAAATCAAAACTTGAATAACCTATGGCATGTTTCGATATACTTGAATAGGTGAATGTTAATTTGAAATGTGAAAAAATATGTCATGTTATCCTCCATAGGCTAGCTGGAAACTAATGCAAATACAAAAGGGAGGCCTACCTTGGTAATAATTAAGAAGGAAAATTTCATTCATTTTGAATTATTCTCTATGGCTTAGTACTTTCACCATATTCAAGAGTCTTAATTGATTAGATTTGTTTTTCCTCTTAGTAGTAAGGAAAAAGTAGGAAGCTTATTTATGCCTTGGAATCAATCCCATCAATGGTTTTATTTATATTTAGTTGTCCTGCACAAAGAGGCTTCTATTACTAGGGTTCAAGATTGCGTGATGTAATCCCCCTACTTGGACCATGGAGAATCCTTTTCTATGGCTTAACTGATTCACCATATTAAAGAGTCTCAATGGATTCACCATATCGATCACTCTTCAATATTGAGAGTTATTCAATGAAAGTAACCCTTTGCATTGAAACCATGCATATGCATATGCACTTAACCTAATTGTGTTTATGGCTTCCAAAAGCAATAGACTGATGTGCACACTCTTGAAATAGAGAAAGAATGAAGCATTGAAACAACTAAGATAATAGCTGAGAGTAAATACTTGTTGATCCTCAAAGAAAAGAAACAACTGCTAGGTAGTTTAGGGAAGAGAAAAACAAGTGACATTGGAAACAATAAGATTTATATGAATTTAAATTTATTTACAAACGAAAATCGACTACAGATTGAATACTTGGGAAAATTAACAAACAAACCTACCGACTCTATTGTTGAAGGATAGATTCAGATTTATATAACCGTACATGCATCCAATAGATAAACTGTACATGCATCCAATAGATAAATAGTAATTGATGTCGGTGTAATGCAGGTTTATATAGTCATGGAAAGAGGGAACCATGCTAATCGTACAAGGATGTCACAAAGACGAACGACCAGGGGTTCCCAACTATGAAAGACTTCATTAGGTGAGGAAATAGACCACAATGCCAATACAAATGTTGAAAACCACAACGAGGAAGAGGTCGTTGTTGTCAGTCAACCATTAACCGTAGTGCAAGGAAATTCCAATACAAATGTTGAAAACCATAATGAGGCAGAGGCAATTGATGTTTTTCTACCATCAACCATAGTGCAAGGAGCTGGTTCAATCAAGAAGATCAGTGCTATTAGGTGTTGGAAAAAATAGGACATGTTGAAGGTGATTAATGATGTAGAATTCAATGGATATTCGGTGAGAGAAGCTGCAAGAAATATGGGATTGCACCTATGTCCTTTCATTATTGACTAAATGGTTCGACTCGTAACAAGAGGAGAGGGCCTTTTATAGTGTTGAATGAATATAAGGAAGAGGAAGTGGTTTTTTGGTGTAAGGAGATTCCTGACATGGGCCATGGGATTGAGTTGATACAACTTAAATCAAATGTGGTGAAAATCTGCCAATCAAGGCCAAATCCATTCAGATATGGATTTCCTGGGAAATCATGGTGGGAAGGTTTCAAGGCTAGATGCCCATATCTTGTATTGTGAACAACAAAGGGCCTAGATAGAGACATATCTCTAAATTTGCACCCTACAGTTGTTCCCAGTTCTACGACACTTTTTCAATTGAATTTTAGAAGCACTCATATGGTCCAACCCATATGGAACTGTGATGAAACTGGATTACAAGCATGCAAGAATTGTGGCATGAGGGTAGTTTCCAAGATAGGAAGCAAGAATGTGCCAAAAAGTATTCCTAAGAGAAGGGATTTGATTACTATTCTATGTTGTGTGAATGCAATTAGTGCATCAATCCCTGGGTTTTATTTGTTCAAGGGAAAGACCCAGTTGAAGAACTATATCAAGAACTGTGATCTAGGAGCATGCATGGATGACTAAAGAACTGTTCATGAATTGGATTTTCCATTTTTTTGCATCTGTGCTTGGTGGTGTACCTCCTGAAAATAGACTCCAATTGCTTTTTTATGGACATGGAAGCCACATATGTCTACAAACCGTTCGGTAGGAAAACATGATGGGAATTGACTTGTTAACTCTACCAACACATACCACTCATTGGTTGCAGCCACTTGACATGAATGTGTTTGGTCTATTTAAATGTTACTTCAGGTCTGAGAGAGATTCATGGATGGCCAAGAACCTAAGGGTAGAGGTAAACAGGGTTGAATTAGTAGAACTTGCAAGTAATGATTTTAAAAGGACACTTATAGCCTCAAATATCAAGGATGGATTTAAGCGAACTAGAATATGGCCACTAGATTGTGATTCTCTCCTTCATGACATGGCTTGTAGCCAGACCTTTGAAGGTGTAGATGTTGCGGAAGATGCAGTTGTCATGGAAAACATTTTATCCCTATCTCAAGGGTAGTGCCATCCATTGGGTGATGATGATGAATAGGTACATTAAACTCAATACGATGGTCACGTCAATGCTAATGTTGTTGTTGATGAAGCAGTCGAATCAAACACAATAGTTGGAAGACACCAAACACAAACAAAATATGATGAGAAACTTCAAACTGACTTTTTCGTACCAAATATGGTTGAAGGTTTTCGAGCACAACAAAGCAAGGAATAGCACTTGACATTGCCAAGCCAGGTACCACATCTCGAGTGGTTAGCGGAAGCAATGTTGAATATGAATAGACACATTGTTACAATCACCAATGAAGAAATCCTTGGCATGCCTTTGCTTCCAGCATATGTGATCAATGAAGCTATCCACTATTATTTGGATCTAGGTGGTGGAAAAGAAGATACTACAGGGAATGAAGAACCATGTGAAGACACTGCAATCGAAGAGAATCTCCCAGCTAATCCTCAAAACCATCTAGGTACCACACCACTACTTGGACAATTCCTAAGGCTACTTGTGGAGAGAGTGAGCATAAAAGAAAGGGAAATATCAACAGTTTTTCTTCGATTAAGCAAAAGCTCATTGCTAGTTACCTCAAATGACTACATCACACTATTGGTAGAGTTTAAATAGAAGAAAAAGGAGTTGTAGGAAATGAGATAGAAGAAGAAGGAAATTGTGAAGGAAAAGAGGGCGACAAGGATTGTTCGAGCAGAACAACGAAAGCAGGAAAGGTTAAAAAGAGAACAACAAAGCAAGGGTAGAGAATACCATAAGAAACTGGCCATACATGCAAAAAAGCAAATAAAGATCCAACAAATACAACAAAAGGAGAATGTGAGTACGGAGGAGGTGGAAATAAATGTGGACGAGATTGAGCTAAGGAGGATGGTCATGAAAAATCAAATTGCAGACAATAAACACTTCTTCCAAGACCTTATAAACATCCAGGTCTCCAAGTTTCATCCAACTAGTCTATCGCCCCCCCCAAGTATTATCCAACATGTCCACCTCCTTCTTTTCTTCTATTTAGAGCAGGGGCCAATCTGATATGGGATTTTCCAACACCTCCAAACAATCCAGGGGTATTGGACATAAGGAAAAGTTATGGGTTTTCAATTCCTCCTTGGTTGCAAGTAGCAACATAGCATCAAGCAGATGCAGGAAACTACACACAATTTGATCAAGCAAATGTAGGCACATCAAACAACCATGCTCAACCAAATTTAGGAGGCTCAACAAGCTTGGGAAATGAAGAAACTCAGCCTCTTGGAGCATAAGGATGAAACATGTTTATGCCTAAACACATGCACTGTGGGTTTTGATTAAAAAACATTTTTCAGATGACTATGTATTCAGTTCGATGGTGTATAAGCAAATAGTATATGCTTGGAATTATATGTGTCAACATAAGCTAAAAGGTAATGATATGTGGCAACATAAGCTAACTTGAAGAGTCTTTGGTTATGAGCCACCTTTCCATATTCACGAAGGAGAACATTCATTTTTTGATAAGGATGCTAGTGTTTTCTATTTAGCTATGGGTCGAGAAGAAGGCATTTATATTTCTATGGACAAGGAAGATGGATTCGATGGACAAGGAAGAGGAAACATCAGGGATTCATAAGAGAAAAAGGCAGTGAAAAAATCATTATAAACAAAGATCTATCTATGGATAGTGAATAGTGAACATATCCCAAAGAAAGATCTTCTTCAATCTCTAAAGGGTCTTAGTCTTAAAGTGCTTATAAAAGTTGCAGAAGTTGATGGTATTTCATATTTTTATTTGCATTTTTAATATGCATGAACATATGATAAAGTTTCTTGATTTATAGAAAAGAATATAAAACATGTTTCTAAGACATCTAAAGCGTTTTTTCAGACAATTTTTGTAGCAGAAAAGAATAAGACAAATTAGATGATTGGGGATTCCATTGCAATAATTGACCACATGCATTATAATTCACCACTAAAGCTAAGGCGAATGGTTAAGGCATTAAATATAGCATTCAAAGGGGAACCAATCCCTGGGGATGGTTGATAAGTGTTACTTATTCACCACTATATTTAATTATGATTAAGAATAAATATAAAGATGGAATGAGAGATCATTAATTTGAAAATGCAAAATGATTTCATTTTTGGAGAAACCCTAATAAAGAACAAAACTCCATATTGCATCAAGAAAAATGTTTTATGCATTTATGATTACAACTTTGCTCCTCGCTTTTATCATAGGATTCAAATCCTTTGGTTGATTTCAGTGTCCAACATGTCATTCAATTGGCATAACTCATCAAGCCCTCATGAATTATAAAAAATCAATCTCGTATAAGAGTATAAGAAGAACAAGCAACCTAAAGAAGGTTGGTTAGAAAGTGGTAAAAGGCCACAAACATAATTAGATCACAATTTGCATTAAGAAAAAGGATCTTAATTCTCACACATGTGACCCTGATAACCACTATGAAAGCACTAACATTACATGTGAATGGTATATTCTAGACAATAGCTTGGGCTAAGAGGGTCATAATGGAATATCATGAGGTCAAGTCAAGTTCTCCTCCTTGAATCTCTCTTAACATCCCGGATTAATGAATCCTTAATGGAAGAGAGAAACCTAGCAATGTGTGTTTATATGAAAGGGTTGATTTGGAAATGGGGAGGGCAGTTGTTCCCATAAATTGTGTTGGAGATAGCATTTTGATGTAACCTCATGGAATATTTGGATTGTCTCAAGGAAACTTAAGAAGTGGGACATTGTAATGTCCCTTGTTAGGAATTTTATTAAAATGGCAATTTTTCACTTTTTTTCCTAGTTAGACCTTTGACTAGTTTTGAGCTCTTGGTCCCCAAATTGCTCCAATTGCTCCCAAATCTTCTGAGAAGGTATATGGATGATTTTAGAACATAAATATGCATTTCAAGGATTCTTTTATACCTTTAAAATAATTCTGCAAATCCTCTTTCAATTCTGGCCAATGTAGGGAACTTTACTAGTAATTTCCCTTTGACTAGTATTGGTCTCTAGGTCTCAAATTGACTCCAAATGCCTTCAAATATTCAAGGAATGTGTATGAATGATATTAGGACTTGAATATGATGTTCAGGGATGAGATATGGCCACCAAAAAACCTCTTCAAACTCTATTAAGATTCTGGACCAAGTATGTAATTTTACTAGTAATTTGGGGTTCAAATCCCCCTGGGGTAAGTATTGAAAATGGCTTCCCAAATGCCACAAAACCCACTCAAATTTATGAAAATAGGTAGGGTATGTCTCAAGTATGTTATTTAGGTCTCATGTGCATCATTAATTTATTATTATCTCTATTCCAACACTCTCCCATTCAGCTGCAAAAACCACCAATTCGACCCTTGGGGAAATGCCACTATTTCTTCTCCCAATGCAATTAAACTGAGTAAAAATACTTCAAATTCTCAAGTATAGTACATGAAACTTTTAAAATACATACATGGAAATCTATTAACCATAAATGTATCAGAGAACCATCCATTCATTCGAAATCACATCAATGTAGTGGGGAAATGGCCCTGTTCTTTCATTAAAAATGAGATTTATACATTTCTACTTGGAATTTCGACCTGAAAATTTCTAGAGATGAATAAAAGAGTATTTCATTCATATTATGAAATAAATGGGGCATGAGAAGCTCCACCAAAGAGTACAATAGCTCACCAAAAACGCCCTCCCTCAAGGATTAAGAATATGCCATCAAAACTGTAAATGGTTGAGAGAATGTGCTGCAATAGAAGAAACCATGAGATTCGATGTAGATTACACCTAAAAATAAAGAATCCATTAAATCTACAAATGAAAGTTCTGAATGGCCTTTCCAATTACCAACTTGGATGAGAATCTTTCACCCTCGAAATTGGCTAAGGCAAGAAACTAGTCATCCACTAGCTCTCCCTCTACACAAATGCAATTGCAAATTCTACAAATGATCAAAAGCTGGTTTCATTCTTTGTTATTGACATTTATAAAGTTCTAATGTCATCCATGGGTCGAATTCCTTCCAAGAGACTCATGCCAACTCAAGTTGGGAAGAGATTCCAAAGGACGCCACTTGTACAACAAGTCCTAGTCTCCCACTTCCACCAAATCACATGTGGAAGCATCTTAGCTTCCCTAACACCCTTGAGCGCCATCTTGGAGTCTATTTTTAGCCCTGACATGTCATATATGTCATATGTCAGCCTTCAGGTCTGATTTGTGTCATAGGTGTCATAGCATCTTCATCATTGTTGTCATAGAGCTAGGGAATTTAGCCCAAGTGTCTCACTAGCTCCAAATTGCCTCTTCCTCTTCCATGGGAGTTACTCTTCCTCTATATTTCAAACTCATTGACTCATTCCAAGTATTATTGACCTTATAACTCATCACAAGAACATTAGGCTTCCCATGGATTTGAAATTGCAAGAAGAGGATGCCATGTGGCACATAAATTCTAGCTTGTGTGGGTCCCACTTCCTCCATGTGTCTTCATGATCAAATGCCACTTTGATTTTCACTTATATATATTTATTTATATCCTTTATTAAATATTTATGCCATCCTAATGTTCCAACATCATTTATTATCCCCATTATTCCAAATCCCAAAGCTTCCACCCCAAACCTAGGAAACTAGTAGTTTTCCTCCTTGGCAATTATTTGACCTTTAGCATCAATTTGACAAACTCTAATGAATAGGGACAATTTGATTAGGCCATTGTGACCCAATGAAAAATTTGGGACATGGAAAATACTCCCTTCCCAATATTGCTTGTCCTCAAGCAATTTCAAACATGGGTGTTGAAGAACCTGCTTTATGTATAATTCTTTGAAGTTGCCATTGAATTGCCCACCTTGAGTCTTTGAGTTTCCATTTAGATTTTAGAGAGGAACCACCATGCTTGCTGCTGCACTACTCTGATAAAAATCACTTTATTAAGTTGGAAATCCATCTCCCATACTTCTTGTTTCCCTAAAAAATTGAAACCAATGAGATAAAAATTATTCCAGGGTGCCATTGCTTGTATTGCACCCCAACAATTAAGAGTGCTCTCCAACCCACACCATTAGATAAGAGGATTCCTGGATCCCATTTTCTTGTATGCATTCTTCCAAACATCATGAGTACAAAATATATATCATCAAAGTACATAACAACATAATGAAAATGTACATCAAGGAGGTGCTTCATCAAAGAATCATGAAAGTGCTTATACCTCCAAGCAAGTAGACCACCATTTTCCAAGTGCATACAAGCTTCAAGTGATCAATCAAATCTGCTCCAATGACATAGGTGAGGATCCCATGTCCTGTAATGCTGATCCAAAAGGATTTGATATGCATCAAAATGTTCAACCATGTATTCTTTCATCCAAGAAGTGAATGAAGAATCTCCACTAAAATTTGAACCAAATAATGAGTAGAAAAAACAAGGAGACTTCAAATGACTCAAAGAAGTCTCACCCATACATTCCTGAATGTGAGAATCATAAAGATATAAGAAAGTATGTGGCTTCTAACAAAAATGTTCTCCAATCATAAATCTATTCACCCAAGTGTTGGACGAAGTTCCTCCAACATCAAATGAATCAAGTGTTGAGCAAGAAAAACCATGAGTCTTCAAGTGACTCAAATGCATATCATAGGTGCATCCATGTAGATGTGCATCATCATAAAGTAACAAAGGATGCTGCTGCAAATCTAAATAAGAATGTGCTCCAACCATATCATCATAAAAAGTAAATATAGGAGTTCCATACTCATGTGGCACCATAAAAAAGAACCCTTTCACCCATTCTTCATTGAGACTAATGATGCAAAACATGGAATTGTAGGATGTAGGAGAATTAACTAACTCACCCAAATGATAAAAAAGTGTAGAAATTTCATCATGGAAAGGATCCATATGGTTAGTAGCATGCAACTCCTTCAAAAGTGTGAAACCTTTGTTGTATATTAGTTCCAATGTAGAGGAATCATGCTCTTCTTTAAAAATTGCATAACCTTCATCAAGAGACAATTCAAGTTCCTCTTCCACCACATCAAGTGTTTGGATTTCTTCAAGTTCATCTTCAAACACATTAAGCACATTCAAATTTCCACATTTCTCATGATCCACCATGTCATGAGAATCCTCCAAACAATCTACCATTTGACAATTTGAAATATAGGAGGAAAAACAAGTATCTTGCAACTTTTCAAGAAGTTGCTCATTTTTAATTGTGAGCTTATGATTATCCTCATTATTCTTCAAGCATGCATCATGTAACGATTCATTAAGTTCAAACAAATGGTTTCTATCAAAAAGCAAAGACATGAAATTACCTTTGATGTGGCACATTGCTCTTTGAATCTTCTCCATGTCTTCAAGGAATGAAGTTTCCTCCAATGAAGTAGCTCTCCAACAACAATTTGACACCAATGCTTGAGTGTCATGGAGAATGCCGAGGGACTCTTGGATATTCTTTTCATTCATATTTAAGGATCCTTCAAGAAAATGAGGCTCTTGCAAATGAACCTCCTCATCTTCTTCATTTTTGCTTGGACCAACTTCATGAAGCTCAAGTGGTGATGGGGAAGTTGATCTTGGTTCTTCTTCAAATGCTACAAGGTCTTCATTATCATGCTTAATGTAACTTGGGATTGCAGCAACACTTTCAAAAGTGATATATATGTCACCAACATAGAGGTTTGAGCACCCATCAGTAGGTACTCCTTCATAGTTTAAGCATCCATCAGTAGATGCCCTTTGGTTCATGTCTAAGCTAGAAGGTGTCTCGAAATGATCTTCCCTATTCTCAATAGAATCTTCTTCATGCTCTTGTGATGTCTCTTCCTTTTGCTCCTTCAAGCAAGCGGATGCATTTTGCCCCTTGTTTTCCTTAGGATCAATATCTTTGGAATCTCTTTTTGAAGAATTCCCAAAAGCTCTCCTCAAGTGGGACATCATTTCCTGCACACATATATGATATTCTCTCCAAGGTTCTTTCCAAGAAGGGCATAAACCTTTCTTTACTAACTCCACATCTTCATTTTTGGGCCTATTTTCAAAACTATGTTCAACAAAGTACTCAAAAGACATGACATTTTGTGTATTTTTGCTCAAAGCAAGATATTCTTGATATTTTTGATATTGTTGGGGCAAGGTGTTATATGTTGTTTTCCATCTTTGGAATTCATTCATAGAATTATCCTTGGTTGGTGTGACACACTCATATTTATCAGATTTAAATTCATAAGAATAATCTTCATTTCTCTTGAAATTTTAAGAAGTTTTGCATGATGGCACCTCTTCCTCGTACCATTCACATTCTACTTCATATTGCTCATAAGCATCTGCATATTCCTCATAAGAATTGTACTCATAGGATTCATCATAATAGTAAGACATGGTTTCCAATTATTCTTGAATGTATGTACCTAATCGACAGGTGCAAGGACCATGCTCTGATACCACTGTAATGTCCCTTGTTAGGAATTTTATTAAAACGGCAATTTTTCACTTTTTTTCCTAGTTAGACCTTTGACTAGTTTTGAGCTCTAGGTCCCCAAATTGCTCCAATTGCTCCCAAATATTCTGAGAAGGTATATGGATTATGTTATAACATAAATATGTGTTTCAAGGATTCTTTTAGACCTTTAAAATACTTATGCAAATCCTCTTTCAATTCTGGCCAATGTAGGGAACTTTACTAGCAATTTCCCTTTGACTAGTATTGGTCTCTAGGTCTCAAATTGACTCCAAACACATTCAAATATTCAAGGAAGGTGTATGAATGATATTAGGACTTTAATATGATTTTAATTGATGATATATTGCCACCAAAAAACCTCTGCAAACACTATTAAGATTCTAGACCAAGTATGCAATTTTATTAGTAATTTGGGGTTCAAATCCCCCTGGGATAAGTATTGAAAATGGCTTCCAAAATGCCACAAAACCCACTCAAATTTATGAAAATAGGTAGGGTATGTATCAAGGATGTTATTAAGGTCTCATTTGAATCATTAATCTATTATTATCTATGTTCCAACCCTCTCCCATTCAGCTGCAAAAATCACCAATTCGACCCTTGGGGAAATGGCACTATTTCTTCTCCCAATGCAATTAAACTGAGTAAAAATACTTCAAATGATAAAGTATAGTAAATTAAACTTTTAAAATACATACATGGCAGTATATTAATCATAAATGTATCAGAGAACCATCCATTCATTCGAAATCACATCAATGTAGTGGGGAAATGACACTGTTCTTTCATTAAAAAAGAGATTTATACATTTCTACTTGGAATTTCGACCTGAAACTTTATGGAGATTAATAAAAGAGTATTTAATTCATATTAAAAAATAAATGGGGCATGAGAAGCTCCACCAAAGAGTACAATAGCTCACCAAAAATTTCCTCCCTCAAGGATCAAGAATATGCCATCAAAACTAGAAATGGTTGAGAGAATGTGCTGCAATAGAAGAAACCATGAGCTTCCCTGTAGATTAAAACTAAAAATAAATAATCCATTAAATCTCCAAATAAAAGGTCTGAATGGCCTTTCCAATTACCAACTTGGATGGGAATCTTTCACCCTCGAAATTGGCTAAGGCAAGGAACTAGTCATCCACTAGCTCTCCCTCTACACAAATGCAATTGCAAATTCTACAAATGATCAAAAGCTGGTTTCATTCTTTGTTATTGAAATTTATAAAGTTCTAATGTCCTCCATGGGTCGAATTCCTTCCAAGAGATTCATGCCAACTCAAGTAGGGAAGAGATTCCAAAGGATGCCACTTGTACAACAATTCCTAGTCTCCCACTTCCACCAAATCACATGTGGAATAATCTTAGCTTCCCTAACACCCTTGAGAGGCATCTTGGAGTCTAGTTTTAGCCCTAACATGTCATATATGCCATATTTCAGCCTTCATGTCTGATTTGTGTCATAGCATCTTCATCATTGTTGTCATAGAGCTAGGGAATCTAGCCCAAGTGTCTCATTGGCTCCAAATTGCCTCTTCCTCTTCCATGGGAGTTACTCTTCCTCTATATTTCAAACTCATTGACTCATGCCAAGTATTATTGACCTTATAACTCATCCCAAGAACATTAGGCTTCCCATGGATTCGAAATTGCAAGAAGAGAATGCCATGTGGCACATAAATTCTAGCTTGTGTGGGTCCCACTTCTTCCATGTGTCTTCATGATCAAATGCCACTTTGATTTTCACTTATATATATTTATTTATCTCCTTTATTAAATATTTATGCCATCCTAATGTTCCAACATCGTTTATTATTCCCATTATCCCAAATCCAAAAGCTTCCACCCCAAACCTAGGAAACTAGTAATTTTCCTCCTTGGCAATTATTTGACCTTTAGCATCAATTTGACAAACTCTAATGAATGGGGCCAATTTGATTAGGCCATTGTGACCCAATGCCAAATTTGGGACATGACAGACATTCATTCATTATTGTACTATCATTAGTGCTTGTGAATAGAGAATCTATTAGACTCTTAATGCCTCATTTCACTTAAATAAGATTAGGGGAATATGTCATTTATCTAGTCGGTATGGATTTGGAGGTGTCTTTCAAATCTCAAGATAGATTATCATCAATGTAATGGAAAAGGGTAACAAGGGAACCTCCTAAATCTCTACAAGGTAAAGGAATCATCCCTAATTATCATAGTGAATGCAGTGCATGAAAATGAAATGTTCCTAAATCAATGTGTGTGAATGCAATGCGTGAAAATGTGTGGGTGTTTCAAATCTAGAAGAAAAAAAAAGAGTTTAATATTCTCTGATGCAAGGGAATCCATCCCTAAGGATGATCGATGGAGTTAGGAGGTGGGAAGATGACTAGAAGGAGGATGATGACCTTTCAAGTGAAGGAAAAGGACAGTGTGTGATCCCATTGGTTAGTTGATGGCCAAGAGAAGACTTGGGTCGGAGGGCCAACTCACAACCAAGTTGAAGCTAGTCGAAGGACTAGATGGGTCAGTAGGGAATCCTACGTGTTGAGATCAACGACCATGCAGTGGTTGAAGGGATGGAGACGACTGAGGTCACAGAAAAACCCAATCAAGGATGAAGGAAGAAATATCCAGATGGTTAGTCATAGCTGAGTGGAGGTGGACATGAAGGCTAGAGCAAGGAAGTTGAGCCAGTGAAGACCTAAGAGTCACGAGGAGTTCAAAAAAGAAGGGGCAAGTAGTCTTTCTTGATATCGATGCATGTAGAAGACCAGCCTGTGGGTGATTAAGGGACGAAGAAAATACCAATCATTGGATGAACGTGACTGTAGGAAATGCGACGAAGGTAGAAATCGTACAAGAAGATTCGACGAGAATATGGTTGACGCAGTTGGCTAGTTGCAAGCCAGCAGTTCAGAGTGTAGTTTGGTCGAAGGGAATGCCGACGAAAAAGAGATGGAAGACAAGTTAAAGTGTTCGATGATAGGTCATCCAACGGATGCAAGGGCAGTCAAAGCAGGCTAAATGGTAGTTGAAGAGAGGTCGGGTTTGAATATGACTAGGCAGTAGTAAAGTCAGTAGATTGGGCTGATGGAAGAAAGGCATATCGAGGATTACTAGAGCCGCAAGAGTGAATGCATAAAACATGGGACTTCACCCAAGGAATACATGTAGAGTAGAGACGTCGCAACAGGCTACTGATAAAGGGAAAACTAGTTCTAGTCGAGATATGATTGACAGAAAGCCAAAGTATGCAAAAGAACAAAGTCATGTCGTAGAATAGTTGCAGCATTTATTTTATAGTAATGGCGGTTGTTGAGGACACCAAATGGCACTACGCACCAAGGATCATTCAGAAAGAAGCTAGAGGCTTCTAGAAGATGCCTAAGTGAAAGAGTAAGGTGACAAAGAAATGCTATAAATAAGCGTAAAGGGAGTAGAATAAAGGGATCCTTCTCCTAGATCTAAAAGGGATTTGTTATGATCTTTTGCAACAAACATTGAGCTAAACTGTATGTATAGAATGAGTATCTGAAACAAGGACTTCACCCTAATTGCAAATCAATGTATTTAATTTGATTTCAGCTATTAATATAAGTCCATAATCCTTGGCCTTTTCATGACTCTGTTGCTATGTGCGTGTGGGTGTCCAAACATGTTCTATTGTGTGCACTGATCCACAACCAACTAAGGTCACGTCTACATCATTTTCGGTTCCCTTCTAAACCATAAATATTATGTTAATCATACTTTTGAGTGATCAGACGTTTAGTACTTAGCCCTCAACATGACACTTTGAATTGACCTAGTGCCTCAATGGACCTCAATTCTTGTTAAATATTATATAATTGGATGTTTGGCATCTGAACCCTAAGTTATTTTTAAATACACCCCATCAAGTGTCATACCTAAACCCAAAGAAACATACAATATTCTTGGAAAAAACATGTCAACTCAAGGACTCGAAACACTCTCAAAACTCTTTGGAAACTCAACAATTGCTAGAAAGATTGCGAGGTTGGGAATGGTTAAAACTTTGTAATTGAGGCAAGGAAATAATCACATCCCGATACATAACCTGATACATTTTAGCTAAAATACAACTAGGATCTACAATTAAGAATATGCCATGAAATTCATTCATCAACCCATGAAATTCACGCAATAAACCCATTCAATTCACACCATAAACATTACTTAAATATGTGTAGAGAACCCATCAAAAAAATGGTAGTAGAACCCATCACATGCTTTCATCAAGCCCACAACAAATCCATGAAATCCTCACTCATCAAGCGGTCCATTCATCAACCCATGAAATTTGCACCCTAAACCCATTGAATAAACACCATAAACCCATGAAATCTACACAGTTCACATTACTTAAAAAATTGCAAAGAACCCATAAAAAAAATGGTAGTAAAACCCATTAGAGGTATTCATCAAGCCCACCAGAACAACTCGCAACAACATTCCAAGAATCAAATGGGTGTGTTAAAAAAAACAAGCAGATGAAGCTGGTAGGAATAGATCCCTACTAGAGGTTCAAGACTCCATTTCATCCTCCGTGAAAATATTGAGCACATAGCACCTCCACTCCATCCAACTTGCAATCAACAACTTGCATGCATTACAAACCATCAATGACAGGACAAATCCATTCAAACCATGAAATAATACAAAGAGAAAAATACAAAGGAGGGTTATCAACTCCATAAGGGTCATCTCGCTCACCACCATCATTTCCAAGAGTGTTGAAACCAACCCTTACCACCACATCGCCAAAAGGGAACACAAAAACCAACACTGAAGCTCACATCACAGTTGAGAGGATGCGTAGATGAAATACATCGAGTTCGCCACCAGAAAACTAGGTCAACAAGATTCAGAGGGAATAGAAATTGGTTGCAGGTTCTAAGCACGAAGGAGCAGGGGCAAGAGTGCACCACAACTGAGGGGGTGAACACTCACCCATTGGTGCCGCTCAGAATTGCATAAAGGCTCGAGAAGGCTTGGGAGAATGCATGTTTAGGAACCAGTCTCAACTCTCTTGTGGGTGTAATAACCATAGGCACATGCCCAAAATGTGGCAGTGTCCTAGGAGACAGTGTCATACGCCACGTGGATGCTTCCATGTAGTTGTTTTAATGTGACGAGGGAGGGAACCCCACTTCTAGTGTCCTTCCCCTAGATCTACCATTCGCATACACACACAACAAATGGATATCTTCTTCGAAAACATCATCAATTTTCAATACGTTGCCTCATTTACTCGATGAATTCAAATAAGCACAACATTAGATGAATAAATCTAGGAAAATCCCCCAACATCCCAATGCTAAATAGGTGCAATAGATCTAGCTCAAACCACTAGATCCTCTTTGGTAACCTTTGTTCCCACAATTCGCTACACATGTGTTCTCGGGAAAAAATGGCAAACTCTTCTTTAATTCCTTGTACACCTAGTAGATAGATCCATGATTTAAGCCAATCTAACCACAATAAATATGTGCCAGTTACAATAGCATACCCATTCTTTTAGGAGATCTTAATTTCCACACATGGTCTTTATACATGCTCGCCATAACTTCACTGGTTCACTGAAGGTTTTGAACACCAAATCCTGATCTATACCTATGATGGATTATTCTCTTTTGAGTATAGTCCAACTACTCCTTCACAATTGGACACTCATCCCATAGATTCACCAAGACGTTAATGTGAATACCTTGATTCCATCCTCCAAAAAATGTAGACCTGTCCAATGCTTTGTTCCATGTTCTTGGGATCTCACGACTTGTAGAGTGCGACAGCTTGGAGAATGATGCTGACTTCGTTCATGTGGGGAAAATTACATTATATAATTCAACACATTAATTATCAATCTAGGGTGTTCGCAAACTTGTGAGGTACTGTGAAAATTATATGTAGAAATAATACATGAAAGTGCTTCAAAGCTATCTCAACCAAACCTCAACCTCTATCTAATTTCAATAACCAAATCTGAAAACAACTAACTAAGATCCTTTGTAAAGTAACACTATCCCACATAACTGAAAATAAAAGAAGAGAAAAAACTCTCTATCAACCCTTTCTTATGGATTCCAAATTCATAAAAATATGTATAACCCTGAGTAAAGCTTTCACACAATAGTCCTATTTCCTTCATAATCAGACATTATTCAACATGGTTATGTGAGTAGAATGCCAGACTCTTTGTGAACCTTTGAGCTATTCATGTTGATTCAAAACGAATAGCAAAGCAACTCAATCCATGACTCAATCTTCAACAATCACCTCATTTAAAAGCAACACAACTCTACTGAATTGAAAAATCAGATCTAATTAACAAAATCCTTTTAGAACTTATCACATTCAAACATAGTCAACACAATGAAATGCTAGACCTCATGTATACTTTCAAACTGTTTATGCTCATTCAAAAAGAACCAAAAATTATACTCAACACTAATGTAAAAATATGAATTGCACCAATGATTGCTAAAAGTAAATGCAAACTCATAACCAAATTCAATACTTATTAATTGTAGAGATTAAGCTGAATTTTCCAAACACACCATAGCATTCATGCCAAGAAATAAAAAACACTCTATATTTTTAATGATTCGCTTCTAATCTTTTAAGTCTCTGCGCGGTCCAATAATTTGCTATAGGAAGTCATGAAGTATTGGAAATAGAATTGGCTATTTCTTGGATTCAAACCACACAATTAAAATACTTCCACACAACTAAATAATAAAATACACACCACACTTGTTGATAAAGGAAAACACAAACAGGGGACATTGTTTCTGAGATGAAGCGGGCCCTTCCTCCACTCAAAAACATGCCTTGAAACCTACAAGAAAATGTAATATCCCTCATTCTGACCTTAGGCTATTTTGGTTGTCATGTAAATAATGTATAAATGCAATGTGTGTTTTCCCTAGTGTGGAGCTCAAGGACAAGGCCCCCACTAGTGGATGCTTAAGTTTAATTTCATAGGCAAGTATTTGATATTCTAATAACCCATGTGCTTGTAAGCCTTGGAAGATTGTAAATGATGTAAATAATGACATTTTAATAAAATACCAAGGACTAGCTATGGCTACAACAAAATGAGGGCGAACTATGTATCCACTAGGGAGTTATGAGGGGGTGTGGAATGGAACCTAGACTTCCATTTGTCACCTAGAGAACCATTGGACCTATCCTAGACACCATTGAATGCAACTATAAGAAGCTGGTTGAGAAAATCAACCCATGAATTTGATGGAGTATGGGGCAGCCCGTGAATCCGTATGGAAGGTTATGGCCTTGTGTTTTTCTTGTCCCTTAAGCCACTCCACGCCTGTGAATTCGCCCATCCTGATCCATACCCCGATAGTTGACGAAGGATGACATTCATTCACACAGAGCAGTCGGAGCCGAGAAGAAAATAAGAGAGAAAATCGTGGTTCTGTAAAATCTGAATTGCAGATCTGAGTGCACTTAGGAAACCCTGCATAGGAAGCAGAACGATGGGGTTACCTTGGATATGATTCTTTGGATGGATTACAGATCCTAGCCATGGAGAAAATGGGAAATCGCGACCTGTGTGTGTGAATTGGAAGATCCGAGAACGACCAAGAAAACCCTATGCATGATTTGAATCGGTTGGGACAACCATAGATCAGACCGCGGAGAAGAAAACCTATGTGAGAAGGGGCCTAGAGGTTTTAAGCTACCTGCTAAGACCTGAGAGGGATTATTCACTTTGATTCAGCAGTCAAGGCTAGCCACACTTACCCAAATTAGTGCTAGAGGAAGGGACATCCTAGGGGTTGTGTAGCAGTGAAGGTAACCCTACCTAGGCTGAGAGTGGGGTGATAGGGTTCTTAAACATGTTTTAATTCTTTGGGATATGCCCATAACTCTGTAGATGAACCCATTGAGCTAGAAACCCTTACCCGCCTTCCCATTTGATTGACAAAGCTAACTGTTGGTTGGATGACCTAGTTGATTGTGAACCCATGCTGTGAGTGAACCTGAGAGGGACTCCTTAGTGGATACATAGCCCCAGCTCAGGGGTGATCTCTAATTGGTGAAATAATAGAGGCTAGGCATAGATCTATAGCTGGGTTGGAAAGTTGCAACCCATAGCCGGTTGCTTGGAGACTTCCATGAGAAGATAAGTGTTCCTTATGGTGTTTAAATGATGATGTTTCATGTGTTATGTATGCTTATTAGGTTCAAGTTAATGATTTAATTATTACATGGAAATGGATCAATCAGAAGCTATGTATGAGCATGAATAGGAATTTGAATGCATGTTTGAATGCTTCATCATTGCTTGAGTTAATATGTATGACTAATCTTGTAGGTTATAGATGCATTGAATAGCTATGGTTTCATAGTATGTGTCTAGTTATGCATGCATCTATTTGTTTATGGGAACAGTCCATGGATGAATAGGACTGTATGCCTATCTATGCATGGTGTTAAGTCTGAGTGTATGTTTCTATCTCACTTCTGCACTGTTTAACTAGTAATGACTATTATGGTTGGTAGATGTGTGTGTGTTAATAGGGATAAATGCTACTGTCGTGTGTGCTAATTACATGTGTCTTGCACCTTACATTCTACCCCTAGATTGGTACTTAGATGTCATTATGTTTGAGGAATAGGGCTAATCCCTTCATGCTTTCATCAATCTGCTTGGGAGAATTATGTGCATGTATTCCCTTCTATGTGTGGGGATTAGGTTTCATTCTTCTGTCCATGGAATGTGCTTATGCATAATTGCAATCTCGTTTGGTAATTGTTATAGGTCAAACCTGCACCTCTCCGTCTGTGATCATCTTGAGTTGTTGATCACACAAAGGACAACTTGGATGGAGGAGCATGTTGACCTTAGATGAGACCTTGACCTACTCCACCTCCTTCCAAGCTGACAAAACCCTAAAAAGTATCATTTTGAGACATGGGCGCTACTCTACCTTAACAGACTAGCGCCTGTACCCTACTCCAGTGTGCAATAGTAGCGCTCAACCCCTCATGGGCGCTACTCCTATTAAATAGAGTAGCATACAACATTTAAAAAGTGATGAGCGCTAGTTGTAAAACAGTATAGTAACGCCCTGGGCGCTACTCCACTGTGAAATAGTAGCGTACACCTCAAAAGATGTTTAACAAATAATTAATTTCACGAATGAGAATTAGTTGCAGTTGGTTTCCCAACTTCCCCAACTTCCTCTACAACCACCTCTCGACCTGAACTGCCTCCCTTGTCCTATAAATACAAGGAGGAATGAAGAGAGGGGTGAGACATGAGAGCTATAGAGATATTCTTTATAAGAGAAGCTTGTATTGGAGGAGGTTATGCTAGAAGATTTCCAAGCCAGAGAAGAGCAGGAGCCCAGGATCAGGTTGCATGAGCATGCTGCAAAGTCAGGTATATTGTGTATCATTCACTTGTTTTTGATAATAAAGGTTGAAGCATCTTTCTCGTCCCAAATCAAGTACTTATTTGATTATGTATGTATTTGGATTATGTTGGTTAATATTTGATGTTTGAATCATTGTTCTATTGCACCATTATTATATTGGCCAAGATACCTTGAGAAAGGTCTTTGTGTTGCAAGTTTACTGAACGGGAGATTGGATTGAGGATCAAGTGCAAGATAGGATAAAAGCTGGGATCAAACTTCGTTCAAAAGGTATGTCCTCAAGACCTATAATCTATTTCCATTCATAAACATCTCTGTAATGCAAGTAATGTGCTTACCTGTCAACCCCCTTAAGTTGATATTATTTGTTTCCTTACTATAGGGTAGTATTTTCTGCCAACAATAATGTTTTTGTATTGTCTTTTGATGAATTGGGGCTAATTCCGGTAAATGTGAAGGACCACTCTAGCCAGGATTTGGGCAAGGAAAAGGCTCCTCTGTGGATCAGATGAAGGAGAGAAGGCATGGAAAAAGTGGAGCAGAGTTCCTTGTGGAAGAGAGAAGGCACGTAGAGGAGGTCATGTATAGAGTTTTAGTTGGAAAAATGACAGGTTTAGAGTGCTATGATTTCGTAGAGGATTTCACCATTGGATAGATATCTCCAAGAGCTTTCCAACAGTACCAATGTTGTCCAATTTGGACCAAGGATGAGGGAGTTATGACCCTTGGAAGTTTTCCTTAGAAGCTTGCTGGAGTAGGGGTCTTTTGTCCTGACCCTTCCGCATCCTCAAATGACCTTTCCGCATCTGCAATGTGGAGGTTGGGGACCAAACATTGGTGGCGTATAGAATTCCGCATTTCCGCATCTGTAATGCGGAATGTAGATTGCGGCAGGTAATTTTCCCCGAAATCAAAATATGGGTTTCCACAATTCTGCATCCGCAAGCAGGTTGCAGATAGCGGATTACGGGAGGTAACTTTTGTCAGGGTAGTAAATGAAGGAATCCGACTTTCGAGTTCGGCATGCAGATTGTGGAACTACGAAAGTCGGACAGACAAATTTTTGAGGTCAGAAATGGCTTCCAATTTCCGATTTCCGCATTGCAGATTGTGGAAGTCGAAAGCGCGATTTAAATATAGAGTTGGTTTTGGAAATTTGAATTCCGAGTTCCGCATGCGGATTGTGGAAAGGTGGATTGCAGATCGCAATGGTGGATTATGGATTCGAGCCCATTGTAGTTGTGTGTGAAATTGGAGAAAAAAAATGTACTAGAGGCTCTCCCATGGCCTTTGAAGGCCACCAAGTAGGTTGGGGAACGTGACAAAAAAATAGAAGTGCAAGAACTCAAAATACATAGAGTCCAACCTTCAATTTATTTAATGAAAAGGTACAATGATCGGAATCCCTGCTCCTCTAATCTAATCTTCAAATCTCCAATCTAATTCCAAAGAACTAATTAATCCTCCTATTTATACATGCACTTCCTCTTTCACAAAAGGAAAAGAGGTTACACAAGATGAGATCAAATCCTCCATGATTAGATCGTATAGCCAACATATATTGGACTTGGTTCAATTAAGGAAAAGGAGGTTATTTGCTTATTATGAAATCATAACAACATCCCTAACAATCAGTCATGTGCACATATTTTTTCATAGGAGTCATGGTCAAAGGATGGAGGTGAAATCAATCCAGCTCATAACCGAATTTCCAAAAGTGCACCTACGGGAATTTAGGCAAAAATCATGAAAATACGTTTTAAGATCCATTGAGATCTCCCAAACCTTATCGAATCTTGGAAATATGGACCATGAAGTACTCAATTTGGTATACTGTGAACAAAACCCATGTTTTTTTATTTTTTTTATTCATCTTCATCATCTAGGAAATCGTGCCACAAGTTGGTTGTTTAAAAATTATTGCAAATTTAAACCAACTCATTGACCAAGTGCTTGAAGATTCACACGTGCAAGTTGGGCATGATTTGAGGGACATATGACCATCTGGACACATCCATCTATCATTTCCATGTGTCCATCTCATTTGGACACATGGAAGTGTGAGGAACAATGATGGTGCAAAGGATCACGTTGTTGCAGGAAGAGGACAGTTGCTGCAGGAACTGATTGTTACAAGACTGTGTTGTTGCAGGAACAATTGACCATGAATTGGAGATTTCATATGTGACCTAGGTGTGATCTGAAGAGCATGAAACCATATTGACACATTTTCCAACCAATTTTGTGTGCCCAATTTGTCCCTTGAAAATTGAAAGTATCGTAACCATTGAAGTTGTTGCAGGAACTGGACAGTTGCTGCAAGAACTGACTGTTGTTGCAAGAAATTGTCTTGGCAATCCATCATTAGCAAAACTAAGACTAATCCTCTTTAATTCACTAAAAATAAAGGAAATTAACAATAATTGATTACTTGAAATGTATAACCTTGGAAAGACACATTTACGAAGGATTATGGAGAATATAGTAATAAATGGATGAAAAGATGAAACCAAAATGATCAAAAGGAATGACTATAGGTGGTGAAAAACATGACATATTGGCAACCCAACATATCCCCCATACTTGAGGTTTGGCATGTCCTCATGCCAACAAAGTAGGGAACTGGTGATCTATGGATCCACTTTGATTATATTTACTTAATGGATTTAGCATGCTTTGTATCGCAGTCAAAAAGTAATGTGTAAAAAACTCATGTTCAAAGAACTGAGTTCTCATCCTTTTTCCCATTCTATTGCACTTTAACTCTGCACATTTTATCAAGTGGTACTTTTGAATGCATTATGTACCTTGTTCATGTTTTTATCACAGGAAACGATGAGAATTATATCCTCAAATTCTGCAGTGCCGATACTTATTACTGTCGCAATGAACACATTTGAATCTTGATTTTCTATCAAAGCATCATCCATGGGATCATGTATAGTCATGGCATATCTAGAAATATCTCTTCCAAATCATAGGGCTCTGTTTACTTGATATATTGATCATCTTTGGACTATGACTTGTGTGTTAGATATTGTATCATGGGAAATCAATGTATGGAAATGTAAGATGGTACTAGATCATGACTGAGAGAGTACTGAGTGAGAGAAAATGACATTATAAAATCATTAAAGAGGTGGATCAATAGGTTTAGGGATGAGAGGGAAATAACTTTGGGTGGTGGTTCGTGAGTGGATAAGAGATGAAATCATAGTATAGGGTTAAGAAAAGTGGTTTCCATCATAATTTTCCAGTTGAGGTGACTGAATATGAGCATAGAAATGGTGTCACAAAGGATTGAGGGTGAAGTAAAAAGCAGTTTGCAAAGCGGAATGATAGGAATGTCAAGCTCACAGTAGTCTTCTTATCATTGTTTCCAAAATTTCTAACAAATCAAAAAGTCTTAAAATAAGTTTTACCTCAAGTTTACCTCTATGAAATATTGGACTACATAAAGAAAATTTTGATTGCTGCTACGTGGCATGAAAAATGGAACTAGATGTGTCATTGAACTATGAGAAGAGGACTGATCTGATGAAAATTGAAGTGCTATGTAAACTTTGCTACAAAAGCATAGAATTCTATTGCATGAACATAGATCTTTGCTACAGGAAGTCTGAAAATGCTAAAACCACTTCTATAAATGATGATGTAATGTACCCACCCTTGGACCCAATGCAAGGAAGGGAGCATGCTACCAATCTATGGGGCTTTTCATAAAACTCAGCCCATTCATTAGATGCATACAGTTAAAAACAAATGTGTGCAGATGTAAATCAAACAAATATGCACAGCGGAAATAAATTCATCCACACACATATTTTCATATGCACTCAATATATCAATAACAGTCATCAATTAATTAAAACAATGCAGAAGTAAATACACATAAGAGAATATACTCATTTCACTATAATGCGGTCCCAAACAACTAGCTATGTCGCTGCAACGTTCCACCCAACCCTATGCCAGTTTTGTTCATCAATCTCTTAACACAAATGCCACCCCCGAGCTGGGCATGATTCTTACAAGGAACAAGGGACATTCAAGCTCACACATAGCCAATTAATCATTTCATCTTAGCCATGCCAGTCCATAGCTGGGTTTATCAGACTACATTTCAACCCTGGATACTTGCACTCAAGCTCAAGCCAAAGCAATAGATACCCATAACCCATACCCCAACATACTCTTTTCTCACACAGCAAGCACAACATTGGGCATGGATACACATTTTAAACAACGAGATTTACGAATAAGATGGCCATGGGTTTTCCCAAAAACGTTTCCAACCAAAAATGGATTGTGGGATGGGGCAAACAACCACGGGGAGGAAAATGATTTCTTCCCCAAATATCTCAGCATTCAACAGCCCAAAACGGTCTCTATTGAACCCTAGTTTGATTTCCCCTTCTTCCCCACTGGTATACAACACAAAAATGCCCTTCTCCCAGCTGAGGATCAAGGAAAACCATTAAAACATGGCTAGAAAATGCCCAGGTAGCTCCCAACTCGTGAGGGAGAGGAACTGGTTGATGGATAATGGCTTGGGGAGAAATTCATGGCTCTTTTCCTTGCCCAAGAAGCCAAACACGTTTTTCCATGCAGGGTTGCTTGCCCATACTCGAATTTGGACAACCATACCTCCCATTCCCCAAGGCATTAACTACCTCAACCAACTCTTGAGAGAAATCAATGATTGTGTACAAAAGTCAACATGGGTAGTTGAGGGTTTGAAGGGTTCTCTTATTGACACTTGGATTGACTTAATTGGCTCAAGGGTTTGAATGTTTTCCCTCCCAATTCCTTGTAAAATCATGCCCCCATCTCTTGTTGCATTGCATAGCTAGTTGTGGGTATTTTATATTAAAATGCATATTTACAATTCCCATGGCTCACTAACACATGGATAGCATAATATCCAATAATTTCCTCTTCGAGGTCGAGTGTTCACTAGTGGGGCCTTGGCCTTGAGCTCTACGCTAGGAATCATACATAATATGCATACAATATTTACGTTATAGCCCAAAATATTATAAGGGTCAAACTGGGGACATTACATTCCCCTTCCCTTGGACTAACACCATCCTCAGTGTTCCAATACTTAGGAATAAATACCCACTTTACACATGCTTCAAAATTCACAAATAGTGGCAGGTCTATCCTGCATTTCATCTCTTCACTTTGAGCTTTCAAGACCAAGTCCTTTGGCTTCCACAACTGCTCCTGCTAGCTTTGATCTTCCATATCTGCAAGTGGGCATTGCTCTACAGGGATCCCTTTCTTTTATTCACCTTCCTGCTGTTCTACATGTATGGAATTTCATGGGTGCTTTCTTTATTGCTGCCCTGGCAACTATCTGAGGAATATTTTTAGCCAAAACAAATAGCTGTTGGTCCGCTACCGTGATTAGTGTGCACAACTGGCTCTCACTTTTCTCACTAGCAATTATTTGGCTAGTAACGGCTGGAACAATGGCTTTCAATGTCTCACCTATGAGACTCATGATGGCAATTCTTGTTAGGAAAAGCATAACACAATATCAAAATTAGTCAATTATTTTCCCAATTGACTTGGAACGTCCATGCTTTACTCACGAGACTTCCACACATTTCATGCTTTCCCACATACACATGAACTCATTCATGTTCATCCTTTCACAGGAAAATAACTATTTCAGCATTCACAATTCATTTCTAGCAATTAAACACAATTTGTTTTCATTTATAACATGCACTCAACAATGTTTTGTTTCTAAGATGCATCAGTCAAAAGGAAAGAGAAGAGTAAGAGTTTTCCCCCTCTTAGTTTTGTTCCAATCCGGAGCCACACCATCACTTGTGGTTTTATGTTCCTTAGCCTCTTTCATTTCAATGTGAATGCTTTCCTTGCCCTTTCTTGGCTATGACACTTAGTGTCTAAGGTCTTTATAATGTTTTTCAGCTAGGGAACCCTTCCCCATCGTTACTTACAGAACCTTTGGCTGCTAGGATGCACACAGTTCCACTAGCACCATCTTTCATTACTTCCCATACTGAGCTCTTTAGGATAGTCACATGTCCACATGCATCCTTATGATGTTTTCATAGTCCTTGCTTCCAGCATTATATTGGACGTCTTCTCTTTATCCCATGGGATCCTTCTTTGCTTTACTAGCTTTGGATTTCCCATGAGTACAATAATGAATGTTGGGCCAGAACGCAGGCTACTCCACAACCATTCAAATAGGCAATGCCAAGCCAGTACGTCGACTGGATTTTTATCAATTAATTAAGGAATGTTTGGCCAGCATGCTGGCTACTCCACAACATCAAGTGGTTAAGGTTCCCACCAACTATTCTCTGAATTTATCGAGCATCAGTTACTCTCTGGATTTACCAAGAATTTTATAGTGCACAACCAGTTACTCTCTGGTTTTACTAAGAATTGTATAGTGCACAACCAATTACTCTCTGGTTTTACCAAGAATTTATAGTGCACAACCAGTTACTCTCTGGCTTACCAAGCGTTTGTGGCTCTTTCAGGGTCCTTACTTCCTGCAATGGCCAAGGTTTCCAACAAAGAAACAATAGTGTATTAGCTTGGTTTTCATAAGACTTATACCTGAAATCTTCATTATTCCAAACAAGAAATAAATGAAAATGAATACTTATCTGTATTGTGCATTTTCCTTTCTGGTCCACAGGGTCCTGCTTCGCTTTGCAAGCCTTGGGATCGCCTATGGACTTGGATGCTTGGCCAACACGCATGTTGTTGCACAGCATCAAATAGTTAATGCCCAACCAGTGCACCTTCACGCCGATTGGGTTTACCAAGCATTTGTGGTGCCCAACCAGTCCCATACCTGGTTGACCCTCTCCATTGCCGAGCCCGCACATTTGTTTGGGTCATCGACCAATGGAAGGAAACTGTGCCACCGACCATTATAGGTCAAGGCTCTACCACTCTGCCTTAGGCTTGCATCAGCCTTTCACGTGTGTCACAACCCTCCATGCGCATAACAATTCTTCATCCACACAAGGATGGCATTCCCTCTCTCGAGAAAACCAACGGTTCCCTTTTAGGAACTCTATAGGTGAATTTCTTTACTGTAGTCTATCATGGCCCCATGATACCCACTCACACCACACAACATCCAAGTAAATAATGCCAAATCAGTGCACCGACTGGGTTTACTAGGCATGCAACAACCCTTCATAAAACCTTCACAACACCCACAACATCCAAGCAAATAATGCCAAACCAGTGTACTGACTGGATTTATTAGGCATGCGACAACCCTTCATAACAATCTTTCATTTTGCTTCATCCGTGTGCAGCACCCAATTGCATATGTGCAAGCTGATAGCACAAGAAGGATAAGCAAGCTCATTAGTATTGCTGCTCTAAAATTGTAAACATATTTCATATCATTCACTATCAAGTATTGAAACACTAGGAATGCGTCCATTCCCTTAGAGTGTAGTCAATATTGACAACCCTAACATAACCCAGCACCCAAAAGGTATGCATCCCTTTCTGATGGAGGTCATGTAGGCCCCAATCATATTCAAGCAGTCTGGAATAATAATGAAATAATAAAACATGCTCTACATATTAAACCTAATAACCAGACATATATATTTGGAGTTATGGTTACAGAATACTTATCCCTTTTCAGATGTATCTTTCCTTCATTTGCGAAGAATGGGGGCTCCCTTTTCTAAGTCAACAGTACTTCGGGTTGCCACCCCAATATTTTCATGTTTCATAACCCACACATGCATTCTTAGCACAATTTCACTGTCTCACTCACATGGTTTACCAACATGTAGTTCAGTTGAGACATTATCATCATTTACAATGGTGATTCACCCGAAACCCATTTCCAAAGCATGGGGTCCTTCCCATCTAGTTTGGCTTTTGCAGGCCATCACACATGGTCTTCCTGCAATGTGTCATCCTGGTACATTTATCAAATAGCCAAACAGTCAACAACATTTAGTAATAAGCTTCAAATGTGATTGTTCCATAACCAATCAATGTCATTAATAATTAAATTCAATATGCATTTGCAATTCTGTCTACTACATAAATTAATTTGCTTAGCAATGAGGCTATCCTCATATTGTTTGGCTCTCATAAGTGGTATCACTCTGTCCATTATGGTTTCACCCTTGCTACCATACATGAACATCCACCTACAACATGTCCTCCTGACACAATTTTATATAAGTCAAACAGTCATTAGCAATTATTAGCAAAATTTCAAATCTGAAATTTACAAATCTGTTTTCCTATAGAAAATTAGATTTGCAACCATGAGATTATTTTCATAAACTTAAACCAGAAAATTTTCAGATTTGTTTCATGCATAATTCACAACCATGAGAACCCTCTCATAACCTTTGGCTTCTGCATATGGTAGATCCTGGTCTCTGCTATGGACTTATCCTTATTGCCATACGCAAGACTTTTCTACCTGAAATCTGAAACTTCAATCAGCCAAACACGTTGTGAGTATCTATGCATATAATCCTTCCATTGCCACAACAGTCACTGAAGTGATCTCAGAATTATAACACTCAATAATTCAAACACCTTCAGCTGTTAACATTTGAAATGCAATGAAATATATACATTTCTATATATGCATCATTATCACAATAAAATTGCAAGACACAGTCACACTATCCATGCAATTTAAATAAACTGTAAATACTCATTACTTCATATTCCATGCAACTCTGTCCTTCCAATAGAGTGCTCTGGTAGCCCATCACATGTCTACCTTCTTCATGCAATCTTTCTCCTACGTTCATAGTAGCTTATGAAATGGTCTCAGGATTAACAATAGTCCACCATTTCATCTATTATCTAACTGCATTGAAATATATATATGTCACACCCATGCATTCACACAATGCATCTCAACATGTGCACCCACACATATGCATACACATTCACAACATTTACATAATATTTTAATTTGCATTCACTCAATGCATAACCCCTCAATACAACCTTGCATTAATCTATGAATACTAGGCATGTCAACATATTATGGCCTAACCATGCCTATCTCATATGGCATACACTACAACAGGACCATAAGTCATCACTTGCTTTGGTTCCTAAACTCACAACCAAGATACACAAACGGTATGGTATAATTTCATATGAATGCACTATAGGGTGTAAGGCTCCTTGCCTTCACTTACCTACACCTGACCATACTTGGTAGGTTGCCATTCACCTTCAGGTACTCAATACCACATGCAAACCAAATCAACATAGTTTAAACATAGTTGAAGGGATCTTACCAAATCCTCTTTCAACATTCATGCAATTAAGCATAATTAACCATTACCTGCATGGTTGTTATTAACATCGCTTGATGTTACCTAATTAGTTGGCCTCTTACCAATGCTACACAGTCCTTTTTCCAAACTCATGATCATAGATTTGTTGCACCATCATTTCCTCATAAGGTTTTTGGTCATATGCAACAACATCATCCACATCCTTAGCCATGCTTCGGTTTTCTTTGGTACTACAACCAATGCGAACACAACTAATTATTAGCAACCGCAATAATTATCTTTAGTGGTTCATTGCATATGTAAAACCTCACTATTTTACCAATATGCAATATCATATACATGCACAAACAGTTTCACATGCACCGTGTAATGTTTATTTATATGCCATCTAGTGCATATTCATCTCATCTATCTAATATCTTGCGTTTTCAATCATGCTTCTATGGTCTGATTCCCACAACCATTATCAACAACATTAATAGTCATCAATCATAGGGGATACCATTAATGGGCTATTGCATGTGTAACCTCACTACCTTTATCAGTTTGCAACATCATGCTCATGCATAAGCAATTCACATGCATTATGCAATAACTCTTCTAATCATGCCCACTAATTCATATGCATTATTTTCTTGCATTTCCAGCATCTCTATGCCGTAATTTCCAGTATATAAAACTCAGGAAATAAAAACACAATAGCAAGAGAGGAGTTAAGGAATTCTCCTTTTCCAATTCCTCATTATGACATGGAGTTCCTCCTCCACATCATAACTGATCCTTTTCTTGGCTTCCCTACCAAGCATACAAGCAATCATTAGCTATGATCTTCCCATGAATTAGCAATTCAGTATATTCATAAGTGTATGACATTCATTCTTGCTATTTTACAAACATGCAATTATTATGCTATAAACATAAATAGTTTAAGGTGAGGAATTTCCCTCTTATCAACATTGCCTTGCTGCTCCCATTGCTCTTCCGCAATGCACATTACAACCAATTACTCTTAATAAGGATTCCACAACCTTCTATGCAATTCCTGCTTCTCCTCCTAAGCATAGAGAATGCATTTCACACTTTAAACGATTGTCTCCGGGGGACGATGGGGGTCAAGGGGGTTTGCCCCCTTGTGGCTTCTCTGCGCCACTGCAGGGCGGGTTGAGGGCAGTGCCCTCGTTTTTTTTTTTTTTTGTAAATCCTTCGATTTCGCGCAATCTGGTGCATAAGTTCCATGGCATTTTTCAACATTCGGCACCTGAAAAATCTCCCTGGAAAACAGCTAAAATTCCTTGTTTTAGAGAAACTCACCAAGTTCTTCCGACCTGTTGCGGAGCAACTCGTCGAGTTCTTCCGGTCAGTGAACTCACCTGTCTTTTTCGACCTGTTGCAGAGCAACTCGCAGAGTTCTTCCACCGTTTCGGACCAACTTGCCGAGTTCTTCCGCCGAAAACACTCAAAAAAAAAAATTGAAAATTTTCAGACCAACTCGCTGAATCCTTCCGCCGTTGCGGACCAACTCGCTGAGTTCTTCTGCTGTTGTGGACCCACTTGCCGAGTTCTGTCGCCGAAAGACACTTAGAAAAAATTTTCGGACCAACTTGCTGAGTCCTTCCATCCTTGCGGACTAACTCGCCGAGTTCTTCGGGTCGAAAACTTAGTTTTTCCTTCCGATCCGTTTTGGCCCAAAACTCATAACTTTCCGCTGGGATTTTCCTTCTTTTTTGGCAAACTTATTGATTTTATGCCGGTTCATTGCGGAGCAACTCGCCAAGTTTTGCTGCCAACTTCAGCGCAAACTCACCAGTTCTATCCGGCAACTTTGGCGCAACTCAGTGAGGTTCGCCGAAACACGTCGGCTCAAATCCACGAGACTCACTGAAATAGTTAGGCAAAATACTTAAATTTTTTTTGAAAAATCTTGAAATTTTGAAACTTTTCTTAACAGTCTGTGCTGAGCAGGAAGCATACTTACCTCTGCAACTGTGATAGGTAGCCCATGAAGGCCCAATGCTGCAACCAACAACTCTGATACCAAATGTAATGTACCCACCCTTGGACCCAATGCTGCAACCAGCAACTCTGATACCAAATGTAATGTACCCACCCTTGGACCCAATGCAAGGAAGGGAACATGCTACCAATCTATGGGGCTTTTCATAAAACTCAGCCCATTCATTAGATGCATACAGTTAAAAACAAATGTGTGCACATGTAAATCAAACAAATATGCACAGCGGAAATAAATTCATCCACACACATATTTTCATATGCACTCAATATATCAATAACAGTCATCAATTAATTAAAACAATGCAGAAGTAAATACACATAAGAGAATATACTCATCTCACTATAATGCAGTCCCAAACAACTAGCTATGTCGCTGCAACATTCCACCCAACCATAGGCCAGTTGTGTTCATCAATCTCTCAACACAAATGCCACCCCCGAGCTGGGCCTGATTCTTACAAGGAACAAGGGACATTCAAGCTCACATACAGCCAATTAATCATTTCATCTTCGCCAAGCCAGTCCACAGCTGGGTTTATTAGGCTACATTTGAACCCTGGATACTTGCACTCAAGCTCAAGCCAAAGCAATAGATACCCATAACCCATACCCCAACATACTCTTTTCTCACACAACAAGCACAACATTGGGCATGGATACACATTTTAAACAATGGGATTTACGAATAAGATGGCCATGGGTTTTCCCAAAAATGTTTCCAACCAAAAACGGATTGTGGGATGGGGCAAACAACCACAGGGAGGAAAACGATTTCTTCCCCAAATATCTCAGCATTCAATATCCCAAAACGGTCTCTATTGAACCCCAGTTCGATTTTCCCTTCTTCCCCACTAGTATACAATACAAAAGTGCCCTTCTTCCAGTTGAGGATCAAGGAAA
This sequence comes from Larix kaempferi, assembly GCA_027924585.1. Taxonomy (NCBI): domain Eukaryota; kingdom Viridiplantae; phylum Streptophyta; class Pinopsida; order Pinales; family Pinaceae; genus Larix; species Larix kaempferi. The sequence goes on from BSBM01001055.1 coordinate 10,977,262, forward strand.
ACCATAAATTCATGGCTGGAAAACACCCAGGTAGCTCCCAACTCATGAGGGAGAGGAACTGGTTGATGGATAATGGCTTGGGGAGCAATTCATGGCTATTTTTCTTGCCCAAGAAGCCAAACATGTTTTTCCATGTAGGGTGGCTTGCCCATACTCGAATTTGGACAGCCATACCTCCCATTCCCCAAGGCATTAACTACCTCAACCAACTCTTGGGAGAAATCAATGATTGGGTACAAAAGTCAACATGGGTAGTTGAGGGTTTGATGGGTTCTCTTATTGACACTTGGCTTGACTTGATTGGCTCAAGGGTTTGAATGTTTTCCCTCCCAATTCCTTGTAAAATCATGCCCCCATCTCTTGTTGCATTGCATAGCTAGTTGTGGGTATTTTATATTAAAATGCATATTTACAATTCTCATGGTTCACTAGCACATGGGTAGCATAATATCCAATAATTGCCCCTTTGAGGTCGAATGTTCACTAGCAGGGCCTTGGCCTTGAGCTCCACGCTAGGAATCATACATAATATGCATACAATATTTACGTTATAGCCCAAAATATTATAAGGGTCAAACTGGGGACATTATAGATGACTAGTTGATAAATCCGATGATGGTCCCCCAATAGTATGAATTAAGACTGATTTTTTACACATATTCCTGTTCTGAATAGATATGACAGACTACAAGATTTCCCGTTGTTTCTAGGAGAATCTTGTAACTATTGGAACAACCTTCTTAAAACTTTCTTCTACTACAAGTTGTTAATTGTCTCGATCTTGCATGGCTTCTTTAAAACTATTATCGGAACTGCGACCTCCTTTAGATCTATGTGCACTCACTAACCACATCTAGAGGAATTTCTTTCATGACAGTGGTTGTCCTAGTCAACATGATTGCATCCAAGAAAAAACACAACATCCATGCTCCTTATGCAAACGAAATATGCAGCTCTAAAATTGTTGATCCTAAATATGTGTATCTTTTCCACCTGAATGCCAAATATAGACAAAATAGGTTACACTAGCAAATTACATGGAATAAATGACAGATAAAAACTACCTTGCTTAGTCATCAGATGATTTTGCAACTGAATGAAATTGCTGCTTTACATTCATATCTTCCACGCAAATTTTGGTGTTTGATCACTGATTTGACCACGAATTTGCATCCTGGAGGATGATGCTTGAGCCAAAAAATAGAAGAACAACCATCCTGGAGTGATGTTGACAGAACCATATCCTCAATTTCTTCTTCATGCAGCAGGAATAGCTAAACTTATGAGTAAAATATTGAATCGTTACTTATAGGATTCTCAGTAATAGTAGGAATTGCAGATCCAGTAGTACACCATCTCTTCAATATGGCATTTTATTTTGGATCTATTCTTGACTATGATAACTCTCCTATTCTTGTAGTTTTCGAGTTGGTGGATATGTTGATAATATTGATCTCAAATGTAACCAGTGAGGCCCTCCTTTGATCTTCCACACCCAGATCTGTACTCGGAGCTAAAACATCCTAAAATAAGTTGATATTCTTTGAAAATGCTAGCCAACTACCAAATATTATGAAGTTGTTGATTCTGAGAAAATTGTACTGAACTAATATGCAAGAGCTAGACATAACAAAGTTTGCTACATGAATATCAGAGTCTGCTGCAAGAATAGAGGTTATTATTGAAACATAGAACCCTTGTCCTTTTTATTCTGACAATCACATATTGAAACTAAAATGAACTTTCACACTTGCTAAGAACTTTTGCATGCTACTACAAGAGTGACATCCCCCCCCCCCAACCAAATATTTTGCATGTCCTCATGCAAATGAAGTAGGGGATATGTAACAAGGAATGATGAGAACCATGAACGCTGAGTACATTTTCCAGCTCTTTGCATGAGATTCTACTACAAGGGTCTTGAGCACACTTGGTGGGTCACTCAAAGAGGAGAAAGGATGGCTAAATGAAGGAAATATGAAGGGGAGGGAGGAAGGCTAAATGAAGGAGGTATGTTCTGCAAGAAATATGATAAAGGTGACCCCTTCTTATTGTTGAACTTTGAAAGGACTGAATGGAGTGCTCAGAGCTGAACTAAAACAAGAATGAAATCAATTTTCCCTACACATCAGCCCCTTATTGAAGAAGATATGAATATTGCATGTTGTTATTGAATAAGCCACATAGTCTTCAAACGTTCTCGAATCATGGTACAATTCTGTCCACATGAATAGATTTTCTTGAAGTCGAATGTGGAGAGAAGTCATTGAATTATCAACCATTGATGAAGACCATTAACCAATGCGAAGTTTCTCACCAATGGTGACAATGAAAACCAAAGTACTCTGATGCATCCTAACAAGTGTGAATGCTTGCAATATACCTAAAAATTATATTACAATGATTATACCTATTAGCTTATTTATTAGTCATTAGGATAATTATTAATTAGTTGTAATTATGATAAGTTAAGATCATTTAATTGAAGATTGTGACTTATCATTGAAAGAAATATTTTTTAGTGGTATCAGAGCTTCCATTCACTCCACATCCTCCATTCATTTTCGTCATCAGCCACACTACATCACTTCCATTCCTTTCTCTCATGCTCATGTCATATTTCTGTTGCACTCCCTCATTTCTTATCCTTCAGATTCCATACCCTCGCGCCTTACCCTCGCGCCTACTCTTCATACACCCTCCACGGAGTCCCAACTCACTCCCACGCACTTCAACACCCAATGCTGCACATCTATACATCCTAGCCGCACTCCACCTAAACCCTGCGCCCAACATTCTCCACACACCACCTGCTTAAAATGCATGCCCAACCCCCCCTCTTGACCTCATACCTCACACCAATCCCACGCGTTGGTGGCCTGGTGGTATCACCTGCAACATACCCCTCATACACCTGCGATCTCACCACATTCCCCCTTCAAACTCCTCCCCCGATTGCTCCTCACCTATTCGCTCACCCATTCTCCATTCCTCATTCCTCTCCTCATCCTTACGCCATACCCTAATAACCTCCCATCTTCATTTCCTACCCTCCTTTCTCCATACCCCACTAATCCTCCACGTCCCTTCCTGTGCACATCCCAGATCCCACGCATCGTACATCCTACCCATCCCATGTGATCCTTCACCTCCTCTCTGCACCATACTACCTGTGCTTCCCTTCATCCAGCCTACCCATACCTCCTTCCTCGCTACACTCTCTATGCCATATCCATTGCCATAACTCCTCCTCACCAAACCCCACCTCTTCGCTAGCCCCTCCTCCATACGCTGCTCCCATCTTCCTCACACTCGCGCCTCACACGCTGCACCAGCTCTCCTCTCCTCTCAACCATTCTACGCACTGCACCCTTCCATGCACGGCCTCTCCTCTAAGCTCACTCCCCAACACCCTTCCAAACGCCACTTCCCTCTCCACTAAATCGCATCCCTCTGCAACTACAAGCACTCTCCAATGCTGCCCTATCCCAATCACTCCACACTCCTCCCCAGCTTACGAGCCATCTCCTTCCATTTCATTTCCTAGGGTTTAAAACCCTAGATTTACTCATTTCAAAAAAAATATTATAATAATATTATTTATTAATAATTGTTATAATGTTTTAAATATTTCCTTCTTAAAAAACATTATTAAAAACTACTATTTAATAAACATCTATATATATATAATTCAATCTTTTTCGAAGATTTTATAAATTACCATGTCTTTGTCATTCGATGAAAGTATTGAAGTGCGCCATGAAAGAATTAAAAGAGTGGAAGAAGTGAAAATAAGTTTAGACAAAGGAAGCAGAAAAGAAATCCAAGAACCAGGCCAATGAACAAACCAAGGGAAACTAATTGATGAATATGACATCAAGGAAGACAATATAGACATCACGGTAAAAATGAGAAATCACGAAGAAAAAAAGAATACGTATGAGAGCATATGAACAAAAAGAGCGTAAGATAAATAAGTGATGATGAAGAAACAATGAACTCTCATTATGGGATGGGGTAGTTCAAAATCCCTACTACACCCAGGATAGAAGAAAAACATAAATCATACCAACCAACTCATATTTCCCCTCACCGTAGAATCACGCCATCAAATATAAGGAAGGACAAGAACCAAAGTCCCAAATGCGATGCTCCAAATAGGATTCCAAGTCATAAATATGCATATGTACCATAAATTAATAAAGATCATGTCACTCTTGTGTGCAACTTCTTACAAGGAACATAAACGATTTGCATAAATGGCCACACAACTGTAAAATCTATAAAAATGCCTAGTGGAAATCCTGAGCAAAGACAAATTAGAATCCATTCCAGGAGCCCAAACTATATCCAAGGCCATTATGAGGAATATAATAGCGATGATGAAGAAAATAAGATGTAGAGAATGAAGTCCAAAGTCATGTGAAAGATCAAGGTGAATCTAGAAAAGAAATTGATGATAATGACAATAATGAAACCAAAGATATTGATGCTCCAAACATTGTTGAACATGATGTCAATATCAATTTAAAGAAGGCGACGATCTCAAGGATTATAATAATGAAGCACAATATATTGGTGAAGAGTTAGAAGAGTACAATGATGTAAATAAAGGCAATGAAGATGATCCTAATCACGATAATGTAGAAGACGAAAACCCATAATATTCTGCGACCCATGAAGATATAAATGATCTATAAGATATCACAACTCAAAATGATCAAGAATCAAAACAACAAAAGGATGCCAATGAACAATTGAAGAATATCTTGACAAATAAGGAGACCATAACAAGTGAAATTAAAGATTCAACAATGTTTGAAAATCCATCAATCATAACTAAGGAAGCCATATGTCAACCAAAAAATAATGACATACAAAAGCATGCAAAAATATTAAAGATCAACATGAAAATGCAAGTTCATCTTGAAAATTCCAAATTGGAAAGTCAAAAGTGGTTCCCCTACAAGCATCCTTGTGAGAATCGTTGGCCTCATAGTCATTGCATTTTTATCGACAGAACCTTATGCACATCATGAATGGAGAAATATGAATGGAAATGTGACCATTTGTTTCAATAACTATTGAATAGTGGTACTATCATTCAAGATAATTTATTGAACAAAGTTCACTCATTACTAAGTATCTCATCAAGTTCAGAATCCTCCTTGAAATCGCATTCAACTAAGAAAAATCCAAGCTTTGAGGACGAATCTTTTCAGGGCGGGATAACTTGTAATATACCTAAAAAGTATATTACAATGATTATACCTATTATCTTATTTATTAGTCATTAGGATAATTATTAATTAGTTGTAATTATGATGAGTCACGATCATTTAATTAAAGATCATGACTTATCCCATTCTGGTTATACACCTCATTGTAACTATTCTATCATCATCTATTTATTAAAATATTATCAAATACATATTTGAAAGAAATATTGTTGCAATGGATGTGTTGTTGTTGAAACCCCTGTAGGATCTAACAGTCAGGAGGCATTGATGCATCCCCTTTGTTGCTAGCGAGAAACATGTCATTAAGGCATACAAGCTTCAAGGCATCATAAATATCTCTTGATCTTGATCCCAGATAGCGTGTTGAAGTCGATGGGACAAGACCTACTGGAAGGAAGGCCTTACAGAATCCCACATCATCCAGTACAAGCATAGAACCAAAATATTTGAAGAAACGTAATAAAATATTAAACCAACATGCAAAACTTTATTGTGAGTCTTTCCCACAAGTAGCCTGGTTTTCAAGCAAAACTCATGTCCAACTGTGCTAGTAAACTGGTTTTCAAAACTGGACTTATTTTATCTTTACTATTTTATTCATTTATTCATTCCCTTATACTATCCTACTCTACTTGAAAATCAAAATTTATTTTCAAGTGTAGGAATACTTCCAATGAAGCCATTTGTTGATGTATTTGTAACTTCGGAAGATATTCACTTGTATATTGTATGTATTACATTTGTACTTTATCCCCAACGGAGATGTATTATTCCTCCGATTGGAAGTGTCATCATTTCTATTTACAAGTGTCGCAAGTATTATTGCAAGTGTCGCAACTTATATTTGATGGGTTATTAGACCACCTTGGTGGGGTCGGACTTGTATGAGTTGTGTGGGTCAAAGGGTTATTAGACCACCGTAGTGGGGTCGGCCTAGTCAACATTATGTTAAGTGGTTAAGTTGGGGCCAACCTAGTTAGAGTTAAAAGTCAAGTGAAGTACAGTATAAATAGAGTGTGACTCTCTCATTTATTCATTTTTCACACACTCACTCACTTCACATTAGTGAGAGAGAGGAGGAGTGCGCACAAGTGGAGGAGGAGTAGTTGCTGCAGACATTTATCTTTTGGGGCTTCATGTTTGTGATCCTTGTATTGGTGCTTATTCTATCTCTGAGGAAGTTGCATGGTTTTTCACCTTCTTGGTTTTCCCCGGTGAAATGCTTTGTGTCTCTTGTCTCTTGTGTTTGATATGTTGTACATGTTGTTCTCTCAGTTAAGATCCTAGATCAGATTGAATTAAATGTTGAAAAACTAACATGGTATCAGAGCTAGCCTGAAGGAAGGTATGGTATGGCATTTATGACACTTGTTGCACTTGCGACAAATCGGAAGCTAGGGCTTGGTATAGTAAAAATTAGTCACCGTGGCACTTTTTCTATAAATCCATTTTGGAGAAGGTTCAAGATCTGAAACCTTTACAGGTCGAAGATGAAATGTCCATGTACCTTTTTTCCGAAGGACAGCCTCCGATTCATTGTACTTTGTGAGATATGATCCGTACAAGTTAGGGTTTCTTCCTCTTTCAGAATGCAGTCCTAAATAGGTGACCTTGGAACAGAGGTCATATCTCAGGCTAGGAAGCTCCAAATGGAATTCTGTAAAAAGTGACAGTTAGGGCATGGACTGTAGTTTCAGAGGTCAAAGTTGAAACAGTGACACGTGTCATTCCGTACAAGTTAGCTATACTATTTCATCCCATAAACAGGCCACGTTACGACACTTGGCATATCTCTCTCTCAGAGAATCCATTTGAGCTCAGATCTGTGGGGTTGGAAAGATGACAGGTAAGTATACCACATGCCGAATTTTCAGACCCCGAGGATCTGAAATTTCAGAGATACATCAGAAACAATATGGCATATATTTTCGTCCAAACAAAATTGGATTATGAGCACTTTCATTTTTGGTTTGTCATTGCTACGGGAAATTAGGGTTTCGGAGAAAGTTGGAGTTTCTTGAATATGAGACCACGGCTGGATGCTCCTAAAAAAAAATGAAATTTAGAGACCAACATCGAAGTTTTTGGTTGGGTAGAACCGCGGACTCTATCAAACCCTAGTTCAGGATTTTGACCAGAAAACCAGAATTTGGCAGAAGTTGCAGATCCAAAACTTTCAAAGTCAATTTTGAGGGGTCAAATTTTGGACATTTCAACATTGAAGTATGTTAGCTTGATCAACTCAGCAAGGCGCATCTTTTCATCCAATCAGAAGTTTGAACATTAGAGAGATTTTGAGGTCAAAAAATGGCCTCCTAAGAGATGTACTACAAAAATATGAGATATATTAAAATATTGTGAATTGGGGGTTTTATGGTGTAGGTATATATGACAAGTCACCTCCCACACTATTTTCTATGCGCAATATAAATAACCATGGTTGAGTTGCTTTTCAAAATTCACTAGAAATAAAATTAATAAAAAAAGTCTACATTGATGTGACTAAGATTCATTGTAAATTCCCAAAAATTTATTGTCCTTTAGCATTTATTTGTCTTGAACTTGCAAATGAAATTAAATAATAAAAAATATTTTTAAGAGCTATTTTTTTAATTTTATGTTGACTTTTTATATTTAGTACTTTTCTCATGAATTTAATATAATGTAATTTAATTAAGAATTTATTTACATGTAAAATTTTAATAATATTATTATAATCGACATTGTATTATAATTATTATTATTTATTAAATCTATTATTATTCTTTATTAGTTTGACATTATGTTATTAAATAGAATGGAGTGAATATATAATTTAAAATTAAAAACATAAAAATGATAATATATTATTTTATAAAAAAACGTGAAAGGACTTTCTTTATGAATTAAGAGTACTTCACTTGAAAATGACAATAATATTATTTTATGAGAAAATGTAAAAAGACATTCATTATGAGTACTTTACTTGAAAATGACAATAATATTATTTTATGAAAAGACTATCATTATGAGTACTTTACTTTATGACTTAAAAGTATTTACACCACTACCTTGGTTAACTATGTGTTTTTATCCACCATAGAAAATTTGACAAATAAGCATTCTTAACTCATGCAATGCCACCTTACCAAGGGGGATGATGTCATCTACTAGAATGTGATTGGTTGTTTTTTATAGTACATTTTCTTTGTTTTGAGGCCATTTTTTTACCTCAAAATTTCTCTAATGAATTCAAAGTTTGGATTTTTAGGGTTTCTTTGTCAAACCCTAGCCAGCTCCAGATCCAGCTTCATCAAATCAAAGTGGATTGGGTTGATCCTAGAAGACAATGATTTGGAAACCTACATAAGTGAAGAGATTCCAGTTCCACAGGGAGTTGAGGCTAAGGCATTACATAAGAAGACTACAAGCAATCCTGACAAGTATGACTTGAGGAGATATAGGTATGTTTTGAAATCTGTTCATGATTAAGTTTATGATATGTTTGTCTTCATATTATTGAGGTTAGTACAATCTTGATTATTTTTAGACTTGTCTTATCACCCTAGTAAAAGTATGAATGAAGGTGAATGATAGAAGACATTCATTGATTAGGTGTATGACACTTATGATTGTACTAATACACTGTGGTGTTGTATGAGGATGATGTTGTCCACTAACATGAAGGGTACATCAAGAAAGACAAATCAAGTTCTAGATCAAGAACATATGACCATGGTGACATGAAGACAAAGACTCATCCATAGTCATGGATCACATAGAAGCTCTACTTACGAGGTATGTATAAATTGGTTCTACAATTATTAACTTATGAGATATGCAGGTTGCTAGCACAAGGTCTCTAAGAGAACAAAGAAGACATTGTTTGGGTATGTTAGATAAACATGATAATCCAGATGACACTAGTGCACACTTAAGCATGCATAGTGGTCCAGGATGGATATAAGTTCAAAAAAAGATAATCCAGGAAGCAAATATCAAGAGGGATCTCACTCTAGTAGCTCCTGCAAGAAAGCAAAGATTGAGAGGGAGTCCACCCAACAAGCAAACAAAGATAAGTATTTGAATTGTCATTTCTTATTACTTAAATGATGTTGTTCATTCATGTACATATTTATGATTTAGGATGTATATTATGCATTTTAGAAAGGTTGCGTTAATGAACAAGATACTACTAATATAGTAATGGGTAAGTGGCCTATGGTACTGTACAACATTCCATTGCTACTTCTAGAATGAAAACTCTTTGCTGACATGTTGGGATTTGTGCACACTCTTAACAAATTGTTGTTTCCGCAACATCCTTCCCCAAAATTTTAAAGTTATTTGGGGCCCCTCCTTCTAACACTTTTGTAGCAAGCTTTTTAGTTCATCCTTACATTTGTTTTCTTTGACTAGGCAGAATTTCATCGCCTGCTTCCAAGAGAGTTTTGTCATTTGTCCAAAGCAAAGTCATCCTTTTCCTTTAGCGCAGATTTTGGTTTTAACTCCCCGCTGTAGCGCAAGTTTTAACCTTAAGTCCATCGTCGCTTTGATGCGCCTTTAACCATAAATCCCTTGCTAGGTGCAAACTCTAATCACAAATCCTCCATCTGGTGCATACCTTGGCTCTAACTCAGCCGCCCTTTTAACAAGTCCCAAGTCTGTTATCTGGCGCAATAAGCCGGCCACCGTTAGCACAAGAGATAATTTTTCTCAATCGCTTGAGGCGCAAGAATTATCATAATCATCCCGCCTGAAAGTGGCGCATTCTGCCCCGGCGTATTTATGATGATAGAGTCGACTCCACAAGCGTTGGAGATGTGCTTATACTTCCCGCTCACAAATCCGCATTCGTATTTCATGATAACTCATGCCTGGCGCGGTTCTCCAAGCGCAACCCTAATGTCGAGATGGCCGCTTGAGCACAAAGCTTATCTTAAAACATGCGCTTGCTACATAGCACAAAACATTACGCTCCCCGCTTAGCGCGAAAGCTGAAATCGGTACTCGACGCGAAAAGATCTCCTCGATCCCTATCCACCGACGGAGTTGTTAGGGCCTTAATGAGGCCATGTGCCACTCTTAATGACGAATTTCTCAAGCCCCGCACTCATAACCCCACCAACTTTACACGTACATGAGCATTTAGCTATCCCCCTATTTAACGCATGCAACAACGTTTTGGGTTTTTATTTGGTCATTTGCACTCAAAGCGCTCGCCATTCACGTCAAAGTTCAAGACTGCCGTTCGCTGCAAATAGTTGAGGTCTCGGAGCGCTCGCCATACTAACAAGTAGGCTCTTTCCCAAATCCTACTCTTGGATTAGTAGGTTAAAAGGAATCATCCACGCACAGTTTGAGTAGTTCACCCAGGCCTTCGTTTTATTTTTCATGAAAGATAGAAAAGACGTAGGGTATTTACTGTCCTTCTCCCTATGAAGATACGAGACCACCACTTTCAAACCAAGGCAGAGATGGCCCCATATCATAGGCACGCAAGTCTTTCCCCTCTGTTGTGTTTTCGGCTCTCCTGGTTTTCCTCGTACAACTTTCGTTTGCCAAGCGAAACCCACGTCTCCCCACGACTGCATTTCAAATTTTTATATGTTTTCTTGGTTGCGTAATGGTTTGTTTCGGTTTGAGGATCTTCCTCCTTGAGTAGGGTCTCAGTTTTCTAAAAGTATGAAGTGCTCTGGTCATGAGGTCGAATCATCCCGGTGATTTTTTAGCGGCCGCAAAGTTTCTCGCTCAAACCCGTAGAAGCCGCAGCATCCCAAAGCCTCATTTGCAAAGCTCCCTACCAAGCATCTTCTGCGCGTAAGGCTCGAACCTTCTCGCTCCTTGCAGTTAAAATTTCATGCTATAGGAGCGAGGTTTTTTTTCATGCCGAGGTTGCATAAACTCACATTGCTCAGCCGAAGCTGTCGTAGGGGATGTGTCAAACCGGCCAATTGATCCCATTTAGAAACTCGAAGTTAGGCCCGATCCTTAGCTGATAAAGCCTGCGGTTGCAGGACTTATCCATCTTTAGCACAACTTCCACTATCTGTTTTCGGCACATGAAATGTTTGAACATTGACGCACAGACAATATTGCATACATTACGTAAAGCGCTAGCGCAAAAGTAAGGGTAGGAAGCAGCGATTACGAAACTGTTTGAGATAGCGCGCGAATGAGTTTAGCTTTGGCGCACAAATGAAGTTATGGCACTGGCACATGAAATATTTTAGGTCTCAGTTCAGGAAATGCATTATCACTTGGTGCTCGAACAATTTTAGGCACCGGATCTCATGGAGCGTTTAAATCTTAGCACATAAATTCCTGCTTATACCCCAGCGCACACTAGATCGCCAATCTTAGCACGCACAGAATCCCAAGCGCGACGCAAAGTTTAATTTTGGTGCCAGCAAAGAGATCTTCATCAGACTCACGCAAGTGTTTGTTTCACCATCCTAAGGATGCTTGCACACCAAAATGAATGGCGCAAACCCAAAATGACCTTGCCCTTTCTCCTGATTTTTTGTCTCTGTTTAGCATGAAGGGACATTGTTGAATTGAGCTTACATGTGAAATGAAGATAATTATGTTGTTTTAGACAGCCTCTATGTTATGAAAATGTTATATTTTGGCTTTGTCATAGAGAGTTGCTAATGCTTGGAACAGTGGTCTAACTAAAGTCTTTTGGTACTCCCTTGCTCACCACAAGATTACCATGCATAGGAATTCAGCAAAGAAGAAGGCAGCTCAGAAACTAACCTCAGATTCAGAGGTTGAAGTTCTATTAGATACTTCTCTCATCATGATGTTTGCTGACACGAAAGCTACCACTGGTGTTTCCCCTGGGAGCTCCGCTCCTGAATTGCAATGGGGTGATCTGTACAGATTCATCATAGCTCAAGATAGTTCAACAGCTTCTATAGAGGATGCCCTAGTGTATGCCAACATCAGAAGGTCTCATTTGCATAAGGCAACAACTCGACCAGAGCTATTCCCTTGTTCCGAAGTTATTGGATGGCTTATTCTTAACATCCAGACCGACACAAGGCTCATGACTGATAAAAATGGGTTAAACCTAGCATCTTTCGCTCCCGAGCATGTTACTGCTACCTATAGATTGCCTTCACCCAGGGCTTCTTTAGACGATGAATGGATAGCAAAGCATCAAATGGACTTGCTAGAAATTGCCCGTAAGATGACTATAAACGACAGGCAGATCAAAAGGAGGCAGAATAATGAATATGAGAGCAATCTCCTAAAAACCCCTTACAGGTTCATCATCCTGATGTTGAGTAGACTCTTCGGCATGCCTAATGGAAATGTGTTTAAGGTCGGATGGGTATCGGTGATGTTTCACATAGCCACAAAAGGCACCATCTTCAACTGGGCTGAAATAATTTCAGATAGCTTGGCCTCACAGTTAACAGCAGCCCAAGGAGGACTAGCCCAAAAGAAGGCAGATTTCTTCATGTCTTCATACCTGATTGATTTCCTGTTAAGCAAGCATTCGTTCCCGAACTTGGGTTGCTCATGGAAGCCAAATGAAACAGCTCTCTTCATAGCTTACCAGTGTACATGGGCAAGTAAATACACAAACCACTACAAGATTATTTGCGAGAGGTTTATCATGCCATTGTACTAGCTTATCTTCGTTCAAGAGCCAGATTGTATGTCAGAGAATGCTATGCCCATCATTGAACGATTTGGGGACTATTATCACAGTGCAGAAGGCACATACATCAGGATGTGTGGAGGCACTCATGAGCCATTTATGTTCCCTCGGTATGTTACAGATTTTGTAATTCATAAGGAGGCCATGAGACAACTCTTCGGCACTGGCGCAATAAGAAAGTTCTTAACAAACCAAAGAAAGGCCATGTATCCTCCCACGCCATTTACCATCGGAGCTTACATCCTCCCAAGAGCAAGAGACGGGGAAAATTACACTCAAGGCTTGGAAGTTTTCCATTTTTGCTTAGTCCCTTTCAGAAGGCATGACCCCAACGATGCGGTAAGCCGGCATTTCCTTAACCTCAAACTCTCCTTTGAATACGCTCATGCGGCGGACCGAGACAAGGAATTCTGTCAAAGCGCCCGCAACCTAAATGAGTTAGGAAAGTGTTACAATACGAAAGCTGTGAAAGATCCAAGCCCCAAACCTGTCGGTTTGATCCAAAGAGAGCGGGACGCATCAACCTCACAATCAGGGGATCCATTGGAGTTAGAGCAAGACAGATTGCTCCAAGAGCAGGCTCTCAAACAACAGCAGGACCAAGAACAAGCAAGGATTCAAGGTGAGTTAGCTGCCAAACTTCAACAAGAGGAGGATGTAAGGAAACAACAAGAGCAAGCCTCTCAATTGGAACAGCAAGAGGAGGCTACTAGGATTCAGAAAGAAAGAGAAGATCAGGTATCCCAAGAGTAAGCTTCCAAGCAACAACATGAAGAAGAGCAAAGGCCCCTGTCTGAAGGAGCAGATGGATTGTAGACACAACAAGAGGAGTCAGCAGGAGAAAAGGATAAAGAGAAGACAAAGAATTCTCTCGATCCGGAGCCATCTACTCCGACAGATATGGAGATTGATCCACCATTGATATGCACCCCAGGGGGAACTCAAGAAAAGGGTTCCTATTCAGGGAGCTTAGCGCTGACCCCATATAACCCCCGGAAGCAGCGCAAAATAGCAGACTTGGATACTGTATATTTTAGTCCAAAGAAAAAGGCCATCATTGATAGGAGGGTATAGAAAATAGAAGGCACAACAATGAATATGGAAACCGAGGAGAACGAATATGAACTATGGGTAATAGAGAAGACATTGGTCCAAGGAACTGATGTCGACCCCACATTCCAAGCCCAATGTATCGTGGCATCAGCTACGGCAACTAAAGCCAATATTGATTTCTTGAAAGAAAAGATAAAGCATTACAGGGACAGTGCCTTAAGATCAAAGAGGATAGAAAGAGGGAGGTATTGGAAGCAAACAAGCTGAAGGAGAAATACAATTAGTTGTTAGGAGAGCATCTGGTGCTTAAGTCAGAAGTTCTCCAGCTCGAAAATGATAAGAACTCCTTAGAAGTGCAGTCGTCTTTCTCTGAAGGTAAGCTGGAGAATCTGAAGGCTCAGATAGCAGAATTGGAAGAACTCGAAGTAAGTAGGGCTCAACAGATTGAACTTCACCAGCATGAATATGAAGGGTTGATTCAAGAAAAGGAACAACTAACAAGACAGCTCAAAGAGGCAGCGGAAGACCAACAAAACTTATCCACATTTCACAAACAAGCATGTGATATGCGGATTAAAATCCATCAGCTGCTAATACTGATCTCGGGGGAGATTTGGAGCATGAAAGAGATGATTAAGAAAATGACAACAATTGAAACCAAATCCCTAAAGACACGAGAAAGGTTTGCAAATCATGTAGAGGAGCTGAAACGACAATCTGAATGGAAAAGGGGAAAATCTCAACTACCTTCACACTTGCGCGCCCCTACAGGAGATGAATTGGACGTAGACATAGGAATTCTTGAATTCACTAGAGATTGCGGTACCAAGCTAAGTGTGGAAATCAAAAGGATGGTCCACAAGTGTTGTTCCATCTATTCCGCACTTAGGGAATCGCTTAGCAAGTGTCATCTAGTTATCCCCGCCTCCATTTATGAGTTTCTAAAAGAAGAAGACCGAATGTTCGAGTTGCAGAATGAGTTGGACGAAGACTTGGCTTACATCAAGAAGATAGAGGTATTGACTCGGGATGAATTTCAACGGTTCATTTTCCAGCCTGCAATACATATTTACTTCCTAGAAGTAATGGCAAAAGAGGCTACACAGGGAAAAGCGCTAATCAAATCTGACCTTCGTAAGCATGAAATAACGTCCCAGGCAACAGTATCTTCCCGTAGAAAGCTTATCGTAAAGGATATCAACCAATGGACCTCATACATTCAAAGTATAGATGGCCTGGTAGTTTAAAGCGAGCCGGTTGGTGGAGGCATGTCTTCAAATCAGCAGGCAAAAGCCCCAAAAGAATAGACAGATAATTCTTATTTTTGTTTTAATCAAGTAAAAAACTGAAATTCTTCCTTTTGTATAAATGTTCTAAAAGGACAGCTGGTCCATATTTTTGTCCTATGTGTGAACTCTTCCACATATTCAGAGGCTTTGTAAGGATACGATGAAAGCCAAGGAGGGAGGTGATAGAATTTGGGTACACTTGTCAGCCCAAGGGGCGCTTTGTAAAGTTATAAATAGAAGGTTAGAAGGAATAGAGAAGGACTTTTTTTTTGGCAGGGAAAAGAGAGCTTCTCAGCTTGTACGAACTATTTTGTAATGAGCTCTAGGGAAGCGATTTTTGCTTAATAAAGAGCCTGAGGGAGACATTTGTTTGCCTGGAATAGTGGACTTGATGCATGCTGGATTTTTCTTATGACATTCTGACACTGCTGCGAGATATTTCTTTGCTGTTCAGAATTGTTTCTGTTTGATGAATGATCTCACTATTTTCTGTGCAATGATGTTTTTCCTAAATGAGTAATAGAATGCTTTCACATGAATGAAAAGCTATCTTTTATATCTTCAATCTCTTGCTGTAGATGTATCTTTGTGATTTAATCGTTATCTGTGGATCTTTAGATACTTCTTTCAGCACATTGCTCATATTTACAGTTTGCTCCTTGCAAGGATAGATTAGATTTATTTCAGTCCTAGATATAGATTTGTTTCAAGCTCTGCATTTAGATTAAATTAGCTTAGGGACTTGCATATCATTTTAACAATAAAATCAAAAAAGAACGGTGGATCGGGCCGTAACCGGTGTAAAAGAAACAAATCTCCAAATCTAATGGTAGCAGGAACCGCTAACTGGACGGATTCCCCATACCAAACAATGGACAATCTAATTGGGATAGTTTACCGGGGAGAATCCCTTTCTGCTTGATGTTGCGATCTTCGAGGCATCAACAGTTTTTGGCACTAGAAGGAGGGCATGAAATGCATGGTTGATAAAGGAAAATCTCCCATTATAAAAAATATTATTGAAAAACCCGCTTGAAACAAGAATTTTAGACAACCCACACCTTGAAGTAACAAATCAAGAAAACTCCATCTCTGATTCTGAACATCAAGAAGTATTATATGTTGTGCCTTTTGCAGAAATAGAAGATTTAAGGAGACATACACAGTCTTATGTTAAAAAACTAGGTGGTTTAAACGATGTAACTTTCCTCCCTAGGAAAAGTACTCCCAGAAAAGAGAGACAGTACACCCGTGATTCGATTCTTGTGCAGAACTTTGAAGAGCTTGTAAATTTAACTTTGGAAGAAATTGCAGAACCCCTGAAAGAAATCGATCTTGAAAACCCAGAAAAATTTTCAAATCCATAAAATCTTGGAGAACTTGTTACTCCAAAGAGCACCCCACTTAATTCACCACACAACTCTCCACCTGATTCTCCACATAGAAACATGGTTGTACCTGCTTGGAGAGTGAGGGGAGCATTGAATTTAGCTGGGCCATTCCACAATCTGCCTAAAAATCCAGAGAAAGTCTTGCCTAAATTTGACCCAGGAAAATCCATTTCTGCTGAAGATCATCTCAAGAGTTTTTATTTAGCCTTGAATCTTTTAAATGTGCAGCATGAAGATGTAGTTTGTAGGCTTTTCCCATACACATTTGAGCCAAAATTTTCTTCCTGGTATTTTAGCTTACAAGCTAGCTCAATTTCCAGCTGGGATGAATTTGAAACATGTTTCTTAAAGAAGTATGGAAATAAAAAAACCGTAGCTACACTCATGAAAGAATTATTGTCCATGAGAATGGAAAAGAAAGAAAAGGCTCAAGACTTCAACCAAAGGTTCACGACACTCTTGAATAATTTCAGCGAAGAAAATAAACCAGCAGAAGAATCTCTAGTTGAATATTATACAACAGCTCTTGAAGGACCTATAGCAATGTTCGTTAAAAGATCTAAGAAAACCACACTGATAGAAAATTTTGAAGAAGCTAGAAAGGTTGAAGAAGAAGCAGACAACATTGACAAAAACCAACAACTAGTAAAAAAACCTTGCTTCTCACCAGGAATAAAGAAGAGCCATTAGCAGACATGGAGAACGTAGTTAAGATGATGCATAAATTATTCAATAAAATTGTGGATCTCGAGAAAGATAAAGCAGCTAGTACATCTAGGAATCCTTTCAAGCCATTCTACAAGAAGAGAGAAGACAACGATCAACCTCATCCACCTATGAACACTTCCCCTATTTTAAATCTAAATGAAATAGGGATGGAACATTTCTGCACCTTTCATCAAGAGCCGCACTTAGAAAAGAGTTGCCCGCAATGGATTAACTCCATGATTTTAGTCATGAACCAAATGTTGGATTCACAGATTCTAGATCAAGACAATCCTTCAGAAGAACCAAGCCCTGAGATAGAGGAACCATCTCTAGACACTACCATGGTGCTATGGGATTGGATACCTTTAAAAGAGTTGGTAGAAGATGATCCCACGGAAAGCCCAGTCTCTGCTGTAAACATTAACACTCGCAGTAAAGGTCCCATTGTAGATCCAGTGCCAAGCTCGACTGTTCCCAAGCCTAAAACTTCAAAAGAATTACCTAGAAGACACATAACAGTCATTCCACCACATCCTAAAGCTAACCCAACAGCGGCCAAGCAACCAAGCATTGACACAACAATTCAACAACCGAAGGTCACACTGAATAAGACAGACCATCCAACTAGAATTGTAAAAGAATATGATATAGGATATGACATTATTGAAGATATAAAGAAAGTAAAGGAAAATGTTTCAATATTCGATATGTGCAGTTTTCCCCAACAACGAGACAAGTTGTTGCACGCTCTTCAATCCCATCCCAGCACTCCATTAATAGACACTCAAGAAGATCCTGAAATTAATGAGGCTAGTATTGGCAGGAAATCCAAATCTCAGACATTGCCGTTTCTTTTAACTTTTGAGATTTTCAATCACAATGTTCACAATTGTCTGGTAGATTTCGGAGCATCTTCGAATGTCATGCCACTGTCAATCTGTAAAAAAAATAATGGGAAACCAATTCCATCTCCCGCCCAGATTATTCAGTTAGATAGGACTGTTGTCAAGGTTATCGGGGAAATGAAAGATGTCCTCATTAGGTTGTCACCAGATTCTAGAGTTTGTCAGTTCATTGATATAATGGTAGTTGACATTCCCAAAGCCTATGGTTTGATCCTAAGTAGGGATTGGTCCACAAAGTTGAATGGTTACTTTGCAACTAATTGGTCCCATTTGTGGTTGCCATATCAAAATAGACAGAATCAGATCAAGGTTCTGAGAGAACCACACATGAAACAAAATGTAACTCAACTAGAAGGAAAGAATGAAGCTGTAGCCTTCTCATCCTCATTTTTGGGAAATTATTTCTTAGAAGTCGATCCGGGTAATTATCAATCTGAAACTATTAGCCATGAATCAGATGAATAGTCCGATCTCCTTCATTTTTCTCGGACTGATGATATTGACTGTAATATAGTTAGTTTAGTCACTGACTTAGATCATAAAGATACTAACTTAACTAGATCAAATGATTTTTTTTGGACATTATGCTTTGATGGTTCTAAAAATTTGGAAGGTTCCAGAGCCGGTTGTGTTCTGATGGATCCAGAAAGAAATAAGTATTTTTTGTCCTGTAGGTTAGAATTTGATTGTACTAATAATACTGCTAAATATGAAGCTCTAGTCCACGGATTGAAGAAATCCATCGGTTTAAATGTTAAGTATCTGAAGGTGTTTGGAGACTCCAAAATAGTTGTGAGACAGGTAAGAGATACCATTCACTGTCTCTCAACCTCATTTGAAAGGTTATCAGGCTGAGGTATGGGATTTAATTATGCATTTTGATGCCTTCAATATAAAATATGTTCCTAGACTGCAAAATGTTGTGGCTGATTTATTAGCAACTTCCGCTTCTAGATTGGTGCCAACTAATAACAAGTGCTCAATTGAGTTAATCTTCAGACCTTCTGTCCATGAAAATATCACAAACTTCAAAGTTTTCGATGATGACGAACAAATTATCATTTTTCTAACAAACAAAGACATGTTTCAAGAAGCTGTGATAGATGAAGAAGAACACGATTCTGATTTACAAAAGAAAGATACAGCTAAAGGCAATTTCATCCCCAAAGGGGTAAGGTCACTTTAAATGTTGTTTGATCTTCAAAGCAAGTTCAAAAGGCCAGCAAATACCAAGACCAATAACTCATCAATGCAGCATGAATTAGTTAATTTGGTCACCGAGGCTAAACCAAAGTTTGTTAAACTTGGCAAATGCTGTTCACCGGGAGAAAGAGATAAGTTCATCAAACTTTTTCGACAATATAAAGATGTTTTTTCATGGACTTATGAGGATCTGAAAACATATGACGTCCGCATTATTCAGCACGCCATACCAATGAAGGCAGGTGTCAAGCCATTCCATCAAAAATTAAGAAGGATGCATCCTACTCTTGAACCTCTGATTCAAAAGGAATTGAAGAAGTTATTGGATGCTAAAATAATCTTTAAAGTCCGACATTTTGAGTAGGTTGCTAACTTAGTTCTTGTGAGGAAAAAGTCAGGAGAGTTAAGACTGTGTGTCGACTTCAGAAATTTAAACAATGCTTCAGATAAAGATAACTATCCCGTCCCTTCAATGGAACAAATTCTACAGATGGTGTCAGGATCTAAACTATTCTCCCTTCTTGATGGCTTCTCTGGTTATAATCAAGTATTGGTAGCTGAAGAAGACCGTCTTAAGACTACTTTCCGCACTAAATGGGGAACGTTCGCATACCGAAGAATGCCATTTGGCCTGATAAGCGCAGGAGCTACGTTCCAACGAGCAATGGATATCGCCTTCCGAGGATTGGGAGTTCACTATGTTGTTGTCTATCTAGATGATGCGACAGTGTTTTCAAAGAAAAGAGAAGATCATGTTGTTCACTTAAAGCAGATTTTTGAGCGTTGCTGAAAATATGGTATCTCTTTAAATCCCAAGAAGAGTGTGTTCATTGTTCCCGAAGGTAAACTGTTGGGCCATATCATTTCAAAAAGGGGAGTTTCAATAGATCAAGAGAGAGTATAAGCTATCAATAAAATCCCCATGCCTCATAACAAGAAATCCATGCAGTCATTTATGGGCACTATCAATTTTGTCCGAAGATTCGTCCCTGATTTCGTGCAAATTGTTAAACCTTTGCAGCAGATGGTCAAGCAAAGCATACAGTTCAAGTGGACAAACTTGGAAAAGGTTGCATTCAGAGACATTAAGGCAGCTATAGCTAAGGCTCCTTCCTTAAGAATCCCAGACTTTGACAAAGATTTTATTTTGTATACTTTTGCTTCAGATGACTCTCTCGCGGCTGTGCTCACGCAAAAGGTAGAATTAGGAGATGAGTACCCAGTCTCGTTTATGAGCACTGGTTTGCAAGGTGCTGAACTGAATTATCCCATCGTGGACAAGCACGCGTATGCTGTCTTCAAAGCAGTCAAACAGTTCAGACGATATATCCTTAAGAACAAAACTAAAGTTATAGTTCCTCACCCAGCTGTTAGATCCCTTTTCGTTCAAAGAGAATTGGGAGAAAGGAAAGGGAACTGGGTCACGGCCCTTCAAGAATATGATTTAGAATTTAAACTAGCCACCATCATTAAGGGGCAAGGCCCGTGTAAATTTCTTACAGAACATCCAATTGAGGAAGAGCAACACTGAAAGAATGAAGCCGAATTGAATTCAGTTGAGGTTTGTCCCATTTTCACAGCTCCTGAATTGTGGTATAGAGATCTAGTGTATTATTTGCAGCAGGGATATCTACCAGAACACTGGAGTTCTAAACAAAGAAGGGCACTCCGTTTTAAATCAACAGCTTATCAAATCATTGATGGCATACTTTTCAGAAGAAATTACGATGGTATTTTTCTCAGATGTCTAGAAAAGGAAGATGCAAGCAAGGTTGTCAAGGAATTGCATGATGGTCCGGCTGGTGGACATTATTCAGGAGAGACAACAGCCCACAAAATTGTCAGAGATGGATATTATTGGCCCACTTTATTCCGAGATGCTCATGCTTATGCACGGAACTGTGATATATGTCAAAGAAGCGCTGGGAAATTACCTAAGTCAGCAAGACCTTTGCAGTCGGTTATTATCTCAGAACCTTTCGAATAATGGGGTATAGATGTCATTGGGGAAATAAAGCCAAATTATTCTCTTCAGCATCGATACATCCTCACAGCCACCAACTACTTCACCAGATGGATGGAAGCTATCCCATTGCACAAGATCAACAAAGATGTAGTCATCAGTTTCTTGAAAGAGAACATCATAACCAGGTTTGGGGTTCCAATTTCCCTAGTATTTGATAATTCCACCTATTTCTCGTCTTTTAAAATAAATGAATTTGTATATGAATGGGGAATTAAACTGCATTATTCAGCCAATTATTACCCTCAAGGAAATGGATTAGCTGAATCTTCAAACAAAATCTCATATGAATTCTCAAGAAGACTGTGATAGAAAATCAACGAAGTTGGCATATAGCTCTTCCAAATGCCTTATGGGAAGATAGGGTGACTCCAAAGAATGCATTAGGGGTTTCCCCTTACACCCTCATCTATGGCAATGAAGCCATTCTCCCTCCTAATATCTTGCTTCCATCCTTACAGCTGTCCCAAGCTTCTCAAGGGTCTGGTAGTCAGGTCTTGCAATCTAGGATCAATACTTTGCTTCAACTAGAAGAAGCCCGTCAGAAAGCTAAAGACCGATTTCATCAACATCAAGACATAGTCAAAAGATGGTTCGATAAGAGAAAGTCTGGTAAAAGAAGTTTTGAAGTAGGATATTTAGTTATGAAATGGGACCATAATCATGAATTCAAGGGGATACACACGAAATTCCAACACTTATGGATAGGCCCTTACCAAATCTCTGCAAAGCTCGGCCCATCCACTTACAAGTTGACAGACCTCCAGGGAGAGGAAGTAACCCTTCCTCTCAATGGCCTCGCCTTGAAACAATACTTTTCATAGTCTCAATGAGACTTTCTGTACATAAATAAAGCTTTTCTTTTTTTTTTACTTCAATCTTTGTTTTCCGCGCTTCAGCTAGATTGCCTTTTTTCTCTTAGCCTTTGAATTTTTGTACAAATTTGTTTTCCCGAGTCACCTACAATTGGGCCCTTCATGAAGGCAGGTCTCGCAAGAAATATCACAACTCGTGAAGCTGGAAATGTATCCTGGAAAGAAAGTTTACCCATGCATTTGGGGCTTTGATGATCGTTCTCCAAAATGAAGAGATCCTTTTCTATTGGTCACACTAACCCTTGTTTAAATAGCAAGAGATCTATGATTATCTTTACTACTATCTTCGGGCTCCGTCCACCATCACACTTAAAAGCATCTCAAGAAGATCGTTGTGTTTGGACCCATGGAAGAGTAGCACATCTCGAAGGCATATGGTATTGAAATGACTCCATGCTGCAAATTTAAACCCAAAAGGGCTCAGAATCAAGGGTCTATTTTCCAGAAATTCTAACCTCAATCAAAGCACGACTGAGATATAAGCAAAGCATACAGGTCAAGAAAGCTGTCCAAAATACTCAGCTCAAGCTAGGCTCCTCTTCGTCCGTGAGGCTTGATAAAAAATAAAATCTCCCACTCACACAAAAGGACATTATGGATTGAGGAGCCACAATTAAAGACCGTATTTTAAAGCAAATATTTATGGAAGGCTCAAGCAGCAAAGCTGTCAAATGTATGAACATCTAAACGGATGCAGGTGGCATGGGAATGAGGAACAAGAGCAATGGTGTCTATGAGATGTTGTTGCAAAATCCTTTGGAGTCCAATAGCAGTGGTCATCTGAAAGATGAATCTTCTAAAATGAACCCCATATGTTGGTCCTTGGAAAGTTTTAAAGATGTCTTCATCGAAGCTCCATTCTCCCAATGAGCAATGGATAAAGTGACTTCTTCCTTTGCCGAGATTCAAACGCTTAAGCCGACTACTGCACATAAGGTGAACAACTTTTAAAAGGAGTTCTTCCGATAAACGAGATAGTTTCAGAGATCTGTATTCGCCAGTGATTCTCCAATTGTTGTTGATGCAACATCCTTCCCCAAAATTTTAAAGTTATTTGGGGCCCCTCCTTCTAACACTTTTGTAGCAAGATTTTTAGTTCATCCTTACGTTTGTTTTCTTTGAATAGGAAAAATTTCATCGCCTGCTTCAAAGAGAGTTTTCTCATTTGTCTAAAGCAAAGTCGTCCTTTTCCTTTAGCGTAGATTTTGGTTTTAACTCCCCGTTGTAGCGCAAGTTTTAACCTTAAGTCCATCGCCGCTTTGACGCGCCTTTAACCATAAATCCCTCGCTGGGCGCAAACTCTAATCACAAATCCTCCGTCTGGCACGTACCTTGGCTCTAACTCAGTCGCCCTTTTGACAAGTCCCAAGTCTGTTCTCTGGTGCAATAAGTCGGCCACCGTTAGCGCAAGAGATAACTTTTCTCAATCACTTGAGGCGCAAGAATTATCATAATCATCCCGCCTAAAAGTGGCGCATTCTGCCCCAGCGCATATATGATGATAGAGTTGACTCCACAAGCATTGGAGACACGCTTATCCTTCCTGCTCACAAATCCGCGTTCATCTTTCATGATAACTCATGCCCGACGCGGTTCTCTGAGCGCAACCCTAATGCCAGGATGGTCGCTTGAGCGCAAAGCTTATCTTTGAACGTCTGCTTGCTACATAGCGCAAAACATTACGCTCCCCACTTGGCGCGAAAACTAAAATCAGTACTCGACGTGAAAAGATCTCCTCAATCCCTATGCATCGATGAAGTTGTTAGGGCCTTAATGAGGCCATGTGCCACTCTTAATGACGAATTTATTGAGCCCCGCCAACTTTAAACGTACATGAGCATTTAGCTCTCCCCCCTATTTAATGCATGCAACGGCGTTTTGGGTTTTTATTTAGTCATTTGCACTTGGAGCGCTCGCCATTCACGTCGAAGTTCAAGACTGTCGTTCGTTGCAAACAGTTGAGGTCTCGGAGCGCTCGCCATACTGACAGGTAGGCTCTTTCCCAAATCCTGCTCTTTGATTGGTAGGTTAAAAGGAATCATCCATGCACAGTTTGAGTAGTTCACCCAGGCCTTCGTTTTATTTTGCATGAAAGATAGAAAATACGTAGGGTAGTTACTGTCCTTCTCCCTATGAAGATACGAGGCCACCACTTTCAAACCAGGGTAGAGACGGCCCCATCACACAGGCACACAAGTCTTTCCCCTCTGTTGTGTTTTCGGCTCTCTTGGTTTTCCCTGTAGAGCTTTCGTTTGCTAAGCGAAATCCGTGTCTCCCCACGACCGCATTTCAAAGTTTTATATGTTTTCTTGGTTGCATAATAGTTTGTTTCGGTTTGAGGATCTTCCTCCTTGAGTAGATTCTCTGTTTCCTAAAAGTATGAAGTGCTCTGGTCATGAGGTCGAATCGTCCTGGCGATATTTTAGCGACCGCAGAGTTTCTCGCTCAAACCCGTAGAAGCCGCAACATCCCAAAGCCTCGTTTGCAAAGCTCCCTGCCAAGCATCTTCTGTGCGTAAGGCTCGACCCTTCTCGCTCCTTGCAATTAAAATTTCATGCTATAAGGAGCGAGGTTTTTTTTCATGCCGAGGTTGCATAAACTCACATTGCTCGGCCGAAGCTACCATAGGGGATGTGTCAAACCGGCCAATTGAGCCCATTTAGAAACTCGAAGTTAGGCCCGATCCTTAGCTGATAAAGCTTGCGACTGCGGGACTTATCTATCTTCAGTGCAACTTCCACTATCTGCTGCCGGCGCATGAAATGTTTGAACATTGACACACAGACAATATTGCGTACATTACGTGAAGCGCTAGCTCAAAAGTAAGGGTAGGAAGCAGCGATTACGAAACTGTTTGAGCTAGCACGCGAATGAGTTTAGCTTTGGCGCACAAATGAAGTTATGGCGCTAGCGTTCGAAATATTTTAGGTCTCAGCTTAGGAAATGCATTATCACTTGGTGCCCGAACAATTTTAGGCGCCGACGCGCATGGAGCGTTTAAATCTTAGCGCATAAATTCCCGCTTATACCCCAACGCACACTAGATCACCAATCTTAGCACTCGTAGAATCCCAAGCACGGCGCAAAGTTTAATTTTGGCACTAGCACAGAGATCTCCATCAGACTCGCGCAAGTGTTTGTTTCACCATCCTAAGGATGCTTGCACACCAAAATGAATGGCGCAAACCCAAAATGACCTTGCCCTTTGTTCTGATTTTTTGTCTCTGTTTAGCATGAAGGGACATTGTTGAATTGAGCTTACATGTGAAATGAAGATAATTATGTTTGTTTTAGATAGCCTCTATGTTATGAAAATGTTATATTTTGGCTTTGTCATAGAGTGTTGCTAATGCTTGGAACAGTGGTCTAACTAAAGTCTTTTGGTACTTCCTTTCTCACCACAGGATTACCATGCATAGGAATTCAGCAAAGAAGAAGGCAGCTCAGAAAGTAACCTCAGATTCAGAGGTTGAAGTTCTATTAGATACTTCTCTCATCACTATGTTTGCTGAAATGCAAGCTACCACTGGTGTTTCCCCTGGGAGCTCCACTCCTAAATTGCAATGGGGTGATCTGTACAGATTCATCATAGCTCAAGATAGTTCAACAGCTTCTATAGAGGATTCCCTAGTGTATGCCAACATCAGAAGGTCTCATTTGCATAAGGCAACAACTCGACTAGAACTATTCCCTTGTTCGAAAGTTATTGGATTGCTTATTCCTAACATCCAGACTGACACAAGGCTCATGACTGATAAAAATGGGTTAAACCTAGCATCTTTTGCTCCCGAGCATGTTACTGCTGCCTACAGATTGACTTCACCCAGGGCTTCTTTAGACAATGAGTGGATAGCAAAGCATCAAATGGACTTGCTAGAAATTGCCCGTAAGATGACTATAAATGACAGGCAGATCAGGAGGAGGCAGAATAATGAATATGAGAGCAATCTCCTAAAAACCCCTTACAGGTTCATCGTCTTGATGTTGAGTAGACTCTTCAGCATGCCTAATGGCAATGTGTTTAAGGTCGGATGGGTGCCGGTGATGTTTCACATAGCCACAAAAGGCACCATCTTCAACTGGGCTGAAGTAATTTTAGATAGCTTGGCCTCATAGTTAACAACAGCCCAAGGAGGACTAGCCCAAAAGAAGGCATATTTCTTCGTGTCTTCATACCTGATTGATTGCCTGTTAAGCAAGCATTCGTTCTTGGACTTGGGTTGCTCATGGAAGCCAAATGAAACAGCTCTCTTCATATCTTACCAGTGTACATGGGCAAGTAAATACGCAAACCACTACAAGATGATTTGCGAGAGGTTTATCATGCCATTGTACCAGCTTATCTTTGTTCAAGAGCCAGATTGTATGTCGGAGAATGCTATGACCATCATTGAACGATTTGGGGACTATTATCACAGTGCAGAATGCACATACATCAAGATGAGTGGAGGGACTCATGATCCATTTATGTTCCCTCGGTATGTTACAAATTTTGTAATTCATAAGGAGGCCGTGAGACAACTCTTCAGCACCGGCACAATAAGCAAGTTCTTAACAGACCGAAGAAAGGCCATGTATCCTCCCATGTCATTTACCATCGGAGCTTATAGCCTCCCTAGAGCAAGAGACGGGGAAAATTACGCTCAAGGCTTGGAAGTTTTCCATTTTGGCTCAGTCCCTTTCAGAAGGCATGACCCCAACGGTGCGGTAAGCAGGCATTTCCTTAACCTCAAACTCTCCTTTGAATACTCTCATTCGGTGGACCGAGACGAGGAATTCTGTCGGAGCTCCCGCAACCTAACTGAGTTAGGAAAGCGTTACAATACGAAAGCTATGAAAGATCCAAGCCCCAAGACTGTCGGTTTGATACAAAGAGAGTGGGAGGCATCAACCTCACAATCAGGGGAGACATTGGAGTTAGAGCAGGACAGAGTGCTCCAAGAGCAGGCTCTCAAACAGCAGCAGGACCAAGAACAAGCAAGGATTCAAGGTGAGTTAGATGCCAAGCTTCAACAAGAGGAGGATGTAAGGAAACAAAAAGAGAAAGCCTCTCAGTTGGAATAGCAAGAGTAGGTTGCCATGATTCAGAAAGAAAGAGAAGATCAGGTATCCCAAGAGAAAGCTTCCAAGCAACAGCATGAAGAAGAGCAAAGGCCCCTGTCTGAAGGAGCAGATGGATTGCAGACACAGAGAGAGAAGTCATCAGGAGAAAAGGATAAAGAGCAGATAGAGAAGTCTCTCGATCCGGAGCCATCTATTCTGACAGATATGGATATTGATCCACCATTGATATGC
The DNA here is from genome assembly GCA_027924585.1 of Larix kaempferi. Lineage (NCBI taxonomy): Eukaryota > Viridiplantae > Streptophyta > Pinopsida > Pinales > Pinaceae > Larix > Larix kaempferi. The sequence continues at coordinate 11,004,895 of BSBM01001055.1, forward strand.
ACCCCAGGGGGAACTCAAGAAAAGGGAGCGTATAACCCCAGGAAGTAGCGCAAAATAGCAAACTTGGATACTGTATATTTTATTCCAAAGAAAAAGGCCATCATTGATAGTAGGGTACAGAAAATAGAAGGCACAACAATGAATATGGAAACCGAGGAGAACAAATATGAACTATGGGTAACAGAGAAGACATTGGTCCAAGGAACTGATGCCAACCCCACATTCCACGCCCAATGTACCGTGGCATCAGCTAAGGCAACTAAAGCCAATATTGATTTCTTGAAAGAAAAGATAAAGCATTACAGGGAGCAGTGCCTTAAGATCAAAGAGGATAGAAAGAGGGAGGTATTGGAAGCAAACAAGCTGAAGGAGAAATACAATCAGTTGTTAGGAGAGCATCTGGTGCTTAAGTCAGAAGTTCTCTAGCTCAAAAATGATAAGAACTCCTTAGAAGTGCAGTCAGCTTTCTCTGAAGGTGACCTGGAGAATCTGAAGGCTCGGATAGCAGAATTGGAAGAACTCGAAGTAAGCAGGGATCAACAGATTCAGCTTCACCAACATGAATATGAAGGGTTGATTCAAGAAAAGGAACAACTAACAAGACAGCTCAAAGAGGTAGCGGAAGACCAGCAAAACTTATCCACATTTCACAAACAAGCATGTGATATGCGGATTAAAATCCATCAGCTGCTAATACTGATCTCGGGAGAGATTTGGAGCATGAAAGAGACGATTAAGAAAATGAAAACAATTGAAACCAAATCCCTAAAGACACGAGAAAGGTTTGCAAATCATGTAGAGGAGCTGAAACGACAATCTGAATGGAAAAGGGGAAAATCTCAACTACCTTCACACTTGCGCGCCCCTACAAGAGATGAATTGGACGTAGACATAGGAATTCTTGAATTCGCAAGAGATTGAGGAACCAAGCTAAGTGTGGAAATCAAAAGGACGGTCCACAAGTGTTGTTCCATCTATTCCGCACTCAGGGAATCGCTTAGCAAGTGTCATCTGGTTATCCCCACCTCCATTTATGAGTTCCTAAAAGAAGAAGAATGAATGTTTGAGTTGCAGAACGAGCTGGACGAAGACTTGGCTTACATCAAGAAGATAGAGGTATTGACTCATGACGAATTTCAACAGTTCATTTTCCATCCTGCAATTCATATTTACTTCCTAGAAGCAATGGAGAAAGAGGCTACACAGGGAAAAGCGCTGATCAAATCTGACCTTCGTAAGCATGAAATAGTGTCCCAGGCAACAGTATCTTCCCGTAGTAAGATTATCGTAAAGGATATCAGCCAATGGACCTCATACATTCAAAGTATAGATGGCCTGGTAGTTTCAAGCGAGCCGGTTGGTGGTGGCGTGTCTTCAAATCAGTAGGTAGAATCCCCAACAGAATAGACAGATCATTCTTATTTTTGTTTTAATCAAGTAAAAAACTGAAATTCTTCCTTTTGTATAAATGTTCTAAAAGGACAGCTGGTCCATATTTTTGTCCTATTCAAAGGCTTTGTAAGGATACGATGAAAGCCAAGGAGGGAGGTGATAGAATTAGGGTACACGTGTCAGCCCAAGGGGCATTTTGTAAAGTTATAAATAGAAGGTTAGAAGGAATAGAGAAGGACTTTTTTTTTGGCAGGGAAAAGAGAGCTTCTCAACTTGTACGAACTATTTTGTAATGAGCTCCAGGGAAGCGATTTTTGCCTAATAAAGAGCTTGAGGGAGACATTTGTTTGCCTGGAATAGTGGACTTGATGCATGCTGGATTTTTCTTATGACATTCTGACACTGCTGTGAGATACTGCTGTGAGATCTTTCTTTGTTGTTCGGAATTGTTTTTGTCTGATGAATGATCTCATTATTTTCTGTGCAATGATGTTTTTCCTAAATGAGTAATAGAATGCTTTCACATGAAGTAAAATCTATCTTTTATATCTTCAATCTCTTGCTGTAGATGTATCTTTGTGATTTAATGGTTATATGTGGATATTTAGATACTTCTTTTAGCACATTGCTCATATTTACAGTTTTCTCCTTGCAAGGATAGATTAGATTTATTTCAGTCCTAGATATAGATTTGTTTCAAGCTCTGCATTTAGATTAAATTAGCTTAGGCACTTGCATATAATTTTAACAATAAAATCAAAAAAGAACGGTGGATCGGGCCATAACCGGTGTAAAAGAAACAAATCTCCAAATATAATGGCAGCCGGAACCGCTAATCGGACGGATTCCCCATACCAAACGGTGGACAATCTAATTGGGATAGTTTACCGGGGAGAATCCCTTTCTGCTTGATGCTGCGATCTTCGAGGCATCAACACAAATGTTCTGGTAGAGATGGAAGGCATCTAGAAAGTTACAAGATATGGATAAATGTTGTATTGAATCATTGGCTAAATATAATTGCATGACTGTATGACATATAGCTTTATGTCTTAGAAATTGTTCTAAAATCTATGAGATGTTTCTAATCATGCAATTGAACTTATCTTGTAGGAAAGACCATGTACCATCACCTACAAGAGAGACTTGTTTCGAAGAATCAACAACGACATTTGTTCCAACAACAAAGTTCAAGAAAACTACCATTGAAGATATTGAAGAATCTGAAGTTCCCAGGATCTGGGATTCACTAATGGAAAGATGCCATGATCGAGGAGTACCAGTTGATCATGAAGAATGATGTTTGGGATGTGGTCCCAAGACCAGAAGGGAAGTATGTTGTGACTTCCAAGTAGATCTACAAGATCAAGCATGTTGAAGATGGCAGCATAGAGAAATACAAGGCAATGTTTGTGGCTTGTGGCTTCTCCCAGAAAGAAGGGATAGATTATGAAGAGACTTGCGCACTTGTAGCCAGATACACTTCCATCAGAACAGTACTTTTTCTGGCTGCAGTAATGAATTGGAAGATACACCAGATGGATGTCAAGAAAGCTTTCTTGAATGGTGTAGTCGAAGAGGAAGTGTATGTGGAGCAACCACTCGATTTTGAGACACATGACAGGGATTCATATGTGTGCAGATTGAAGAAAGCATTGTATGGCTTGAAGAAAGCACCTAGGACATGGTACAGAAGGATAGACAGCTTCCTGTCCAATTTCGGCTTTACCAAGAGTAAAGCAAATTCCAACCTTTACTACAAGGTTGAGGAGGGAAATCCAGTGATACTTCTATTATATGTGGATGACCTGTTTGTGATAGGTGAGGATAGATTGATTGTCGACACAAAGAGGAAGCTTGCTGCCGAGTTCGAGATGAAGGACTTGGAAATGATGCATTAATTTCTAGGTATGGAGGTGTGGCAGAGTGCAGATGGAATCTTCCTTGGACAAGGGAAGTATGCAGTAGAGATCCTGAAACGGTTCGGGATGATGGACTGCAAGGCCATGGCCACACATATGGCATTGAACCTGAATCTATTGAGTGATGCTTCATCAGAGTCGGTTGATCCCACGATGTATCGTCAAATTATTGGGTCCTTGATGTACCTAATGAACATGAGACCAGATATTTGCTTTGTGGTGAACACCTTGAGCCAGTTCCTGACATATCCTAGACATGTTCACTTTATTGTTGTAAAGCATATTCTGAGGTACCTGAAGGGTACGGTTGATTATGAGCTCATGTATGATGCGAATCAGAAGTTTAACCTAGAGGGTTATGTTGATTCAGATTGGGCAGGAAGTGTTGCAGATAGGAAGAGCACTTTGGGGTGCTGCTTCAGTATGGGGATCGGGTGGGATCTCTTAGTTTAGCAGGAACAATCCTGCATAGCACTGAGTACAGCCGAAGCAGAGTATGTCACAACTTGTTCGGATAGTTGTGAGGCAGTATGGCTAAGGAAGCTACTGTATGATTTATTTGATCTCCAGTTGGATGCTACTTGTATCTATTGTGACAACCAGAGTTGTGTGAAGTTGTCAAAGAACCCGGTGTTCCATGACAAGTCGAAGCATATCGAGATCAAATATCACTATATCAGGGATATGGTGTAGAGAGGAGCAGTGAAGCTCCTGTATGTTGCGACGAATGAGCAGATTGCAGATGTGTTAACCAAACCACTAGCCAGAGTCAAGTTCGAGTACTTTAGAAAGAGGATTGGTGTACTTCAGATTGTTGATGTATATGTAACTTCGGAATGTATTTCATCAGTATATTATATGTATATTTATTGTACCCTTATAAGAGATGTGTTATTCCTCTATAAGGAAGTGTCATCATGTGGATTGACAAGTGTCGCAAGTGTGTGTACTTGCCGATGGGTTATTAGACCACCTTATGGGGTCGGCCCTAATTAATATATAATATAATGTGGATGTACTAAAGTAGACAAGTCGGCCCCAGTAGGTCACTGGGCAAAAAGGTGAGTATAAATAGAGATAGGAGATCTCTATTTTACTCACTCAGAAAAGTATCTATCTCTCTCTCTGGAAAGTGGCGCACTAGTGAGGAGGAGGAGGATCATCTGCTAGGAGACTATCTCTGTATTATTTGGTTGTATTTTGGTTGAGCCATTGCTCTCTCTATCTCTGAGGAAGTTGTGGGGTTTTTCACCTTAGGGTTTTCCCCACGGAAACTCTGTGTCTCTTGTCTCTATGCTTTTGATTCTTATGATGCTTGTGATGCTTGTCATATTATGATTGTCATGCATTGATATACTGTAGATGTTATTCTCTCAGCAAAGATCCTATAGTATTGTGATTTAATACTGAAAATTTAACATGGTATCAGAGCCTAACTGAGAAGAAGACATTTTGCAGTGACGGAAGCTTGTATTCCTTGTTTATTGGGTTTCTCTCCACAGATTTTTGAAATTCAGTATAGTAGATTGGATCTACTCATCAAGGCGCATCTTTCTGTCCAATTAGATTTCAGTTCCGAGCATTTTTAGTTTTGGCCCTAAAAATTAGGGTTTCCACAAAAATAGGAATTTCTGGAAACTGAAGGTACAGCTGGAAGCTCCTTGCAAAAATCGAAGGTTTGAGCTTTGGATCGAGATTTTTGGCTGGGTAGATCTCCGGGAAACTCAAACCCTAATTCAGGGCTCTCCCCAGTGAACCCGGGAGGACAAAAAGGCAATTTTGAAGGACAAGACTTTGCTGATCTCAAATTCTAAATGTACTAGGCTGATCAGCTCTCCAAGGCGCATCTTTCTATCCTTTCGGAATTTTGAAATTCACATTTTGAATTTTTAGGGTTTCTCTGACAAACCCTAATCCGGGACCAGATCCAGTTTTCAACACTTCAAGAGGTAAGTTCTAAATCTTTTCTATTTCCATTTGAAGTACTCTTAAAGATGTCTCTTCACACCAAGCTTGAGGATAAGCTTGAAGGGGATGATAACTTCCGAGCCTGGAAGTATAGGATTGGGCTAATCCTGGAAGAGAATGAGTTGGACTCATATGTGAAAGAAGACATCCTTATCCCAGAGGATGAAGAGGCCAAGGTATTGCACAAGAAGAACTTGGTCAAGGCAAAGAGAATCATTGCTGATTCTATCAAAGACCATCTCATACCCCATGTGTCTTCTCTCAATACACCCAAAGAGATGTTTGAATCTTTGACCAAGCTATTTGAAGGAAAGAACATAAATCGGAAGATGACCCTGCGGAACCAATTGAAAGCAGTAAAGTTTCAGAATGGGGAAACCATTCAATCCTACTTTTCAAGGGTCTCTCAGATCAAGGAACAATTAGAAGCAGTAGATGAAATAGTGGAGAATGGTGAAGTGGTGATGACCACTCTAAATGGCCTACCCAGGTCATGGGATTCCTTTATTCAAGGAATTTGTGCAAGGAAGAAGTTGATCTCCTTCAGTAGACTTCGGGAAGAATGTTCTCAAGAAGAAGCTAGACTTATAGCTCGTGAGGAAAAGATGGGAGGTGAAGATCAAGCTCTTGCAGCTCACACCAAAAGAAGCAAAACCAAGAAGGATCACCCTCACCCCAAAAGATTTCATCAAAAGAATAAGAAGGACCTAAGATGCTTCACATGCAATGAGAAGGGTCACTTTGCTTCAGATTGTCCCAAGAACAAAAGGGATAATAAGAACAACTCCAGTGAGAAAAAGAAGGGCAGCAAAAGAAGGTTTCATGCTCATGCTGCCGAAGATGATGAACCTCCAAAGAAGAAGGCTAGGGCAGAAAGTGATAGTGATGATGACTCATCAAGTGAAGAAGAGTATGTTCTGATCTCTGCTCTTACAGGTACCATCTCCCATGGATGTAATGATTGGTTAATTGATAGTGGGGCCTCCAAACACATGACTGGGTTCAAGGAATCTTTTGTGAATCTTTCTGAACATGAATCACCCCATAAAGTGAAACTTGGGGATGATTATCAATACCCAATCAAAGGAAGTGGTGAAGCCTCCTACAATCTAGATTCTGGAAAATCATTGAAGATGAAAGAAGTACTTTATGTACCTGGGCTCAAGAAGAACTTACTCTCCATTTCTGCATTAGATGCAAAAGGTATGAGGGTTGCATTTGTGGATGGCCAAGTCCTAATGTGGCCAAAGGGAAAGACCATAGATGATGCAGTAGTGATTGGAAAGCAAGAGGGAGGTTTGTACAATTTGAAGGGACAACCTGAACATGCCATGGTGACATAAATACAAAGATTCATCCATAGTCATGGATCACATAGAGGTATGCATAATTTGTTTTTGCAAAAGTTAACTAATGAGTCATGCAGGTCATTGAAGAGAACAAGAACACATTGCTAGACATAACTAGCAAATATGGTGACCAGGTATGTGTTTCTTATATCATAGGATCTATCATATAAGTATGCATGGCATGATTGATGATGATTGTTCATAAAGTCATAAGTTTGAATAATCATGGGCATATGCATCTTACCTTAATTAATAATATGACTAACCAGAAGAGTCATAGGTTTGAGTAATTATAGGTTTATACATGTTATGTTTCTTATGATATGACTAACCATAAGAGTCCTATATATAAACCTTGAATGCTAATGCTTATTATTTCTGTTTGAAATGATCATGACTATACATACTTGAGATTATTGTGTTTTAATGAATGATACTAATAAGCATGCATAGGGACCAAGGATGAATATGAGTTCAAGAACAGGTAATCCAGGAAGCAAAGATCAAGAGGGAGCACACTCCAGTGGTTTCTGCAAGGGTGCAGATATTCAGAGGGAGTTGTCCATATCTCTACATTCCACAACAAGAAGGTTTAGAAGGACTCCAGCAGCTCCTACAAGGAAGAAAAGACTCAGAGGGAGTCCACCCAACAAACAAACAAAGATAAGTATTTTAATTATCTTGCATATTTGTTTGCTTAAATAAAATTGTTCAATGATGTATATGCTCATGTTCCTAGACTTAGGATATGTATTGTGCATATTAGAATGATTGAATTAATGAACAGTATACTACTAATATGCATGTGTTGGGTAAGTGGCCTATGGCACTGTACAACATTCCATTGCTACTTATCTAGAATGAAACCTCTTTGCTGACATGTTGGGAGTTGTGCACACTCTTAACAATGTTCTGGTAGAGATTGGAAGGCATCTAGAAAGTTACGGGATATGGATAAATGTTGTATTGAAGCATTGGCTAAGATAATTGCATGACTGCATGACTATATGACATATTTCTTCATGTGTAAGAATTTGTTCTGAAAATTATGAGTTGTTTCTAATCATGCAATTTAATCTGTTTTGTAGGAAAGACCGTATATCTTCACCTACAAAAAGGACTACAACATTTGTTCCAGCAACAAAGATATCTATTGAAGATATTGAAATTCCCAGGATCTGGGATGAAGAAATGAAATACCATGATCCGTCGATCATGAAGAATGATGTCTGGGATGCGATCCCAAGAGCCAAAGGGAAGTCTGTTGTGACTTCCAAATAGAACTTTCAGATCAAGCATGTTGCAGATGGCAGCATAGAGAAACATAAAAGTGATGAAATAGAAGATACACCAGATGGATTCAAGACAGCTTTCTTGAATGGTGTAGTTGAAGAAGAAGCAGCCACTTCATTCTGAGACACATGATAGGAAATCATATATGTGCAGAACTTGGTATGGTGAAGATAGATTGATTGCCGACACGCAGCGGAAGCTTACTACCGAGTTCGAGATGAAGAATTTGGGAATGATGCACTATTTCCTAGGTATGGAGGTGTGGCAGAATGCAGGTGGGATCTTCCTTGGTCAAGGGAAGTACACAGTAGATATCCTGAAGAGATTTGGGATGATGGATTGCAAAGCCATGGCCACACCTATGGCATCGAATCTGAAGCTTCTTTGTGATGCTTCATCTGAGCCGGTTGATATCTCTTTGTATCATCAGATGATTGGGTCCTTGATGTACTTGAAGAACACGAGACCAGACATTTACTTTGATGTGAACACATTGAGCCAGTTCCTGACGGATCCGAGGAGTGTTCACCTGGTTGCTGTAAAGCATGTTCTGAGGTACCTGAAGGGTACAGTGTATTATGGGCTCAGGTATGAGGAGAATCAAAAGTTTAACCTGCAGGGTTATGTTGATTCAGATTGGGATGGCAGTGCTGCAGATAGGAAGAGCACATCTGGGTGTTGCTTCAGTATGGGATCAGGTGTGATCTCTTGGTTTAGCAGGAAGCAGTCCTGCGTAGCACTGAGTACAGCTGAGGCAGAGTATGTTGCAGCCTGTTCAGCTAGTTGTGAGGCAGTATGGCTACGGAAGCTACTGTCTGAGTTATTTGATCTCCCGTTGGAGGCTACTGGTATCTTCTGTGATAACCAGAGTTGTGTGAAGCTGTCCGAGAACCCAGTGTTTCATGACAGGTCGAAACACATAGAGATCAAATATCACTATATCAGGGATATGGTGCAGAGAGGAGCTGTGAAGCTCCTGTATGTTGCGACAGACGAGCAGATTGCAGATGTGCTGACGAAACCACTAGCCAGGGTGAAGTTCGAGTACTTCAGAGAGAGGCTTGGCGTTATTCAGATCGAGGACACTTCGAGGAAGAAGTGATGGACACATTTGCTGAAGCCATTCCAAGCATGTTGGAAGGAGGATCCTTCACATGGCTGTGGATGTAAGCGCTGGATGATGAGCATCAGGATGATGTTCTAGTTTCTGCTTGATATGATCAGTTGGATCATTTTATGTATGTATGTACACATCATGTTGGATGCTGGATATGATCAGTTGGATCATTTTATGTATGTATGTACGCATCATGTTGGATGCTGGATATGATCAGTTGGATCATTTTATGTATCATGTTGGATGCAGGATATGATCAGTTGGATCATGTGTATGTATTGTTTATGCATCATGTTGGATGCTTGGACCATGTATCTGTATATGTATCAGGTGGATACATTGTATGATCAGGTGGATCATGTATGGTGATATGTATCATATATTTGTATTTGTATCAGGTGGATACATTGATGATCAGGAGGATCATGTATGATGATATGTATCAGGTAGATACTTGGTATGCATCAGGTAGATGCATTGATGATCAGGAGGATCATGTATGATGATATGTATCAGGTAGATACTTGGTATGCATCAGGTAGATGCATTAATGATCAGGAGGATCATGTATGATACTTGGTATGCATCAGGTAGATGCATTAATGATCAGGAGGATCATGTATGATACTTGGTATGCATCAGGAAGATGCATTGATGATCAGGTAGATGACATGCAGCAGGATGTTGCAGTGATGATCAGGATGATCATAGATGACGAGCTTCAGGATGTTGCTCCAGATGACTTGCAGCAGGACATTGCAGTGATTATGATCAGGACGATCATGAGTACATCAGGATGATGTATGGTGAGTATCAGGTTGATACTCTGTGGCCGTGGATCAGGTTGTGCAGATGAGCATGTCTGGGAGATCCTATAGGTCGGAGTTGTGTACCCGTAACAGCCTGGGATGCTCTTTCGAGACATTGTTCTGGGAGGACATGTAATTCGTTGCCCTGGGAGATCTCAGGTCGGAGTTGTGTACCCGTAACATCCTGAGATGCTCTTGCGAGGTTTTGTCCTATGGCATGTAATTTGGGCCCTGGGAGATTTCAGGTCGGAGTTGTGTACCCATAACATCCTGAGATGCTCTTGCGAGGTTTTGCCATGACCACATGTAATTTGTGCCCTAGGAGATCTCAGGTCGGAGTTGTGTACCCGTAACATCCTGAGATGCTCTTGCTAGGTTTTGTGGTGGACCACATGTAATTTGTGCCCTGGGAGATCTTAGGTCGGAGTTGTGTACCCGTAACATCCTAAGATGCTCTTTCGAGGTTTTGTGGTGGGGTCACATGTAATAGCGCCCTGGGAGATCCTACAGGTTGGAGTTGTGTACCCGTAATATCCTGGGATGCTCTTTCGAGGTTTTGTGACGCACGTAAAAGTCCTGAGGATTCCACAGTATGGCCAGTGATGATGAAGACCTGCAGGTGGTGGGCCTACATCCAGTATGAAAAAGGACTGGCTCTGTAGAACTTCCTATGACGAGTAGAGACAGAGATTGGACGAGATAGCAGCAGCAGTGACGATGACGATGACGATGCATCGATGATGATGATCCAGAGAAGAAGACTTGTCTAGCAAATCTGTGTCGAGAAATACCTTCCTTGTTAAGAGGGAGTGTTGATGTATATGTAACTTCGGAATGTATTTCATCAGTATATTATATGTATATTTATTGTACCCTTATAAGAGATGTGTTATTCCTCTATAAGGAAGTGTCATCATGTGGATTGACAAGTGTCGCAAGTGTGTGTACTTGCCGATGGGTTATTAGACCACCTTATGGGGTCGGCCCTAATTAATATATAATATAATGTGGATGTACTAAAGTAGACAAGTCGGCCCCAGTAGGTCACTGGGCAAAAAGGTGAGTATAAATAGAGATAGGAGATCTCTATTTTACTCACTCAGAAAAGTATCTATCTCTCTCTCTGGAAAGTGGCGCACTAGTGAGGAGGAGGAGGATCATCTGCTAGGAGACTATCTCTGTATTATTTGGTTGTATTTTGGTTGAGCCATTGCTCTCTCTATCTCTGAGGAAGTTGTGGGGTTTTTCACCTTAGGGTTTTCCCCACGGAAACTCTGTGTCTCTTGTCTCTATGCTTTTGATTCTTATGATGCTTGTGATGCTTGTCATATTATGATTGTCATGCATTGATATACTGTAGATGTTATTCTCTCAGCAAAGATCCTATAGTATTGTGATTTAATACTGAAAATTTAACACAGATTGAGGTTCCTTCCAGGGGGAAGTGATGAGTCTGGAAGATGCAGATGAGAATGGGATTTTTTGACATGGTTGTAGATGTGTTATCCCATGGTCGTGATGTAATTGCTGAGCCATTCTCACATGGTGGTAGATGTGTTCTCCCATGGTGCAGATGTAAGGGCTGGAGCCATTCTCACATGGTGGCATATGTGTTCTCCCATGGTGTAGATGTAAGGGATGATGCCAGTTTTCACATGGTGGTAGATGTGTTCTCCCATGGTAAAAACGCAAGGGCTGGAGCCTTCCTTGAATGGTGGTAGATGTGTGCTCCCATGTCGGTGCTGTAAGTGTTGTATGATGTGCATCTGGGCTGTGCTCCGTGGATGATGAGATGATCTGAAGAGGACGATCATTTGTGATGAGCATCAAGACAATGCTCCAGATGATATGCATCAGGACGATGTTGTGATGATGATCAAGATGATCATGTGATGATATGCATCGGGATGATGCTATGATGATGATCAGTACGATCATGAGCATCAGGAAGATGCTCCGTGCGAGGATGATCAGGTGGATCATGAGAATCAAGTTGATACTCTGTGGCCATGGATAGATTGTGCAAGTAGCATAGAAAAGATCCTGGGAGATCCGATAGTTTGAGCTCAGATACTCTTTTGAGGTTTTGCTACAGGTTGGTCATCGACAGATTGTGTAAGTAGCATAGAAAAGATCCTGGGAGATCTGATAGTTTGAGCTCAAATACTCTTTCGAGGTTTTGCTACAGGTTGGACATGGACAGATTGTGCAGGTATCATAGAAAAGATCCTGGGAGATCCGATAGTTTGAGCTCGGATACTCTTTCAAGGTTTTGCTACAGGTAGCATAGAAAAGATCCTGGGAGATCCGATAGTTTGAGCTTGGATACTCTTTCAAGGTTTTGCTACAGGTAGCATAGAAAAGATCCTGGGAGATCTGACAGTTTGAGCTCAGATACTCTTTCTAGGTTTTGCTACAGGAGGCATGTAATCAGTCCTGGAGATCCGATAGGTTGAGCTGTGTGCTCGTAAAAGTCCTGGGATGCTCTTTAGAGATATTGCAGGTTGCAAGAAACTCTTTTAAGGTTTTTCCTGACCACATGTAAAAGATCCTGGGAGATCCGATAGTTTGAGCTTGGATGCTCTTTCGAGGTTTTGTGGTGGTCACATGTAAAAGATCGTGGGAGATCTGATGGGTTGAGCTGTGTGCTCGTAAAAATCCTGGGATGCTCTTTCGAGGTTTTGTTGACGCACATTCCACAGGATGGCCAGAGATGTTGAAGACCTAAAAGAGGCTAGGCCTACAACCAGCATGAAAAATGGTTGGCTCTGTAGAACTTCCTATAATGAGAAGAATTGAGAGATAGCACCAGTGATCAAGATGAAGAGTACAGTAGCAGTGACAATGATGCTCCAGTGATCCAATGACAATGATCCAGCTCCAGTATTGAAGACTTGTGTATTTATGAATTGTGTCAAGAGAATACCTTCCTAGTTAAGAGGGAGTGTTGATGTATTTGTAACTTCGGAAGATATTCACTTGTATATTGTATGTATTACATTTGTACTTTATCCCCAATGGAGATGTATTATTCCTCCAATTGTAAGTGTCGTCATTTGTATTTGCAAGTGTCGCAAGTATTATTGCAAGTGTCGCAACTTATATTTGATGGGTTATTAGACCACCTTGGTGGGATCGGCCCTGTATTAGTTGTGTGGGTCAAAGGGTTATTAGACCACCCTAGTGGGGTCGTCCCAGTCATCATTATGTTAAGTGGTTAAGTTTGGGCCGACCTAGTTAGAGTTAAAAGTCAAGTGAAGTACAGTATAAATAGAGAGTGTGACTCTCTCATTTATTCATTTTTCACACACTCACTCAGTTCGCATTAGTGAGAGAGAGGAGGAGTGCGCACAAGTGGAGGAGGAGTAGCTGCTACAGACATTTATATTTTGGGGCTTCATATTTGTGATCCTTGTATTGGTGCTTATTCTATCTCTGAGGAAGTTGCGGGGTTTTTCACCTTCTTGGTTTTCCCCGGTGAAATGCTTTGTGTCTCTTGTCTCTTGTGTTTGATATGTTGTACATGTTGTTCTCTCAGTTAAGATCTAGATCAGATTGAATTAAATGCTGAAAAAATAACACCATTTGTGTATCAGGATCACAAAGATACTCATACCCAAATCTAAAAGATGTACCTTAATGAATACTGGGATATGAAAGATCAAATTCTCTTGTAAAAATGGTGCCAAGAATTGGCGAAATATGGAGTGATGCCGCAGACTGATGACCGATTGAAACCAAAATTCAATATAATCTTTGTTTCCTTGATTTCTTCTAGTTGACATGTCATGAAGTTCTTCAAAAAATTTATCTTCATATTCCTGAATGCATAAGGGATCTGGCTCTAGGGATAGGGATGCAAGGAATTCTTCAATTTCTATCTCCAATGTATGTTCTTCATCGGATGTGGTCCATGAATCTTTGATCTCTTCCTCGTGTTGGAAAGGATTAGAGGGAACTTTTAATTCCTCCTCTTGTGGAAACTGTTCATGGATCCCCCTTTGCTTCCAGAGATACAGACTCATCCTTAGTAGAAATCTCAAACATTGAACAAGGTTTCTAAGAAGATCCTTGTAGTGGCATCCCCTACTCAACAGGTTCTTTGAGAAACTTCGACTTCTTGTTGATTTGAGCTCCTACTCACAAATGGGTTAGTGCAACAGGGTTTTTACAGCACCCAAAATATTTTTAAAAGAAATATTATGAAAATGAAACATAAATGAAAACACACTCCAAACAAAATCAAAGCAAAAATTTAAAATTCTCTCATTCTACTAATATACCACTATCACTAAGACCCTATTAACATGAGTAATCAAACTTCTAGTTCTATTCATGCAGTAATAGCATACAATACTTATCATGCTCAAATCATGCAACGCTATAATGTCTCAAACCATGCAATATTATCACACTGTTATCCGAATTCAAAATGCAAGAATATGAATGAAAAAATATGATATTTTCAATCCTAAGGTGGCCGCCATGAAAATAAAATCAAATTGAAAACATCTAGACTAAAATCAAAGAAAACATACCAGAACGATAAGGGCTCGAAAAAACCCACAAAAGTGGATGCACCGGTTTCATCTTACCATTTCTCCTCCTCTGAGTCTAAAATGTATGCCAATATGCAATCAATCATAAATTTGTAAAAACTATAATCATTTCAGAATCAATACAATGCAACGCAACTATGAGCGGGACGCTAGGCCCACAATAAGCCTTTCCTCGTTGATACCAATTCCAAGAAGGTCCTACCTACAACTTACCCTACTATTTTCACTTTTAGGACTATCCATTTAGCACCTCCCCGGAAACAACGTCAAAATGTGGGGAAAATTATATGATATAATTCGACGCATCAATTATCAATCCAGGGTGTTCGTAAACTTGTGAGGTACTGTGCAAAGTAAATGCAGAGATAATACCTTAAAGTGCTTCAAAGTTTTCTCAATCACACCTCAACCTCTATATAATTTCAATAACCAAATCTGAAAACAACTAAACTAAGATCTTTTAGAAAGTGGCATATCCCACATAAATGAAAAGCAGAGCATGGAAAAAAATCTCTATCAACCCTTTCGTGTGGATGCCAACTTCATAAAAATATGTAATAACCCTGAGTAAAGCTTTCACACAACAGTCCTATTTCCTTCAGAATCATACATTATCCAACATGGTTGTGTGAGTAGAGTGTTGGACTCTCTGTGAACCTTTGAACTATTGATGTTGATTAAAAAAGAATAGCAAAGAAACTCAATCCATGACTCAATCTTCAACAATCAAATTAATCACATTGAGGCCTCATTTAAAAGCACCACAACACTACTAAATTGAAAAATCAGATCTAATTAACGGAATCCTTTTAGAACTTATCACATTCCAACATAGTCAACATAGCGAAATGCTTGAAGCGCATTCAAAAAGAACCAGAAATTATACTCAACACTGATGTAAAAATATGAATTACACCAACGATTGCGAAAAGGAAATGCAAACTCATAACCAAATTCAATACTTATTAATTGTAGAGATTAAGCTGACTTTTCCAAACACGCCATAGCATTCATACCAATAAATTAAAAATACTCTGTATATTTAATGATTCGCTTCTAATCTTTTAATTCTTTGCACATTCCAATAAGCTGCTACATGAAGTCATGAAGTGCTGGAGATAGAATTGGCTATTGCATGGATTCTAACCACACAATTAAAATACTTCCACACAACTAAATAATAAAATACACACCATACTTGTTGATAAAGGAAAACAAAAACAAGGGGCATTGTTTCTGAGATGAAGAGGGCCCTTCCTCCACTCAGAAACACGCCTTGAAACCTACAAGAAAATTAGAAGTGCAAGAACTCAAAATACATAGAATATAACCTTCAATTTATTTATGAAAAGGTACAATGATTGGAATTCCTACTCCTCTAATCTAATCTTCAAATCTCCAATCTAAGTCCAAGGAACTAATTCCTCCTCCTATTTATACATGAAGCTTCTCTTTCACAAAAGGAAAAGAGGTTACAAAAGATGAGATCATATCCTCCATGAATGGATTGCACAACCAACATATATTGGACTTGGTTCAATTCAGAAAAATGAGGTTATTTGAGGATTATGAAAGCATAGCAACATCCCTAAAAATCATTCATGTGCCCATATTTTCTCATAGGAGTGATGGTCAAAGGATGGAGGCCAAAGGATTTTTAGGGTTTCTCTGTCAAACCCTACCCAGCTCCAGATCCAGCTTCATCAAATCAAAGTGGATTGGGTTAATCCTAGAAGAGAATGATTTGGACACCTACATAAGTGAAGAGATTCCAGTTCCAGAGGGAGTTGATGCTAAGGCCTTACATAAGAAGACTACAAGCAATCCCAACAGGTATGACTTGAGGAGATACATGTATGTTTTGAAATCTGTTCATGATTAAGTTTATGATATGTTTGTCTTCATATTATTGAGGTTAGTACAACCTTGATTATTTTTAGACCTGTCTTATCACCCTAGTAAAAGTATGAATGCAGGTGAATGATAGAAGACATTCATTTATTAGGTGTATGACACTTATGATTGTACTAATACACTGTGGCGTTGTATGAGGATGATGTTGTCCACTAACATGAAGGGTACATCAAGAAAGACAAATCAAGTTCTAGATCAAGAACATATGACCATGGTGACATGAAGACAAAGACTCATCCATTGTCATGGATCACATAGAATCTCTACTTACGAGGTATGTATAACTTGCTTCTACAATTATTAACTTATGAGATATGTAGGTTTCTAGCACAAGGTCTCTAAGAGAACAAATAAGACATTGTTTGGGTATGTTAGACAAACATGACAATCCAGATGACACTAGTGCACACTTTAGCATGCATAGTGGTCCAGGATGGATATAAGTTCAAAGATAGATAATCCAGGAAGCAAAGATGAAGAGGGAGCTCACTCCAGTAGTTCCTGCAAAGAAGCAAAGATTGAGAGGGAGTCCACCCAATAAGCAAACAAAGATAAGTATTTGAATTTTCATTTCTTATTACTTAAATGATGTTGTTCATTCATGTACATATTTATGATTTAGGATGTATATTATTCATTTTAGAAAAAATGCGTTAATGAACAAGATACTACTAATATAGTAATGGGTAAGTGGCCTATGGTACTGTACAACATTCCATTGCTACTTATCTATAATGAAACCTCTTTGCTGACATGTTGGGAGTTGTGCACACTCTTAAAAAATCTTTTGGTAGAGATGGAAGGCATCTAGAAAGTTACAAGATATGGATAAATGTTGTATTGAAGCAATGGCTAAAGATAATTGCATGAATGTATGACATATATCTTTATGTGTAAGAATTTGTTCTGAAATATATGAGATGTTTCTAATCATGCAATTGAACTTATCTTGTAGGAAAGACCATGTACCATCACCTACAAGAGAGACTTGTTTCGAAGAATCAACAACAACATTTGTTCCAACAACAAAGTTCAAGAAAACTACCATTGAAGATATTGAAGAATCTGAAGTTCCCATGATCTGGGATGCAGTAATGGAAGGATGCCATGATCGAGGAGGACCAGTCGATCATGAAGAATGATGTTTGTGATGTGGTCCCAAGACCAGAAGGGAAGTCTGTTGTGACTTCCAAGTAGATCTACAAGATCAAGCATGCTGCAGCTGGCAGCATAGAGAAATACAAGGCAAGGTTTGTGGCTCGTGGATTCTCCCAGAAAGAAGGGATAGATTATGAAGAGACTTGTGCACCTGTAGCCATATATACTTCCATCAGAATAGTACTTTCTTTGGTTGTAGTAATGAAGTGGAAGATACACCAGATGGATGTCAAGACAACTTTCTTGAATGGTGTAGTCGAAGGGGAAGTGTATGTGGAGCAGCCACTCGGTTTTGAGACACATGACAAGGAGTCATATGTGTGCAGATTGAAGAAAGCCTTGTATGGCTTGAAGCAAGCACCTAGGACATGGTACGGAAGGATAGACAGCTTCCTGTCCAGTTTGGGCTTTACCAAGAGTAAAGCAGATTCCAACCTTTACTACAAGTTTGAGGAGGGAAATATAGTGATACTTCTATTATATGTAGATGACCTGTTTGTGACAGGTGAGGATAGATTGATTGTCGACACGAAGAGGAAGCTTGCTGTCGAGTTTGAGATGAAGGACTTGGAAATGATGCATTACTTTCTAGGTATGAAGGTGTGGCAGAGTGCAGATGGAATATTTCTTGGACAAGGGAAGTATGGAGTAGAGATCCTGAAGCGGTCCGGGATGATGGTCTGCAAGGCCATGGCCACACATATGGCATCGAACATGAAGCTATTGAGTGATGCTTCATCAGATTCGGTTGATCCCACGATGTATCGTCAAATGATTGGGTCCTTGATGTACTTGACGAACACGAGACCAGATATTTGCTTTGCGGTGAACACCTTGAGCCAGTTCCTGACATATCGTAGACATGTTCACCTGGATGTTGTAAAGCATATTCTGAGGTACCTGAAGGGTACGGTTGATTATGGGCTCAAGTATGATGTGAATCAAAAGTTTAACCTGGAGGGTTATGTTGATTCAGATTGGGCAGGCAGTGCTGCAGATAGGAAGAGCACTTCGAGGTGTTGCTTTAGTATGGGATTAGGTGTGATCTCTTGGTTTAGCAGGAATCAATCTTGCATAGCACTGAGTACAACTGAAGCAGAGTATGTCGCAGCTTGTTCAGCTAGTTGTGAGGTAGTATGGCTAAGGAAGCTACTGTCTGATTTATTTGATCTCCATTTGGATGCTACTTGTATCTATTGTGACAACCAGAGTTGTGCGAAGTTGTCAGAGAACCCAGTGTTCCATGACAAGTCGAAGCATATCGAGATCAAATATCACTATATCATGGATATGGTGCAGAGAGGAGTAGTGAAGCTCTTGTATGTTGCGACAGATGAGCAAATTGCAGATGTGTTGACCAAACCACTAGTCAGAGTGAAGTTTGAGTACTTCAGAAAGAGGCTTGGTGTACTTCAGATTGAGGTTCCTGCCAAAGGGAAGTGATGAGTCTGGAAGACGCAGATGTACATGGGCTTTTCTAACATGGTTGTAGATGTGTTCTCCCATGGTCGTGATGTAATTGATGAGCCATTCTCACATGGTGGTCGATGTGTTCTCCCATGGTGTAGATGTAAGGGTTCGAGCCATTTTCACATGGTGGCAGATGTGTTCTCCCATGGTGTAGATGTAAGGGCTGATGCCATTTTTCACATGGTGGTAGATGTGTTCTCCCATGGTCAAAAATTAAAGGCTAGAGACTTCCCCGAATGGTGGTAGATGTGTTCTCCCATGTTGGTGGTGTAAGTGTTGTATGATGTGCATCTGGGCTGTGCTCCGTGGACGATGAGATGATCTAAAGAGGATGATCATGTGTGATGAGCATCAGGACGATGCTCTAGATGATATGCATCATGACGATGCAATGCTGATGATCAAGATGATCATGTGATGATATGTATAAAGATGATGCTATGATGATGATCAATACGATCATGAGCATCAGGAAGATGCTCCATGCGAGGATGATCAGGTGGATCATGAGTATCAGGTCGATACTCCGTGTCCGTGGACAGATTGTGCAAGTAGCATAGAAAAGATCCTGGGAGATCTGATAGTTTGAGCTCGGATACTCTTTTGACGTTTTGCTATAGGTTGGTCGTGGACAGATTGTGTAGGTAGCATAGAAAATATCCTGGGAGATCTGATAGTTTGAGCTCGGATACTCTTTCAAGGTTTTGCTACAGGTTGGCCATGGATAGATTGTGCAGGTAGCATAGAAAAGATCCTGGGAGATCCGATAGTTTGAGCTTGGATACTCTTTCAAGGTTTTGATACATGTAGCATAGAAAAGATCCTAGGAGATCCGATAGTTTGAGCTCGAATACTCTTTCAAGGTTTTGCTACAAGAGGCATGTAATCAGTCCTGGAGATCCGATAGGTTGAGTTCTGTGCTCAAAAAAGTCCTAGGATGCTCTTTAGAGATATTGCAGGTTGCAAGACACTCTTTTAAGGTTTTTCCTGACCACATGTAAAAGATCCTAGGAGATCTGATAGTTTGAGCTCGGATGCTCTTTCGAGTTTTTGTGGTGGTCACATGTAAAAGATCCTAGTAGATCCGATGGGTTGAGCTGTGTGCTCATAAAAGTCCTGGGATGCTCTTTCGAGGTTTTGTTGATGCACATTCTACAGGATGGCCAGAGATGTTGAAGACCTATAGGAGGCTAGGCCTGCAACCAGCATGAAAAAGGGTTGGCTCTGTAGAACTTCCTATGATAAGAAGAATTGAGAGATAGCACCAGTGATCAAGATGAAGAGTACAGCAGCAATGATGATGATGCTCCAGTGATCCAGTGACGATGATCCAGCTCCAGTATTGAACACTTGTGTATTGATGACTTGTGTCAAGAGAATACCTTCCTATTTAAGAGGGAGTGTTGATGTATTTGTAACTTCGGAAGATATTCACTTGTATATTGTATGTATTACATTTGTACTTTATCCCCAACGAAGATGTATTATTCCTCCGATTGGAAGTGTCGTCATTTGTATTTTCAAGTGTCACAAGTATTATTGTAAGTGTCGCAACTTATATTTGATGGGTTATTAGACCACCTTGGTGGGGTCGGCCCTGTATGAGTTGTGTGGGTCAAAGGGTTATTAGCTCACCCTAGTGGGGTCGACCCAGTCAGCATTATGTTAAGCGGTTAAGTTGGGGCCAACCTAGTTAGAGTTAAAAGTCAAGTGAAGTGCAGTATAAATAGAGAGTGTGACTCTCTCATTTATTCATTTTTCACACACTCACTCACTTCGCATTAGTGAGAGAGAGGAGGAGTGCGCACAAGTGGAGGAGGAGTAGCTACTGCATACATTTATCTTTTGGGGTTTCATCTTTGTGATCCTTGTATTGGTGCTTATTCTATGTCTGAGAAAGTTGCGGGTTTTTTCACCTTCTTGGTTTTCCCTGGTGAAATGCTTTGTGTCTCTTGTCTATTGTGTTTGATATGATGTACATGTTGTTCTCTCAGTTAAGATCCTAGATCAGATTGAATTAAATGCCAAAAAAATAACACCATTTGTGTATCAGGATCACAAAGATACTCATACCCAAATCTAAAAGATGTACCTTAATGAATACTGGGATATGAAAGATCAAATTCTCTTGTAAAAATGGTGCCAAGTATTGTCGAAATATGGAGTGATGTCGCAGACTGATGACTGATTGAAACCAAAATTCAATATAATCTTTGTTTCCTTGATTTCTTCTAGTTGTCATGTCATGAAGTTCTTCAAAAAAATTATCTTCCTATTCCTGAATGCAGAAGGGATCTGGATCTAGGGATAGGGATGCAAGGAATTCTTCAATTTCTATCTCCAACGTATTTTCTTCATCGGATGTGGTCCATGAATCTTTGATCTCTTCCTCGTTTTGGAAAGGATTAGAAGGAACTTCTAGTTCCTGCTCTTGTGGAAACTGTTCATGGATCCCCCTTTCCTTCGAGAGATATAGACTCATCGCTAGTAGAAATATCAAACTTCGAACAAGGATTCTAAGAAGATCCTTGTAGTGGCATCCCCTACTCAACAGGTTCTTTGAGAAACTTTGACTTCTTGCTGATTTGAGCTCCTACTCACAAATGGGTTAGTGCAACAGGGTTTTTACAGCACCAAAAATATTTTTAAAAGAAATATTATGAAAATGAAACACAAATGAAAACACACTCCAAACAAAATCAAAGCAAAAATTTAAAATTCTCTCATGCTACTAATATCCCATTGTCACCAAGACCCTATTAACATGAGTAATCAAACTTCTAGTTCTATTCATGCAGTAATATAATACAATACTTATCATGCTCAAATCATGCAACGCTTAATGTCTCAAACCATGCAATATTATCACACTGTTATCCGAATTCAAAATGCAAGAATATGAATGAAAAAATATGATATTTTCAATCCTAAGGTGGCCGCCATGAAAATAAAATCAAATTGAAAACATCTAGACTAAAATCAAAGAAAACATACCACCACGATAAGGGCTCGAAAAAACCCACAAAAGTGGATGCGTCGGTTGCATCTTACCATTTCTCCTCCTCCGAGTTTAAAATGTTTTCCAATATGCAATCAATCATAAATTTGTAAAAACCATAATCATTTCAGAATCAATACTATGCAACGCAACTATGAGCGGGACACTAGGCCCTCAGTAAGCCTTTCCTCGTTGATACCAATTCCAAGAAGGTCCTACCTGCAACTTACCCTACTATTTTCACTTTTAGGACTATCCATTTAGCACCTCCCCGGAAACAACGTCAAAATGTGGGGAAAATCCAGGGTGTTTGTAAACTTGTGAGGTACTGTGGAAAGTGCAGAGATACTGTGGAAAGTAAATTTGACACATTAATTATCAATCCAGGGTGTTTGTAAACTTGTGAGGTACTGTGGAAAGTAAATGCAGAGATAATACCTTAAAGTGCTTCAAAGTTTTCTCAATCACACCTCAACCTCTATCTAATTTCAATAACCAAATCTGAAAACAACTAAACTAAGATCTTTTAGAAAGTAGCATTATCCCACATAAATGAAAAGTAGAGCATGGAAAAAAATCTCTATCAACCCTTTCTTGTGGATTCCAACTTCATAAAAATATGTAATAACCCTAAGTAAAGCTTTCACACAACAGTCCTATTTCCTTCAGAATCATACATTATCCAACATGGTTATGTGAGCAGAGTGCTAGAATCTCTGTGAACCTTTGAGCTATTGATGCTGATTAAAAAGGAATAACAAAGCAACTCAATCTTCAACAAGCAAATTAATCACATTGAGGCCTCATTTAAAAGCAACATGACACTACTAAATTGAAAAATCAGATCTAATTAACGGAATCCTTGCAGAACTTATCACATTCCAACATAGTCAACACAACGAAATGCTATACCTCCTGTAGACATTCGAATTGTTGATGCCCATTCAAAAAGAACCGGAAATCATACTCAACACTGATGTAAAAATATGAATTGCACCAACGACTGCGAAAAGGAAATGCAAACTCATAACCAAATTCAATACTTATTAATTGTAGAGATTAAGCTAACTTTTCCAAACATGCCATAGCATTCATACCAATAAATTAAAAACACTCTATATATTTAATGATTCGCTTCTAATCTTTTAATTCTTTGCATATTCCAATAAGTTGCTACATGAAGTCATGAAGTGTTGGAGATAGAATTGGCTATTGCATGGATTATAACCACACAATTAAAATACTTCCACACAACTAAATAATAAAATACACACCATACTTGTTGATAAAGGAAAACAAAAACAAGGGGCATTGTTTCTGAGATGAAAAGGGCCCTTCCTCCACTCAGAAACACGCCTTGAAACCTACAAGAAAATTAGAAGTGCAAGAACTCAAAATACATAGAATCTAACCTTCAATTTATTTAATGAAAAGGTACAATGATCAGAATCCCTACTCCTCTAATCTAATCTTCAAATCTCAAATCTAAGTCCAAGGAACTAATTCCTCCTCCTATTTATACATGAAGCTCCTCTTTCACAAAAGGAAAAGGGGTTTCACAAGATGAGATCATATCCTCCATGAATGGATCGTACAAGCAACATATATTGGGCTTGGTTCAATTAAGGAAAATGAGGTTATTTGAGGATTATGAAAGCATAGCAACATCCCTAAAAATCATTCATGTGCCCATATTTTCTCATAGGAGTGATGGTCAAAGGATGGAGGCCAAATCAGTCCAACTCATAACCGAATTTCCAAAAGTGCACCTACAGGAATTTAGGGGAAAATCAAGAAAATCCATTTTAAGATCCACCGAGATATCCCAAGCCTTATCGAATCTTGGAAAATGGATCACATCGAACTCAATTTTATATACTCTGAACAAAACCCATGTTTATATTTGTTTATTCATCTTCACCACCTCAAAAATTGCACCACAAGTTGGTTGATTGAAAACTATTGCAAATTTAAACTAACTCATTAACCAAGTGCTTGAAGATTCACACGTGGGAGTTCGGAATGATCCGGGGGACATATGACCATATGGACACATACATCTATCATTTCCATGTGTATGTTCCTCATTTGGACTTGTGGAAGTGTGAGGAACAATGATGGTGCAAAGGATCACATTGTTGTAGGAATAGGACAGTTGCTGCAAGAATTGACTGTTGCAGGACTGTGTTGCTCCAGGAAAAATTGATTATGAATTGGAGATGTCATATGTGACCTAGGTGTGATCTGAGTAACATGAAACCATATTGACACATTTTACAACCAATCTTGTGTTCCCAATTTGTCCCTTGAAGATTGCAAGTATCATAACCATTGAAGTTACTGCATAAACTGGACAGTTGTTGTAGGAACTGATTGTTTCTGCAAGAACTTGGCTTTACAATACATCATTAGAAAAACTAAGACTAGTCCTCTTTAATTCATTAAAAATAAAGGAAATTAACAATAATTGACTACTTGAAATGTATAATCTTGGCAAGACACATTTAGGAAAGGTTATGGAGAATATAGTAATAAATGGATGAAAAGATGAAGCCAAAACGATCAAAAGGAATGACTGTAGGTGGTGAAAAACATGACATATTGGAGACCCAACAGTTCATCTTCCCGAGGTATCTTATATTCATGAATATTCTCTATAGCAGGATGGACAGGATCTCTATGGCATACTGCTTGTTGCTGTCGAAATCACATGGCTTATTTATTGTCAACAACCACCGTAAGGGTTTCAACTTCTCACAAATGGACTCCAACACCAAGGGTCGGACCTCGATCATGCTATTGATCATAGCCAGGTTGTTGTAAACCACAACCGACTCATCCAGGTCTCCGTCATCGAGCTGAGAAAGGTTCTAAATGAGGATTTCCAAGGCATTGTTCTCCACCAAGGAATCCATGAGAACATGGGCTACCTCATTGAAGTCCTCCACCTTGTACTCGTTCATATTTCAACTAGGCCTCTGGTTTTCGTAGAGGTAGTGTTGACCAACACCATTTTATTCAGGGCCTGAACATCCATGGCTTGGATTCTACCTTCAACCTCAACACAACTCAAGTCTATGTCATTTTCTTGTTACATCACACTTCCCTGGCCTTATAACCCTAGCCACACTCGGGAAAACCAACAACAATAGATATGTTACCCTTAGTCAATCCAACAAAGGCATGGACAATTTGGCCATCACCGGACACACTCAAGATAACATTGACCTCCTTAGGCACTTTATGATGAAGTTATCCAATCTCTTAAGAAGGCTTCATCACATGCAATACCATAGGCAAATACCATGGGATTCCCAAAAACATGGGCCCATAAACCACCAATCATAAACCCATTTTGACTCTTTTACCAATTCTAGTTTAACCTACCACTCTAATTCCCACCAAATTTCCTTCATATATCCCAAAGTTTGAATGTAAGGTAGGAGAGGATCCCCAGAACAATATTATGTCTTTCCATATATGTTTCTCCTCTAATAAGATCATTTTTTTCTATTCATTAGCATTTGTTCCATAGGACCCTTAGTGGAGTGGATGTTAAGTGGTATATCAAGTAGCCATCTAAGATACATCCTAATTTTGTGTCCTTGGCCTCTCTTTTTTTTCTTTCTTCTAGTTACCTATTCTCTATGATGGTGGAGTATAGATCGTTCTATCATGTCATCATAACTCATATACCCATATCACTTACCATATCCATAAGTAGTGATGACGTAGGAGTCTTTTTAAGATCAAGCTCGATGACTAGACCTTCATAGATTAGTTTTTAAAATCCTTCCCTCCATACCTAAGAATGTTGCTTATGAGCATCCGCAAAACAAAGAGTAATCCAGTTTGAAAAATCAATAGTATGACCTCATCTATTCCCAATCCGATCACCTATACATGATCATACCTAATGCTTCTCGTAGTGAATCCACATGCCAATATTAGTTGGGGGCATCCCATTATGTGTGTGAAATTCCACAGGGGTATATCACTGAGCTGAACAAACCTCACAATTTCACAGTGTTTATTGCAGAGAAGAATTAGCAATAAGCATGATCAAATTCACTCATGAAACTCAAAAGATATGAGAAACTGTTGTTGATACATTCATCAGTTGTAAGTTGGAAAAAAATGATGTTACAATAGAATGAATTCAATACTCCTTGGAGGATTCAAATTATCCTCAAGTCATGGCTTAGTTTGCATTGGAACCATCTCCCGATAAGGTTTAGTGTCCACTGAGGGTGAATAATCAGTCAACTAAGGTGGAACTGAACATCATTGAGGATGTGGGAACCAAAATAAGGGAGGAGACTCCAAGGGGATGCATAACTAGCTGTCAATGGTCAAGGAGGGAACTCCTACACTTAGTAGCAGTCAAACTAGGAGCTACAGTCAGTTAACTGAGAAATCAAGGGGACAAGGCTCCCTAAATCATGGAACTGACTGTCATATATCCTAAATCTATGCATGAGGGCGCATTGTGACTCTAGTGATGGAAACAAGGTGCACTAAGTAGCTAGGAGGGATAATGATGGCAAAAAACAAGCTCCAGGGGGGCCAAAACAGGGACTAGGTTCTAGGAGACTCAATTGTCGATGCATGGATGCATGGAGTGCTGCATGGAATGCATGCATGCATGCAAAGCACATAAAACCAAGATATGATGGTGATAATATTCCAACACCCCCCCTTAATCTGGACTATGAGGAAAAATAAGTGAAAAAATAGGGCCCTGGTTACTGAGACCAAAGGTCACCCCGTACAACAATCTAAAAAAGTGTGAGGAAAGAGGGAAAACCCAGTGGGAACAAAACCCCCCCTCAAGATAGTCTGAAAAAAAAAAACTAATCAACCAAGGTAGAAATCACCCCAAGATGGGATCGGAGGTAAGTGAACTTCTTCACTGAAAAAGTCTTGGTGAAAATATCTGCAATCTGCTCTTCGATAGGACAATAGAGCAGTGTGATGGTACGATCATGCACCAATCCTCGGATGTAATGCATGTGTATCTCAATATGTTTGGTTCTTTGTCTCGGAACTGGATCTGTAGAAATCCTGATAGCACTATGATTGTCACAATAGATGACTAGTGGAGTACTATAGTGAATCCCAAACTCTAACAAGATGCCCCGCAACTAGATTCACTGTGTAGCTGCATTCACTACACCTCTGTACTCGGCCTTAGTTGATGAAAGAACTAGAGCAGTCTGATTTTTGCTTGAACAACAAATAGGACAAGATCCAATCATGGAGACAAAACCAGATGTATACTTCCGATCTGAGCTATATCCATCCCAATATGAATCAGTATACCCAACTAGGTTCAATGGAGACCCAAATGCATAGTGAATACCATAGGTCTTCGTCCCTTGCACATAATGCAAGATCCTTTTGGATGACTTCCAGTGAATTTCATGAGGATCTTGCATGTATCTGGAGACAACACTCACTGCATAGGATAGATCAGGGCGAGTAAGTGTAAGAAACAAAATACTCCCTATCAACTTCCGATACAAAGTACTATCCACCAAAGGTGAAGAAGAACCATCCTCAAGACTAATACCTGAAAGAAAAGGAAATGATGTTGGTTTGCATTCTGTCATATGAAACCTTTCAAGTAGATATGATGCATACTTGGACTGTGTAATCTTGATTCCTGAATCACTCTAAGAGACTTCAAGACCGAGAAATTTCTTTAGCAGTCCCAAATATGACATAGAGAAGGAGTTGTGCAAGGCTGTTTTGATAGATCTAAGACATGAAGAGAGACTCCTTTTAATCAGTAAATCATCAACATAGAGGACAATAAGGAGTAGAGAGTTACCATCATGTCTCATGTAGACATTCGAATCAGACTTGCATCTCTGAAAATCTTGTGACAGTAGAAAGGAGTCCATATTAGCATACCATGCTTGAGGAGCCTGCTTGAGCCCATACAAGGAATTCCTCAATCTGCACACTAGTGAAGGATCATCAATGTATCCTTCAGGTTGCTTCATGTAGATATCCTCCTCTAGATCTCCATGAAGGAAATCACTCTTCACATCCATGTGATGCACTTCCCAGTGATTAGATGCAGCAAGAGCCAGAACAAGACGTATGGAGTCCATCTTTTCAACATGAGTGAAGGTCTCTGAATAGTCAATCCCTTGAACTTGTGAGAAACATTTAGCAACCAAGCGAGCCTTGTACTTTCTTGTAACTCCATCTGAGTACATCTTAGTTCTGTATACCCACTTACATTGAACAAGATTCCTTCTAGGAGGAAGAGAAACAAGCTCCCAAGTCTCATTCCTTTGAAGAGATTGGTACTCTTCATCCATAGCTGATATCCATCTCGGATCTTGGGGGGCCTCAAAGAAATTTTTTGGATCTGATCCAATCAGAAGAAAGCGTCTGTCAACAAGAAATGGATATGTATGATAGAGTGCAAACCTTGCATTTTCAAACACAGATCTATTTTTTCTTGGATCTTGTGGATCTCCAACAAGATCACCGACAGATTCAAGGGTCTTGGTAGCCATCTTGGAAGAGGAGGTGGATCTTCAAGTGCTAGATCTTCAGGTTCTTGTGGATCTAGATCTAGCATTCGCTCATATTCACTTTCAGAGTCAAAATCTAAACTTTCATGAGAGGATGCTTCGCTATCTTTTTCAATAGGTTGTGGTGGAGTAGTTGGCAAGTTGTCTTCATCGACATGGTGGGCATCATGCAATGGTCATTCCTAAAACTGAACACTTCTCTCAAGAAATTTTCTACATGGTAGATAGATCTAGCAATTTGTATGCCTTTGCACTCAGTGCATAACCAACTAGTATGCACTAGACCTTAGTTCCTCCATGTTTCTGTTAACTAGGCTCGTTCTCCCGTGGAGCCTGAAAATTTGGTTGAACCATGAGTGGAGTCGCCAAGTGAACAGTACACAACCTGTTTGATGTCTAACCGTTGTTCACCATCAGTAATCATATCTGAAACTTTGTCATTCTGCCTAGCGACAATGCAACTTTCGCTCCCCGGCAACGGCACCAATATGTTAGCACTCAAAATGTACCTTCAGGATGTGGGAATGCTCATCTCAAGGAAACCACAAAACCAAGCTTTAGGAAAGGAAGCTGGCTTCTTTCTTTCTAAAGAGGGATCTCTCAATGATTGTTTTAACAAAGGCCATATATAAAATAAAAATAAAATCAGATTGTTGTATTGATTGAAATGGGGTAAGTACACGTTGGGAAATGGAGTCAAAATGTATATAACGATAAATGACAATGCTTTGCAATGGAATTCTTGACAACAGGCAGGGTAGTTACTTTTTTACAGTCAAAAAGCTGGTTGTCTGGTGATAAGGAAGAAAGTAAGAACAACCCATTAATACAGAGCATCAAAGATGAATTCTACAATAACTTTAGTGGAAAAGGTTTGTGGATGCTTGGAATTAAAGAAACAGAGCATAAACATATGAATTTTGCTTCAATTTTCACTTATCCAAACATGAAAAAAATAACAATATGGAATATAAAACAGGAAATACATTCACACGAAGAAAAGAAGGTACATACTGTAAAAGAAATAACACAATAATCTCTATTTGAACAACTTTGCTTGGCTCTGCAATTTTATTAAAGACGGGTCTCCAATTACAAAACTAAATCCTCACGGGTTCCAACGCCCATTTTTCCTCTCTATTACATATGAATATATAGAAGATGATATCCTCAGCTTTCAAGCTCGAGTCGCTCTAACCTAGCTCTTGATAACAGAAAGTTGTTACAACTGAAATGGCACTTATACAAAAAGTTTAACAACCTTTAGAATTGGTTACAACAAAAATAACACATGCAGAAACTTCTCCTAAATCTCAGAGCGTTGTTTCAATAAATTCCATTGTCATTCGGAACAGTGGACAACACATTGACAGGTGGAGGATTAAGATTCATTTTGTTGATCCTCTGCTTAGAAAATAAAGATACTCTACCAGTTGTATAACCGTTTCCTTGAATGATTGAACATTGTTTCTAAGTAATCCTGAAATTATTAATTTCTGCTTTCAAACCCGGGATGTTCTCTTTAACTGACGATTGAACGTTCAAAAACGCTCTACCACCAATTGTTGACTTAATTCCTAAATATTAACACAATTTTTAGTTGCCCTTTGAATCAAGACGCGTATCTCTTCTCATGGCGATATCTACCTTGGAATCATCTTTCACTTGAGGAGACAAGGCCTTTCGAATCGCGCAAATGCCATTTCAACAAGAGATTAAACTCATGTTTCCCCAGAACCTGCGCATCATCGCATGGTATTTTTACCTCATCAGCTATAAGAGAATGCTCCCTCAAGGCGGAACATGTTGGATTCTCAAATGAAATTGAAGTGACTAGGCCAAGGACTCCCAAAGGTTTATCTGACCAAACAAAACTTGAAGCAACGCCCATCTTCATATCCTCCACGATTTCGCTCTTGTTTACCTCCTCTAAGAAAATCCACAACCTTTGGTGGATCAACAGCTTGCTAGAAGAATGGTTGACATCGAGAAAGTGTGTATCAATCTTAACAGGTGCCTTATACCTTAAACCAACAACCATCCAAATCACAATCCCCATCAAATCTCGCAGATCTGGAAAGTATGTCTTTGCCGACGCTTGTTGTATTAGCGAAATTTATTGTGACCGTAGATTCACTTCTCCACCCAATATGAGCCATTGAAACATGAATTCCCTACCCACTTTTTGCTAATTTGAGAAGTTTATTTCTTCTTGCACGTTGTGACGACGAAATGCCTGCCAGCTGTAGATCCATTTCACCTGTTGATCTCAGCTGTTGAAGCATGCCGAGCCTACCACATTTTCGGAGAT
The DNA here is from genome assembly GCA_027924585.1 of Larix kaempferi. NCBI lineage: Eukaryota > Viridiplantae > Streptophyta > Pinopsida > Pinales > Pinaceae > Larix > Larix kaempferi. The sequence goes on from BSBM01001055.1 coordinate 11,035,706, forward strand.
TTGGAGAGTTTCTTTGTCCTTGCATGTTCAATCTATGAAATGACTAATGACCGTAGATTGCTTTCTTCTCCAGATCTGACGGTTGATTTTATCCGGAATTTAACACCACTACGCCTATATCAAAAACCATTAAGACCGAGCGTCTTACCTTTGCGAAATCACTTGCAACCGTTGATCTGTTTGGCAAGATGATGGATGCTAGGCACGCGCTTGAATGTTGGGTTGTGGGTCGTTGCTAACCCGTGGTCTCATGTGGTTGCAGGTGCGTGGAGCTTGGGCTAAGCCTTCGGGTTGATCTCTTTTCCTTTTGCAATAAATCAAATCTTTATCCATAGTTGTATTTTTTTCCAAAATTATATTGTGCTAACAACTGGCTCCAATTGGGGATGCTATGCTCCGTGCGAGGTAGCAAAGAACCACGTAGACCAAGTGCCTAATCCACATGGGGGCTTCACTCAATAAACCGCTATCATAACACGTTCGTTCGTGGCATATGAAACAATACCCCTAATTTCCCTAAATATTGGAAAATACCTTCCAGAATCATTTTTTTTAACCCCCTCCCAATATGCCTTCCCAATTTAAAAAAAACCCTATTTTCACTAAATATTTTATGTATCAATTTTTTCATTAACATTTGTTATACCCCTTTATATTTCTACCTAGTATATTGATATGATACCCCTCTTATGACCCCACGTGCATTCTACAGTGCACCTTGCTTCTTTCGATGTATATTGTGAATGCATATTACTTCACCCATAATGCAATTAATCAACCACATATCATTATGATTTGAAACATCTAATGGTCTAATGAAGAGATAGGAGATCACTTCTTGTATATCACTAAAGCCAATGCACATAGTACAACATTTAGATTGGATGTTGCAGTTCCCCAATCGCTGACTAAGCCTGTTGTGGGCTAGGTATCCAATCCCCCAGGGCCTATAACAAGCTCTAGGAGGCTGACTAAACCTCCCAAGTCCTGTAATAGGCACGAGTGGTTGGGTATTCAAGCCCCCAAGGCCTATTAAGGGCCTATAACAAGCCCTGGAGGCTCAAATCCTCCCAAGGCTATTGGTAACAACTGGCTGAGTGTTATTGGTAACAATTGGCTGTCAATGACCACTGTCTCTCGACTATGATCGACTGGAAACCCACTTTACCACGAAACCCCTGGCCTCAAGCATGCCTCAAGATGCAATTTCCCTACATACTAGTAAGCCTGAGCCTTGACTCAACCCGATTTCTCACCAGGCCGTGATCCTGCCATCTCCATTTGGCGGATATTTGTCAGCCCGCCCATATAAAAAAGACCCCAAAGTATTTTTGTATTTTTACATTAAATAAAAAAAACCCTTTGCCCCTTAATATATAAGCAATATAATTTTTAGGTTTTCATGAATATTTAATACCGCAATATGAATGAACGTGATATTATATTGCCTTCTAGTGAAGCCCCTGTGTTGATCCATGGGTTGATCCCACCACAAAATTGTAACCTGTAACTCTTCATCTGAAGACTAGAACCAAATATAAACTGCAAATCTTCTCTCAAAACTTCAAGCTGAAAATCAAAATTCATACTGAAACTGTACTACCCTACTGCAACTGAAAAAGATGGAAAATATGATCTCCATGTCGAGATTATTCATATACAGATCACCCTACCCTACACTGTTGAAATGACTGCAATATCAGGCGATACAAATGTGCCAATGTAACCAATCAAGCAACTGATCCAATAAGTAAACTTTATCATCATGCTTGAGTGAAATCAGGACATAAAAGCATAATGGCAAAAAAAAATGATAAAAGTTTTGACCTTTGCTGCAAACACATAACCAACGATTCTGACTGAAAACTCTATCTATCTATTTAGCCATTGGGTCATAAAAAGCATGATAGCCTTCAAAATTTTATGTCATTTGTTTTCCATGATTAGGCTATTCAAAATGTAACTCATCTTGCACACTATCAAACTGATCTTCAAAAGAACCATGCAAGGAATACTCATGACAACTTTCAACCGAGACATCCACTACATCATTCAAAATTTATGATTTTACAACTTCATTCTTTCCATGCATTTCAAAATAATTATCATTTCGTTTTTCAAAGAAATCAAGTGAACAAAATCCTTCTTGACATGAAATTTCTGAATTTGAAAAACAAAAAGAAACATCCATTTGAGAAACCTTAGCTTCTTCTTTATGATTCAATACCTCATCATAAACTGTTGGTTTTTCCACATGCTGGGATTGATTGCATGATTGTTCATCATTTTCATTACCCAGTTCTAAAAATGCCATGACATTACTCATATCCTCAATTTCTTGTTTTTGATTAGAGGCTCTCAATATTTGTCTAAGCAATTCAAATGAAGAATAACACAAAGGCAAACAGTCACTTTCAGCACACTCACTATCCACCCTATTTTTAGACTTTTGACCATAAATTGCAATCAGATTTTCTTCACTAACTGTCTCAAAACTTGCAAAATTTTATGTTGGTTGTTTAGGCACAACATCCAAGTAGTCCTCCTCATACTCATCATATATGGGAAGGCTGAAATCTTTTTTAAAATCAGCACTAACAGAATTTATGACACGCTGATTGCAATCTCCATGAAACAAATCCTTACAACACTCTTCTTGTACATCACTGGGTTGATCATCTTTTTGCTCACAAAAAACAGAATTGGAAGGCAGGGCAAGTTATTTTTGTTCATATTGCTCAACCATCTCTAATTTATTTTCCATTCCATCACCATTGTTTTGTTCTGAAACTTTTCTAGACATCCTAATATTGGCTTCAACCTCCAATGAATCAATAAACATATGCTGCAATGTAACTGATTTTCTCTCCAGAAGAAGAAATGACAATTCAAGAGGAAAGGTTTATGCATAGTACAACTTAGCAGCATCTTCCAGGGGTTGAATTTATTTTGGCATGTTATAATAAAATCTTGCAAACCTCCTGTTAAAACTAGACATAGTTTCACACTCTTGTTTCTTCATGGAATAAAACTCTGAAAGTATTTGGTCCAATGACCTCCTCTTACCCCAAAACTTCAAAAATATATCAGAAAACTCTTCCCATGTATCAATGGATTCAGGCTGCAAGTGCTTAAACCATTCCTTAACATCTCCTTGGAAATATTGGGCAAAATCCCTCATACAAACATCATCATGCTCTATTTCAAAAAGGTCCAGAAAATGCTCAAAACCTTGAAGATGTTTCTCAGCTGTAAGACTTCCATCTTCCTCATCAAAAACAAGGAGGTATCTATGGTACTTTGGAGGATATTCGTGAAGAACCAGGGACAGATTTAAAGGACTATATCTCTGCTAATATCTAGAAGGTAAAGGAGTATGTACAGGAGGAATGTCATCAGCCTCAATCTCACGGGGTTTGCAAGACTGATTATGGATCTTACATGATTCAAAAGAAGGAATCAAATCATCTCTAGGAATGAAAGAAGAAGGTATATCTACAAGATATAATGAAGGACATACAAAGGAAGTCCTCTCATGACTTAAGAATGTATGGTAAAACAAAAACTCCTTGATATATACACATAAAGATAAAAAGAAGTCAATGCAAAAGAACAAGATCTCTTTGAAGAAACTTGTACTTTGATACCTGGACCTTAGTTATTCCATGTTTATGTTAACTAGGCTCGTTCTCCAGTGGAGCCTGCAAATTTGGTTAAACCATGAGTGGAGTCACCAGGTGAATAGTACAAACCCTGTTTGATGTCTGACCGTTGTTCACCATCAATAATTAGATATGAAACTTTGTCGTTCTGCCCAGGGACAATGCAACTTTCGCTCCCCGGCAATGGTGCCAATATGTTAGCACTCAAAATGTACCTTTAGGCTGTGGGAAGGCTCATCTCAAGGAAACCACAAAACCAAGCTTTAGGAAAGGAAGTTGGCTTCTTTCTTTCCATAGAGGGATCTCTCAATGATTGTTTTAACAAAGGCCAGATATAAAATAAAAATAAAATCAGATTGTTGTATTGGTTGAAATAGGGTAAGTACACATTGGGCAATGGAATCAAAATGTATATGATGATAAATGACAATCCTTTGCAATGGAATTCTTGACAAGAGGCAGGGTAATTACTTTTTTACAGTCAAAAAGCTAGTTGTCTGGTGATAAGGAAGAAATTAAGAACAACCCATTAATACAGAGCATCAAAGATGAATTCTGCAATAACTTTAGTGGAAAAGGTTTGTGGATGCTTGGAATTAAAGAAACAGAGCATAGACATATGAATTCTGCTTCAATTTGCACTTATCCAAACATGAAAAAGATAACAATATGGAATAGAAAACAGGAAATACATTCACACGAAGAAAAGAAGGTACAGACTGTAAAAGAAATAACACAAGAATCCATGTTTGAACAACTTTGCTCGGCTCTACAATTTTATTAAAGATAGGTCTCCAATTACAAAACTGAATCCTCACGGGTTCCAATGCCCTTTTTTCCTCTCTATTACATCTAAATATATAGAAGATGATATCCTCATCTTTCAAGCTCGAGTCGCTCTAACCTAGCTCTTGATAACATAAAGTTGTTACAACTCAAATGAAACTTATACAGAAAGTTTAACAACCTTCAGAATTGGTTACAACAAAAATAACACATGCAAGAACTTCTCCTAAATCTCAGAGAGTTGTTTCAATAAAGTCCTTTGTCATTCGGAACGGTGGACATCACATTGATAGGTGGAGGATTAAGATTCGTTTTGTTGATCCTCTGCTTAGAAAACAAAGATACTATGCCAGCTGTATAACCGTTTCCTAGAATGCTAGAACATTGTTTCTAAGTAATCCTTAAATTATTAATTTATGCTTTCAAACCCGGGATGTTCTCTTTAACTGACCATTGAACGTTCAAAAATGCTCTACCACCAATTGCTGACGTAATTCCTGAAGATTAACACAAGTTTTAGCTTCCCTTCGAATCAACACGCATATCTCTTCTGATGGCGATATCTACCTTGGAATCATCTTTCACTTGAGGAGACAAGGCCTTTCGAATCGCGCAAACGCCATTTCAACAAGAGCTTAAATTCATGTTTCCCTAGAACCTGCACATCATCGCATGGTATTTTTACCTCATCAGCTTTAAGAGAATGCTCCCTGAAGGCAGAACATGTTGGATTCTCAAATGAGATTGAAGTGACCAGGCCAAGGACTCCCAAAGGTTTATCTGACCAAACAAAACTTGAAGCAACTCCCATCGGCATATCCTCCATGATTTCGCTCTTGTTTACCTCCTCTGAGAACATCCACAACCTTTGGTGGATCAACAACTTGCTGGAAGAATGGTTGACATCGAGAAAGCGTGTATCAATCTTAGCAAGCACCTTATACCTCAAACCAACGACTGTCCAAAGCATAATCCCCATCAAATCTCGCAAATCTGGAAAGTCTGTCTTTGTTGACGTTTGTTGTATCAGCGAAATTTATTGTGACAGTAGATTCACTTCTTTGTCCAATCTGAGCCATTGAAACATGAATTCCCTACCCACTTTTTGCTAATTTGAGAAGTTTATTTCTTCTTGCACATTGTGACGGCAAAATGCATGCCAGTCGTAGATCCATTTCACCTGTTGATCTCAGTCGTTGAAGCATGCGGAGCCTACCACATTTTCGGAGATTTGGAGAGTTTCTTTGTCCTTGCATGTTCAATCTACGAAATGACTAATGACCGTAGATTTCTTTCTTCTCCAGATGTGACAGTTGATTTTATCCGTAAGTTAACACCATTGCGCCTATATCAAAAATCATTAAGATCGAGCATCTTAGCTTTGCGAAATCACTTGCAACCGTTGATCTATTTAGCAAGATGACAGATGTTGGGCACGCGCTTGAATGCTGGGTTGTAGGTCGTTGCTAACCGGTGGTCTCATGTCGTTGCAAGTGCGTGGAGCTTGGGCTAAGCCTTCGGGCTGATCTCTTTTCCTTTTGAAATAAATCAAATCTTTATCCATAGTTGCAATTTTTGCCAAAATTATACTGTGCTAAAGGAAACAAGGTGCACTAAGTGGCTAGGAGGGCTAATGATGGCCAAAAACAAGCTCCAGGGGGGCCAAAACAGGGACTAGGTGCTCGGAGACTCAATTGTTGATGCATGGATGCATGGAATGCATGCATGCATGCAAAGCATGTAAAACCAAGATATGATGGTGAGAATATTCCAACAGTGTGGAGGGTATGAATCCATACACCCACATGCCTCCCGCGATAAGAATTTATTCCCCTTATTGTTGAACTCCCTATCCTAGGATCACCCTTGGCACCCTATTAACCTCCTAACCCTTCGCAGTCATCCTCCCATGCAGGAAAAAGTACCTCTTATTTCATATCCTCCTTTCATTAGAGAAATTTTGAGGTCTAAAATGGATCTCCTAAGAGATATAATAAAATATTAAGAGTTTGTTATTTTGAGGGGAAGATATATTAGCAACTTACCTTTTACACTAAAATCTATGTAAACCATGACTAAATTAAATTTAAGAGTTGTATCGAAATAAAATTAATAAAAAAACACTGCATTTATGTGACTAAAAATAAAAGATGTGAGTACAAATAAAAACGAGATGCTCAAAAAGAATTGTCCTTCTGCAATTAATATTTTGAAATAAAATATATAAATATATATATTCATTCAAAACATAATTTTAAAAAAACCCATCTATATATATAACATGTTTTATATATTAAATATATGCTTAATATATTATATATATTACATAATATATATTATATATTATATTTTACATATTAAATATTTTATATATTATCCCACTCATGTGATCCTTCACAATGGCTTTTTATATTTGTAATAATTCTAAAATATGTAAAATATGTGGAGTATTGAACTCTTATGCCACGTGAGTTTTATATATATATATAATCATAATCCTAATGCATTTGATACTTTCACTTTGGTTTTTATTTTTGAAATAATTTTAAAATGTGTGAACTCGAGTTTAGTAAAATGTTTATTCAATATGTTAATATTTTTGAAATATTTTAAAAAGATGTGAGCGTGTACGTGTCTTATGGTGCTTTAAAAGTATAAACAATTTAAAATATTTTTTTTTCAAATTTATGTAGTACAAAGATACATGGGTATTTTTTTAGGTACATATTTTTTTTCCAAAAATTATGAAAAGACAATTATATTATTATATTGAAAAAAGTGTAAAATACATATTTTATTTTATTATTTTAAAAGTATTTATAGAGCTACCATGGTTAATTATGGGTTCACATCCATCATTGAAAATGTGACAAATAACATTTTAACTCAAGCAATGCCATCTCAACCATGGGGGATGATGTCATCCTCTAAAATGTGATTGGTTGATTTTTATAGTACATTTTATTTGTTTTGAGACCCATTTTTTACCTCAAAATTTCTCTAATGGCCCCCCACGTACATGCTCCTTCATGTAGTGGCACTATGTGTGGCAGTGATTCTACTGGATATGTGGCTCCTCTGGCTATCAACCCTTACTACCCAATACCTACCCTTTTGCCAGGACCTCTAGTCTAGCCACACCTCGTGGATTGCCTTTTTCCTCATGATTAAGTTTATGCTCAACATGGTATATATTCCCAACCTGTGCCCAATGACCAACAAGTGCAACCAAACCCCAATAAGAAGAAGAACAAAAGAAATAACCAATATTAGGAGGATGGATGCCAACCCCCCAATCCTCTTGGTAACACTGGAGGTAATTTGGACCTCACAAACCAATATCTTAATAAACCCCTCAACCAGGTTAAGAATCTTCAGTTACGTACTAACCATATGCCTTTCTTTGGTGGATTTTATGGAAATTACACTCACCATTCTTTGTATCTTTCAAAGCTCACTAGCTGTGGGACGAGGCCAACAAACATGAAGCAATTGATTCCTCCCAAAGTCAAAATGGTGTTCCATCCCTTCATCCTACCACACCTCAATCGATGGTACTCTATAATTCCTTCCCATATCAAGGGGTGGTCACAACGCAACCTAGGATGTGTTACCCTTCTTAGTCACCTATCCTGAGTCACCCCCACGTCACCCCAATGATCCTTTCTTCTAGAACATTTGTGTGACCTTCGCTGCTGCCAACCTATAGACATGACATAATCAATACAGTCCATTAACTAAACCTTCCAACCCCAATAAACACAACAATGATCATTTTCTAGAAGGACCTTTACACCCACCATGCCATAATCCAAATCCTCCTCCAAAGATCCCTAACATCCCTTTGTGTCACACTACCGACAACCATAACCTCCTAACTATAGTGTTGTGGATGACTTGGCTCAGTCCCCCGTTGCCATGTCTACTTTGGAAGTTATCCAAAATTGCTCATTGCAATGCAAAGCTCTCTTGTTTTCCTTAGATGTAATTGATCCCTCTGACGCTCGTCTAATGACCTTTAATTTAGATTGAACAGATCCCTGAATGACTTATTCTGTCACTTTATTAGGTCTCAATTACCTTTAGAAATTTGATTGTTCATCGTTGCATCATTGATGAAGGTGCTTCTACATGTGTCATGGCCACCCATGTTTGGAAGAAGCTCAGTTCCCTTGACTTAGCACCATCCTTATGACATTAGGCGTGTATGATAGTCAACCTTCCCAACTGCAAGGTCTCCTCCAGAACATACTCGTCCAACTCATTGGTAAGATGGTCTTGATAGCCATAGAGTTTTCAAATGCTCAGTTAGAGTATAACCTCCTCCTTAGTTGTGGCTTCATGTATGTTATCGCCTCAATGGTGTTTAAACTCTATTGTAACCAAATTCATACTTATTACTTCTCATTGATCTTGTCTCGATTAAATTTAGTTTGTGAGGTAAAATCCATTTTTAACTTGATTATTATAAGTAGATTTAAGATAAATACAATGTTTGATTTGGTTAATTGAGCTATATTATTATTATTTGTATTAAAATCTAACTTTAATCCTTACAGATATGATAGTGTAGATAGTGTGGCACAAATTGATTCCAACCTAGAAAGTGCACAATAATTAATGATTGTACTTGGGTCCGAAAGATTGGACGACCTGCTATCGCCGTGATCCAAGTTTCCAACGACCCAAGATCATTTTGGGCGTGAAAGTGATCAACCCATAGCCAAATTCGAATAGCTCCCAAAACACATTAGGTGATAACACGTGGTGGTGGAAAAGAGGTTTCTAGAAAAAAAATATACCACAGTCGTTCAACCGGATTTTGAACCCTTAAAATCATTATGGTTTTAAAGATCTCTCAAATAACATTTATGCCAGATTTGACTTGGCAATTGTACTTGGATAAAATAATTTTATTTCAAATCTTCTTATGATTATATCATTTAATTTGAATTAATGTGGTTCTCAATGTTTCGTAGGGTAAAAATTCATTGGTGATATAAAGGAGGTGGTTATTTTATGTTTTCACCATTTAAATTGTAAGCTCCTATTGTAATGTCCCCCTCACTCAATTTGACCATCGGGAGGGGACGTTGTCCAAACCCGGGCTCTCAAATTTCACCCCAAGTCCATAATATGACTTTCAACATATGCAATGTGTGTAGAACATAAATAAACATGCACCAACGGAATTCAAAACTGTCCACGCACATCTAATATGAAAATACAAGCATAAACATTACAGGCATCAAATAAACATTTCAGATTCAAATACATGAGAATACTTATCTTTAAGAAATGCAGATCCAAGCAACTGGTTGTGTAAGAGCGATTTTCCACCCAACCATAGGCACTATGTCCAGCATATACTCTTTCTGTTGCTGAGAGGCCACCCCCAAGCTTGGCTATGAGGCCACTAGGGTGAAGGAAACACCTACAAGATTCTATCTCTCAGCCCACAACCCATTCTACTCTATGTGCTTAGCCAAATGCTCATACAGAGCTCTACAGGGGTCTCACTCAGCCCTCACAGCCTTGGATTCCACACTACCTGCCCCACACAACACCCTTCTAGCTCAGGCATCCCCTTCACTGATCCACGGTTCTCTTGGGCGATCCATATTGTTGGGTGCTTCCAATGTGTGAATAGAAGAAGTCCAACCTGGTATTGGCTGCTATAGAACCTCCTACAGCCTCAAACTGTGGATTCTCAAGCACCTATGAGCGGCAGAACTCAAGGGTAAGGGTTCCTAGCTTGCTCAACCTCTCTGCTCACCTATAACCAACAATACCCACTTCCCAATTTGTAACATGGTCTCCAAATTGGAATTTATGGGTTCAAAACAACATAGTAAGTTCATGGACAGCAAGGGAGAGCTCTACATCTTCCAAATCTGCGTGAAAGAATGCGACAAATGAGGGTTGACTCCAAAGGATATGAAAAAATGGTGAAAAGACAACTGATATAAATTCTGGCAGTAGAGAAAGGACTCCTGGAAGCTGCAGACTGACTTCTTTCATGAAAGAACTGTCACAAAAGTGCAGTCAGTCCCATACTACAATAACTACATGAGGTGACTTTTCCCACCAACCACACACATGCATTAATGATTTGAAAATGGTCAAAAAATGAGATATTTGGTTTATTCTCATCACATGACAAAATTTTGGGTGATTTCTAAGGTGGACACTTGGCAGCAAGGATTTAGTTATCCATGGAACCCCTTTCCTCTTCCCCTCTGGTGAAATCATAGCCCCTTTGATACTCTTTACACTGCCATTATTGGACCATTTTATTATTTATGCACATAATATTATAAATCAGCATAAAAGCCAACTAAACAGTCCAAATGAAATATAAACATCATACATGCCTAAACATTCACTAGTTGGGCCTTGGCCTTCAACTCCGCACTAGGAATTCGCACTAGGATATTTACATCATTTACATAATTTTGGATAAATACATTCCAAGTCAAAACTAGGGGTATTACACCTATAGCAACAAGATATTATTGTAACCTAAAGACACTCAGGTTGATTCCACCCCTATCATTCAATCATGTAGATTTATTACTCATATTTCTTGGCATTTTCTTTCATAATTTATGGATATTAGTAAGGTTTATAGGGTTAATTGTTCTTCAATGGCGCCAAAGAGGAAACCCGCCTCTTTTGTTGGTTCAAATTTGTCTACCTTTGAGTTATATAGTATTATGGATCTTTACGAAGATGTTTTCGACCTTAGTTTGTTGGTGTGATCGATAGAAGCCATGATAAATGGTTCTCAAGAAACTTATCTATTTGGTAAGGATAGGCTAAGAGCTTGGTCAACCGGACTCGCTTAGGCTGTTGTTCCAATTACTTTTGGTTCCCCCATCTTTGTGTCTACTTGAGATATATGTTACAATCCCTTGACAAGAACAATGGTTTCTATAGATATAAGGGAAATCTTTTATGTGACAACTCATTCTTTATCTTCTATGTTATACCTTCTCTCAGGTGAAGTGAATTTAAATGAAGAAGAACAAGCCACTAAATTTTTTGAACTTCGAGTCAATTCCAAGCAAGAAATAATCCAAATTTACCTTTCCAAATGGAATTCTTCACATTACCTTACTCTCCCGTTACAAAAATATGTTTTTCAAAGGAATCACATAAAATGATAGCCATGATTGTCTTTGTATTTGGGTATGATGATGATTTGATGGTTGATGAAATAATAATTGGGGTAATGAATTCAATTTCAGCTAATGTTAATGTATCCCCTATTAAATTTCATTAGGACGAATTATTATCACAATCAATTCATGAATGACTATGTGGATTTCATGAATTTAAATTTTTTAGGCACCGATCTTACTTAGTTTATCTTCTCTTGTATCATCAACTTGAATATTTTGAACATCCCACTTTAAAGAAGTTTGATAATGAGGGTCATTTGTTCTTTGTTATGGATTTGACCGAAAAGATAGTAAATAAAAAATCTGGAATAGGTTATAAAGACTTCATTGACCTATTTCTTTTTATGCTCAATTGTTTTTCATGGTAAACCCCTCCTAGGATTCCTAAGGATTTTAGAGAAATTATTCAATTATGTCATGAAACCAGATTCAGGGATTGGTTTCTATTTAAAGATCACATGGTGATTAGAATTTATGGTTTTTAAGAGTCCCCTTATCTTTTACCTGTATACATACCACGTTGTTTATTTTCTTTAGAATTCAATAGATAAAGGGTTTCCTCTAACTACCTACACTTGCTCCAAAAAAAATAAAAAGTAACATTTACTCTTTCTATACAGATCTTTTCCTTTATTGTTAAGTCATTCTTCTCTTGAAGTTGTCAATAGCAGCTTAAATGCCTTTGGTCTTAAAAAAGGACCTGTGTGGCACCATGATCCTTACCATTCAATTTCCAAACAAAGAATAGAACTAAAATCTTCATCATATGTCCATCATATTAATCCTAGAGATAGGATGCTTGCTAACATATATTCATGGGAGTAAGTATGGAGTTTAATGTGCAAGCAATATTCTTCAAAGGACACTAAACCTCAAATTACGAAATCCATTCCAATTGAATTAATAGGCATTGAGGATATAAGCTCTGAGTTTATTGTAGATAAATTTTCAAAGACGTTAGTTGCAGGAAAGGAAGTTGTAGGAATTCAAGAACAAGGAGCAATAGTATCTCAGTCAACTCATGTAGAGTAGGTAGATATCACAAGTAAAGTTATCAGAGAAGTGGGTGATATGGATTTTGATTCAAGCAGATCCTGAATTAAATCAATTAAAAATGTCTGAACAAAGTTCACAATATGTCTCAGAAGCAGAACAAGAGAAGGTTTCCAATGAAGTGAGTGCACTCTTGCAAGAACTAGATCCGTCAACAAGTCAGGAGCCAATTGTTAATTTTATACCATCTACCACTCCAATGTCACAAGAGTTGATTCAGACAGAAGGAATGAAACATTTAAAATCATATCAAGGTTCTCATGAATTCCTGGGTGAACGTATGGTCCCAAGATTCTAAGCCTTGACAGACCATGAGAAGAATAAATTCAAGTTATTAGTTCTACACTCTAATGTCACATTGAAGAAAAATGAGTACAAGACTAATGCAATGAAAATTGATCTTAATCATGTGAATGCAGTAGATATCATTGAGTGGAACATGAAAATAGGAGAAATGATTTCCAGGAAGTTGATACAGTCCATAGTTGATGTCAAGAAGTTGCAAAATCTGGTTGTGAAATTATACTAGCAACTCAAACATGAAAGAATCATTAATATGGATAGAACAACTATAACAAAAGAGCTTGAGGATAAGATTTCCACTTTGGAAAGTGCTCCTAATGCGGCATATAGCATAAAGAATTTATTGGATTCCAAATAAATTGAAATTAAAATATTGAAGTCTAAACTCAAAATCCCTCAAACTAAAGATGTTGACTCTATAGAGCTCATTGAAGCTCATGTATAAAAGGAGGTTATCATCTTGGAGAATGGTAATCTAAAAGACAATAATTCTCGTCTCTCTTCGAGAATTGATGAGATTATAAAGGAAAGTACCAAGATGATGTAGGAGCATGTAGGGGAAATTCACAAGTTACAACAAGAGCTAATGGAGAAAGGGTCTCAAAGTAGACTTTGTCATATTTATTCCAAATGCCAGATATAGTTGACATTGATGAATATTTCAGGAAATTAGGACAATGTCGATGACATGCTGGAAAAATATGCCACTTATAAAGCTAAGATCATAGAGATTTCTACAACAATCAAGATCTTAAATATAGAGAATAAAGTTGAAGAAGAAAAAGTGGTAAATTTACATGTCTTAAAAGAAAGAGATAACAAAGTTCAAGACTTGTAATCTCGATTGTTTGAAAAAGAATCCAACATAGAGACATTAACTCAGGAACAAGAAGAAATGAAAAGGACACTTCCGAACACACTACAACAACTACCAAGATTTTGTTTTTTGTTAATTCCAAGTTTTAAATTTGGAACCAAATTATTGATGAAATGAATAAGTATGGGGGATGACAATTGTTAGCCCGGTTTTGAAACCAGGCTTAGTGCTATGGGCACCTGCTAACTAGTAGCAGCAGTTTCAATGGAAATAAATAATAATAAACTAATTAAACAAGACTATTCATGGATCTAAGCAAAGATATTAAGCAAATAACAAAAAATAATTTAAAATCAAGAACAAGAACATATAAAATAAAGAATTTGTATTGAAAGAATGGTGCAAGCAAGTGCTTGCGGAATCAATACCTCTAATGGTGAGGTTGAATAGCTCCAAGGATGAGCAACTCCAATCTCCAATGGTCTCTTCTCCAATGTGGTTTGCAATGGCTAAAATGCTCAAGAGAGATTTCAGCAGCATAAGGATGAGATAATGGATGGATGTGAAATGAGGAGCCCCTACCACCTTTTTATAGGTTTTGGTGGTGGGAAATACCATTTGTGGTTTTGTGGAAACCAAATGGTATTGACCAACATGGTTTAGGTACTTTTCCCTCCTTTTTCCTTTTTTGAATAAAAATAATATTTTAATTCCCTTTTTTAATATTTTTGGGAATTTGGACCCTTTTTGAGGGTTTTTTATGATTTTCTTGGAAAAATAATCTTTTTTAATGGAAAAAAGGGGTGTACTTAGGTCTTTTGGTGACCTTTTGTTGGTTTCAGAGGCTTTTGATGGTGAAAAAGTGGATAAATGGGTCATGTGAATAGGAAAATGAGCTAGTGAGCACTTTTTGGGTGTTAACAGATTGCCCCCTGATGTGTGAGGGCAGGAGCTCATCGTATGGCCGATAGACATCATAGTTCATTTGTCTTTTTCTGGGGTTTTAGGGGAGAGAAGAGACTGGTTGGAGACTGGAGCCACGGCCCTTGGAAGCTGCAAAAACAAAAAATATTACATGGCCTCAATATGAATGAGGTATAATCTCTGATGAAGGACGAGGCGGGCATTCCCATGCTCGTATCAAGACATATACAAAACAATTAGTCCCAAGAAGGGGGATCTAATACGTAAAGAAATATACTGGTACATCATAATGGTCCAAAGGGGACATTATTGTGGGATATACTCATGATCATGGCTGATCTCAATAACTGATAGACTGGAATAACTGTTGAACTGCTGAAACTGAAAGTGTTCAACATCTGTATGAACTTAATGACTGTGAGCCATCTCTGGGAAGTATTTGTATCTGTATACTCGAGGGAGTATAAAACTGGGGTACATCTGAATACTGTCGCCATAGGCAACCCGGATATCTATAGAAAAAATGTAACTGGTTGTATCCATAGGTAGACTCTCAAATGTGGAGGAGTCAGGTGGTATCCGGGGTCTTCGACTAATAACTGAGCGGACGAATTCCCTGTGCTAGTCTCAACGATGTGATCAAGGTGTTGAAGTCGAGCATGTGAGAAACAACCATTTGGAGAGGCACGGAGGACTCTTCTCGAAATGATTCGTAGGTACTCATCATAAATGGGGACGAGTCCAAGACACAGGGACCTCTAGGTCTATCCTCTGGAATAAATGTGGTTGTTGTCGACAGAGGGAGAACAGCAACTAACAAGGCAATGATGTTTCCTTGATAGGAGCACGAGGTGTAAAACTGAAGTGTTGTAGTACTGATGGTAGGACTGACATACTTGTGGGAACGGGAAATAAATGGGTCAAAATTGGGTAGACTCAAACTTCCTTTGTTCAGAGCATGATGACATGGTTGACCTGGCGGCGTAGGGAACTGACTTGTAGGTGTGGGGAACATCTTTTAGGGACTGAAGGGTATGTACTGACTCTGGGGGGGTGAAGCTAATTGGTAGCTGTCGAGGGAGTTTCAGGGTGACATACTGCAGAATACTCTAAACAAAGGCGACCAAAATGGGGAAGCTGCTATGTGAGTAGACATGATGTGTTGTAGCACCAAGAGGCACCATTGATTCCTTCTTCGTAGTTTTAATGAGCTCCAAAAAGGGGTAAAAGTGTGCTCTGAAATGGTACGGTCCTGTGGATTTTGTGAGCCCAGGACGGCGCATGCTCATGGTTGCTTTCATGTTTAGAGAGTCTGAAAGCGGTAAGTGGACTCTATTGGTGTTCTTTTTCGTAGTTTAGTCTCCAAGGCCCGAAAAAGCATAAAATGATGCGGATGGAGAACTCTTCTAGCTGATATGACTAGAGTATACCTTTTTCGTAATTAGTCTACGAGGTCTGGAAAAGGGGTAAACTTATACCAGGTAGACGCCCTTTCAGATACGTTTAGCGAGCATGAAAGGAAGCAAGATTGCTCGGCGATCTTTTCATTGTTTTAGGAGTCAGAAAAGAGCTTAACAGAAACTCCCTAAGTGCCTTTTTCGTAAAAAGGGGTTGCTCGGCCCGAAAAAGGGATAAAATTATACCGAACACAAATGGATTGATGAGGGCGAGAAAAAGGTCTCAAGCATCGTCATTAGTGCGGAAAACTGGATCCGGTGACATAAGGATTGTCGGAAACGGAGAACGGCCGATGTGGCACGCAAACCGAGGTGACGAGGGGGCGTGGAAAACATGGCCGAAAAATCTAAAGGTGAGAGCGAGAAGTGATCTCAAGCATCATCACGAGCGCGGAAAACTGAATCCGGTGATATAAGGCACTTCTAAAACGGAGAACAGCCGATGTGGCACGCAAACCGAGGCGACGAGGGGGGCATGGAAAAAATGCCCGAAAAATCTAAAGGTGAGAGCGAGAAATGATCTCAAGCATCATCACGAGCGCGGAAAACTGAATCCGGCTATATAAGGCACGTCGAAAACGGAGAACGGCCGATGTGGCACGCAAACCGAGGCGACGAAGGGGGCATGGGAAAAAATGCCCAGAAAATCTAAAGGTGAGAGCGAGAAATGATCTCAAGCATCATCACGAGCGCGGAAAACTGAATCCGTCTATATAAGGCACGTCGAAAACGGAGAACGGCCGATGTGGCACGCAAACCGAGGCGACGAAGGGGGCATGGGAAAAAATGCCCGGAAAATCTAAAGGTGAGAGCGAGAAATGATCTCAAGCATCATCACGAGCGCGGAAAACTGAATCCGGCTATATAAGGCACGTGGAAAACGGAGAACGGCCGATGTGGCACGCAAACCGAGGCCATGAGGGAGGCTTAAAAAATGGTCAAAAAATGTACCCCATGAAAACGGGAAAAGGAAGGAACCTGTATGAAGTTCTCGCTGTGCTGATCCCAACGGTACCAACGGTTTGAGAAATGGACTTCGTATGATACCGCAATGGTTGTTGAAAAATTGCTAGATTTTCTATAAATAGGACGTGGGGCCCAAATGACTTGTCATTGTTACGTGCGAGTTTGATAGAGCTGTCAGAGCTATTTCTTGATTTCCGGGAGATTTCACCGTTGGTTTTCGATTTAGCGAGTTGCAGGTAACTCTATTCGCCTTAGCCTTGTCAATTATGTCTTTTTTGTTTGGCGGCGGGCCCCCGAAGGCCGCGAAATTCCACATTGACTCTCCAACGTGGAACCGCGCGGGTTTCGGGGCTGAACCCGCGATGAACCGCGCGGGTTTTAGGCTCACAGTCGCGATGTTCATCGCGACTGTGAGGTCGGAACCCGCGATGTTCATCGCGAGTTCATGGCGGATAGTCGCGATGTTCATCGCGACTGTCCGGCAAAAATCCGCGATGTTCATCGCGGGTTTTTGCATGGATGCCGCGATGGTCATCGCGGCTTTTTGTGGAAAAGCCGCGATGGGCATCGCGGCTTTTTGTGTAAAAGCCGCGATGGGATTTTTATAAAAATTTTGTGCTGGGGCTAAAAAATTTTCTGTTTTCCTGACAGGATGTTGCGGAGATCTCAATCCGTGTGGCGGGAGAGGGAGATCGATGGTGATCTCATGCTGAGGATTGAGACTGATGGAGGGGTGAGACAGACCCTGGCTATGAGCGGACTCTTGAAGTTCGCTCAGATCCCTCCTATACGTTCAGTGAGACGGCTCCTGAACAAGCTCGTGCAGTGGTGGGTGCCGGCAGAGGGTGCCTTCATTATTGGTGGTGAGAGGTTAGAGATCACTCTCACGGATGTATATTTTTTGACTGGGTTGCCTCGCTTGGGTGAGGTGGGTGATATTTTGCCGAGGTTGCCTCCGGGTGTAGATATGGAGGACCTCTTACAGACTTTTTGCGTGGATGATGCTGTTTTGGTAAACAGCTCTATTAGTCTGAGATCCCTACGTGAGTGGGATATGCGAGCTGTTGGTGCCTGCGTTCTGCGGGTATTGGGTGCTGCTGCACCACATCGTATGTCTAGGGGGCAGACGATGATGGTGGATTCCGTTCTACAGGGTACTTATTATGCCTGGGCGCAGATGTTTCTGGCTGGTGTCCGGAGAGATCTGGACAAGGCCGTTAGAGAGGGAGGCGAGTTTTGTTATGCCTCGTTCTTATGCTGTTTTTTCTTCGAGCGGGTGCCGACCTTGTGGCCACGGGTACCCGTTCGTGCTGGTCTTCCGAGTGAGCCTCGTATGATGAGGTGGGGGCAGATGATGCCCTGTGCCGGCGGTGGTGTCCGCGGCTACTTCACGGAGGATTTCTATCAGCAGTGGGAGCAGATGCCTCTGGTGATTGAGGACTATCCCTACGCCGGCATGGACTACCGAGGTGACGCAGAGATGCCTCGTGCACCAGGACAGGCCTGGAGCCTAGACGGTATGTTTTTGTGTTTTATTTGATATTATATCATATGTTGTTTGATTTATCATTGATGATTTTTTGTATAATATCTGATGGCTTACTTGCTTTGTGCAGATGTGGGTCCAGTGCCACCACCTGACTATGTGGCTCGGCAGGGGCGGGCGATGGTGGTCGCTCATCCACCTGTACCTGTACCTCCTCCGCGTGGTGGAGGATATGCAGCTCGTGGGCGAGGGGTTGGCCTTCATGATGACGCCATAGATGGTGTCCGACGGACCTTGGCCCGGATCGTAGCTGGGCTCCCCGAGGATGGTTGGAGAGACCTGGATCGGGATATTTTGCAGGGATGTCTCGGTGCGCCACCTGAGTGGCAGTCGCTCCTGTTGAGGGCAGCGGTGTTTGTGGCGAGGCACGGGGATGGCAGACGAGATGCTCCGGCAGGGCCGGCTCAGGGGAGGATACGTCTGAGGGACGATCCAGCGGGGCCAGCAGAGCGGCGAGTTCGGGGTCGTCATGACCCGGCGGGGCCGGCGGAGGAGGAGTCGGAGGAGGAGCCGGAGGATCCTAGGGATCCAGATGAGTAGATATATTGTATCTGCCCCCAAATGCTGATGAGCATATGGGGAAGCATTTTTGTATGACAGATGTATTTTTTGTATATCGGGTGCTGAGGGCACTAATGACATGTTGACTATTTGATTTTTATATATATTTGATATATATTTTAGATATATTGTCGTGTATGCACGTGGATGCACATTTGTCTTTTGTATATGCCCGTGGAGGCACATGTTATGCACGTGGATGTAGTATGTTTGTTGATTTATCTATGCCCGTGGAGGCACATGTTATGCACATGGATGCATTATTTGGTTTGTTTGTTTTATGCCCGTGGAGGCACATGTTATGCATATGGATGCATGTTTTGTTTATGGATATGACGTGATGTGATTGGTGTGCCAGTCGAGGACACTGTTGGCCATATTATCTGCTACACTATTGAGGTGTCTTGGGACATGTGTGACTGTAATGGATTCAAACTGTCTAACCATTTGTTTAGTGCACAGGAATTTTCTGAAAAGACAGGGATCGCGTACCTGGTAATCATTGTTGAGCTGAGAAACTAGGAGCTGTGAGTCCAAGAAAACATTGAGGTGATGTATGCTCATCTGGAGAGCAGCGGCCAGGAGACCGGTCACGGCATCGTATTCAGCTTGATTATTGGTAGCGGCACCTAAACATACTCCGTCAATGTGAATTAACTGATGTGAAGGGGAATATATTACCCAAGCTGCGGAGGCGAGATTGGGAGACCAACGGCTTGCACCATCAGCGAAACCGACATGGCAGAGTGGAAGAGGCTCCATCTGTGGTCATGCAGAGAAAAACAAATATTTAGGTTTTTGGAAATTTTTTGTGAACAAAAAATGTATGCCTATACTACAATGGACGATGGTGTCCATCAGATTTTCTATGGGTAAAATCGTTTAAGGTACAACCCGTTGCGTGGGTTGCGTAGGGTGTTGCCTTCTGAATCGGTCAGAATGTATGCCCCCTGCCCAAGGCAGGTGTGTATGATGTAGGGGCCTTGCCACATAGATACGAATTTTCCTTTCCCAATTTTATCATGAGCTTGATCGTAAGCGAGGACAAGGTCTCCCTCCGAAAAGGTTCTCGGGTGGACGTGTTTGTCGTAACTTAGTTTCGATCGTTGTTTAGCTGCTTCCATGTTTTGAATGGCGGTGCGCCGCTCTTCGTCGGCCTGCTCTAGGAGTAGTAAACGTTGCTCGATCGGGGAAGTATCTGGTAGGAGTTCGACGGCGATATGTAAGGCTAGGATCTGGCACTCAATAGGGAGGACGGATTCGACACCGTGAACTAAATGGAAAGGGGTAAAACCGGTGGCGGTTTTGGTCGAGGTGCGGTAGGCCCATAGTGCCGAGAAGAGCATGTGGTGCCAATTGGATTTGTGTTTGTCTACAGTGCGCTGCAGGATGGTCTTCAAACTTTTATTGATCGCTTCGACCTGGCCGTTTCCTTGGGGATAGTAGGCTGACGAAAAATGGTGTTCGAATTTAAACATGGTCGATAATTCTTTCCATACGGCGTCTTCAAAGTGAGAGCCGTGGTCAGAGACTAGTTGTTTCGGCACTCCGAATCGTGTGATAACATGGTTGAATAAAAAACGTGCCGCAGTGTCGGCTTTGCAATTATAAGTTGGCATTGCTTCCGCCCATTTGGTAAAGTAATCTACGGCCACAATGATGTGTTTGTGACCGCCGGCTGACGGGGGGTTGCAGTCGAGGAAGTCAATGGCCCATTTGCATAATGGTCCGACGGTGATAACTGGATGAAGGGGGGCGGGGGGGGTTCTTGCTTTGGGGGCAAAGAGTTGGCAGTTCTGGCAATGCTTGACTGCGGTGATGCAATCAGTAAACAATGATGGCCAAAAATAACCGGCCCGAATGATTTTCTGGGCGGTAGCCATGCCGGAGAAATGGCCTCCATAGGCACCGCTATGACAATCATTGAGGACTTGTTCTGCCTCACTATGGGATAGGCAGCGGCGTAAGATTGTATCAATGCCGCGTCGGTAAAGTACATCCCCTATCAAGAGGTATCGGGGTGCATGGTGTCGTATGCGACGGCGTTCGTCACGGTCGATCTGTGGTCGAAACTTTTGCGTGCGAAGGTAAATCAAAATGTCTCCGTACCATGGGTCGTCAGACGAAATGATGAAGATTTGATCGTCTATCAGATCCGTTTGGATAACGGGTGATGATGAAGAGGACGGGAGGTCTGTGATGAGGTGAGCAAGTGCGAGGGCTTTGGTGCTCTTAGGAGTCTTGAAAGTAAGGTCATATTCCTGGAGGATAATGACCCATTTAGCGACACGACCGTGAAGGAGCCGTCGGCTGAGGAGATAGACCATGGGGTTGGAGTCGGCCACGACCGTGGTATGACTGAGTAGGATGTAGTGTCGCAATTTTTGTACGGAAAAGACTACAGCTAGGGCTAATATTTCCTCGTATGGGTAATGCAGAGGTGGGCCAGACAAGGTCTGGCTGACGTAATAAATCACATGCTCTCGGTGTGAGGCATCTTCTTGGACCAAAACTCCGGACACAGCATGTTCGGATGCCGAGACATAAAGGGTGAAGTCTTGAGAGAAATCCGGTGGGGATATCAAGGGGGCTTGTGTGAGAGCTTTCTTGAGGTCTTCGAATGCCGTGTCTGCTTGCTCATCCCAAACAAAGGGTATGTGGGTACGTAGTAAGCGTAAGAAACCGTGAACTTTGGTTGCATAGTCAGGAACAAAGCGCCTAAGGAAATTGGACCGCCCTTGCAAGCTCTGAAGCTGCCGAATCGTGCGAGGAGGGGGAAGTTCTAAGATGGCTTTGACTTTCAGGGGATCGACAGTGATTCCGTCTTGGGAAACAATGAAACCCAACAACCGGCCCGCCGGGACGCAAAAGACACACTTGTGTGGGTTCAAGCGGATTTTATATTTGCGACAACGCAGGAAAACTTGTCGGAGGTCGTTAAGGTGGTCTGATCGTTTTCGGGAACGAGCTGTGAGGTCGTCAAGATAGACTCGCAGGATATGGACCAAGTCGTGAAAACAGTAGGTCATGGCTCACTGGAAGGTGGCACCAGCATTTTTAAGGCCAAATGGCATGACGCGATAGGCAAATGTGCCCCATGGGGTGGTAAAGGCAGTCTTGTACTGATCCTCCTTGCGGATGTGAATCTGGTTATATCCGGAAAACCCGTCCATGAAGGATAGGACCTCATGGCCCGCACACTCATCAATGAGTTGGTCAATGAATGGCGTGGGGAAATTGTCTTTGGGACAAGCGTGGTTTAAATCACGGAAGTCAGTGCATACTCTAAGGGTGCCTTGCTTTTTGTTGACGGGAACGGGGTTCGACACCCAGGTGGTGTACGGAATAGGATAAATGAATCCTGCTTTGCGAAGTTTCTCGACTTCAGCCTTAACAGCTGGGAGCTTGGAAGGGTGAATGGGTCGCTGTTTCTGACGAACAGGGGGTACCTCAGGCCATGTATCAATGTGGTGCTCTATAATGGTGGGGTCGAGACCAGGCATCTCGGTATAGGACCAGGCAAAGACATCACGGAACTCTTGAAAGAGCTTTTTGTACGCCTGAGTTTCTACTTGAGTGCAAGATGCGCCCAGCGAGATGAGCTCAGGTTTCCCTGGTGTTGTGGAAATGTCTATCTGTATAGTCGGGGAAATGTTGGACATGTTCCCTTCTTCAAAGGCATCGGGTGCTGGGATGGGGTCTTTTAACCAATCGACCTTGGTGGGTATGAAATCTTTCGATTCGACCGATAGCTGGTTGGATGCGGTGGATATAGATGCTTCCGGGAGGAAGTATGAGCGATGATGCATATCATCCCAAGGGTAGTCAGGTGCAGTGAGTGTCTCCAAAATTTGCTCATCAGTATTGAAGTAGTCAGACCACAAATCAAGGGGTTCTGGTTTGAAAGTTGTTGAAATCATATATATTGTATTGACTTCTTCCGACGAGGATGATGGCGGGGGGTGGATCTCTTCGATTAGGATAGGAGATATCTCCAAATCGACATTGTTTAACTCGTACAATGCTGCTCTATAGTCAGGTAGATCAGGAAAATGGTGAGAGTAGTGGCCGTAAACACTGCATATAGCACAAGGATGGTTGGTGCGCAGTGATTTGTCGCGAGGTTGTAGAGGTGGCTCTAATCTAACTACTGGGATGCTGATGTCATCGTCCAACATATTCATATGCTCTTGGAGTGCCGGTAAGTGTGGGCATTGATGAGTTGGATGGCCTATCTCATCGCACAACGAGCGTTTAGGGGGGGCTCGAAACACCGGTGGGGATTTAACTGCCTTAGGAGGTGGTATAGCAGTGTATGGTTGTGGACCTCTGCCCCCAGTGGGCTTGATAGGAGGGGGAGGATTTGTTGACGACGAAGGGATATTGAGGTTAGGAGGAGGTTTCGTTGACGACGAAGGGATTGCGACACCCGGAGGAGGTTGATTTGTGGTAACAATAGGTTGTACCGGTTGGAGGATGACGTTTGGTGTCGGCGGTTGAACGGGAGGCGGAATATACCACACGGGTAATCCCAATGTTAACCTGGGTAGACTAAGGGTAGCCATAACTGGGGCGCTTACTGCACCTGAAGGAGGAAATAGGAAGGGGATGGTGTGGATGGGTGTAACACCAATGTGACTGGGGATCAATGGTGGTTGACTACCGGATGTTTGTGTATTCTGTGAAAGAGTACAGAGGTTTGCGACTTGGGTCTCCGGTGACGGTGGTGGAATGGCCTGAAATGTAGAGGTCATTGGTGTATCTGAATAAAGTCCGGGTCCCAAAGAAGAGACAAAGGAGGTAGTTGCACTAGAAGTTGGTTGTTCAATCATGGGAAGAACATTTTCGGGTGCTGCAGGGGCATTGGGATCATAGTAGGTGAGTTGGTCAATTTTGACCATGCGTCCCTCGTGGGGGAACATCATGGTGCGAAAAACGGAGGAAGCGACCGCTTTCATGGCGTACATGTAACTGCGGCCGAGTAAAAGGTTATAATCGAGCTGGGCATTAATGACCTCTATGTCAATGAATACAGTTTTCCCACCTAATTGGACGGGGACCTTGGGTAGTAAACCTTGAGGTTGAGCTGACCGACCGTCGTAGGCCCGCAATGCAGTGGTGGATTGCTGGATAGTAGGGGATCCCAACTTCTGCCAAACAAATGTGGACATGACGCATGTGGAGGCACCCTCGTCGATGATACATCGATGGATGACAAGATTCCGAATAGAAATGGAAACTTGGACTGCTATGGTGGAAGGCAGCCGTGGTTCAGACTGGTCTAAATCAAAGGTCATCAATTTCGAATCATTTGGGTCAATCGCCCCAATGGCGGAAAGTAAAGTCTTGCGCTGAGTAGGACAGTTTTTTAAGACTTCTAACGCAGACATGGCTGCGGGAGATTGAGCTAAGTCATCTACAATGTTGTAATTGGACGCAGCCAGTGCATTGGGGTTGTTGTTGATTCGGCGAAGGGGGAAGCGAGGTGCTTTAGAAGCGCCATCGAGTGGAACCTGAGGTATACGTAATGTCTGATCAGTGGGATGAGCATTAGTATCCTTTTCGGCGGGGGGGGCTTCAGAAGTCGGTCCGTATTGATTCCGACGGGTTTGGATATTGACGTCGGCAGTGGACATCATCAATAAGTGGTGGGTGCCTGAATCAAACATGGGTTGGTCAGGAGCTGCGTAAGTAATTTGTTGTGGCTGCACGTTGCCCTGTGGGGGGGCTAACGGCTGAGTGTTCACCACTCCTTGTGTTGGAAAAGGGTTTTGTAATACCAAAGGTTGTTGTGGAGGTGGTGGGGGGTGGGGTGGCGGCTGAGGAGCCGCCTGCCCTTGACGATGGGCGTCATTTGTCCATAGTTGTCGAGCTCGCTCCAGATGTGGGCAAGCGTGGGTATAGTGACCATAGACACCGCAAATGGAACAAGGATGGTTTGTTCGTAAATTAGCATTTTTGGCTTGCTTAGGTGGTCGATCAGGATTCTGATGAGCAGGCGCCGCGTTATTGTTTTGCGGAGGATGGGTAGGTTGTGGAGCTTGGTTACGGTTTTGATTGTTTCCACGGTTGCGTCCTCTTCCGCGGTTTGGTTGCCCACCCTGGTTGCGTTGGTTATTTTGGTATTGGGGCTGATGTTGTTGTGCATACACATGCCCTTGAGCATTGGGGGGATTCTGAGGAGCCGCAGGTGCGGGAGCAGGTTGTGGTGGATAGTATGCAGGTGTAGCTAGAGGTGGTCCATTTGCCTGTTGGGGTTGTTGGTACCCCTGAGCTGGTGGAGATGTGAGGTTAGCTGGTGCAACCGGTTGTGGGAAATGCATGGGCTGTTGTGGGAACTGCATGGGGGTCTGTACCGTAGGTTGAGCATAGTATGCAGGAGGTACATATGCTGATGGCGCTTGGCCATAACAATGTTGTGGACAAGAGGGTCCATGAACGTGATGGGTCTGGTTTGTTGGAGCATAAGAAGTTGTCGCTCCGGAACTTGATGTAGCCCTAGAAAGGTCTGGGGCAGGCATAGTGCTCACCATACTGAAAGGTTTTGCTTGCGGTGTAATTTGGCCAATAATGCCATCAGCGGCATGTAATGCCCCCGGTGTGTCACTGCGTGCAGAGTCGCCTCGTGGGGCGTCCGGTATGATCGTGTATAGGTAACCTGACTGGGCGTAGATGAGATCAAACTGTTGGGCTTTGAGGATGGCCTCTTCTTCAGACTGGGGTCTTTCAGATGCTACATCCTTCGCAATGAGAGGAAGGAGGGATTTTAGAAACCAATCTAGGAAGATTCGGTCGTCTAATTTGATTTTGCATAGGCTTCGGCGCCGACGCCAATCATGAATATGGTCAGTGATATGCGTGGCCGTGTTTTGTCTGCAAGACAGTAGGATCTCGACGCCCGCATCATAGCGGACAGGTAACTGAAAGAATTGTAGGAAAGTCGAGGCAAGGGAGGTAAATGTGGCATGCGTCCCATGGGGCTGCTCGATATACCATTTGGCTGCGGAGCCAGTGAAGGTGCGTTGTAAAAGCCGGAGGCGGATTGAGTCATCCACTATGGAGTTGGAGGAACACCATAAATGGAAGGACATGATGTGGTTCTGGGGGTCTTCTCCTGCCTTACCCTCAAACTTAGGGATGTCAGAGGGGAGTTTGGTGGGCATTTGAGGCCACGCCAGATCATGTCTGATGGGGTCGTTTGTGAGCCTAGCTAAATCTGGCAAGTTCAGACTTGCCATGTATGGTAGACTAGCAGATGTGGTGACTGGAACTGGGACATGCCTGGCCATAGTGGTATGGTGTAGGGGTCCAGTAGCGCCTAAAGGTATGCTGGGTATGGAGGGTATATGCCCTCCAATAGGTGTAGTCTGGTATGGGCCAGCGCCTCCAAGTGTAACTGGGGTTACACTTGGGTTAGGAATCGCACTAGGGACTCCTGGGATAGCACTTCCAAGTGCAACATGGGTTATACTTGGGTTGGGAATCGTACTAGGGATTCCTGGGATGGGGTTTGTGGAAACCAAAGGGGGTATGACCCCCATGTTGGGTATACCCATGACAGGTGGTGGCCCTGTGTTAGGCATTCCTAAATGTGGAGTGTTACCCATATTGGGCATACCCAAGGGGGTGGTTGTTGCCGTGGATGGTACGACAACAGACGGGTCTGCGGATGTCTGACCTATGGTAGTTGTAAATAGTGGATCAAATGGTGTTCCAGACATAATGGTGGTTGGTGGTAACTCTGTGGGTTGTTCGGATTCTACCTCCAAATCAAAAGTGAAGTGAGGTGTGTCAGAATCGGATGACTGTCTAGTTGATTGACGATGTGTCGAATCAAGGGATAGGGCTCTGTGTCTGTGACGTGGAGAGCCAAGTGGACTAAACTCTGGGAGTTCGCCCTGTAGACGACGAGAACGTCTAGAATTCTCAATGGTGAGAATATAGGTTTTTGATGTAAAAATTTGTTTAAGTATCAGGTGGTGATATATATATAAAAGACTCAAAACCCTAATGCAACCAAGGGGGTGCAAGAAGGGGAGTGAAAAAAGAAGGCTCTCAGGCCAAAAAAATCAATCCTCAAAAAGGGCACTTATTCTAGCAGCTGTGCTACAATAAGTGGAGGAATGCAACAACTGGTCAGAATACCAACATGCAAACGGCTCCTAGAAAAAATAGGTGTAACTAGACCACAGGTAGGTTGAAATCATGCAAACACCTAATCTAAAAGTATTGTGACTCAAACAGACGATATCCTCTGCAAGGTGATGAAATCCAAGTCAGACAATATGAATGTTGAGACAACGGCTAGATATCCCCCTACCGGGAGGGACACCGGGTAATCAATCCTAAAGACAGGCTACTAGGATACTCCGTTCATAACGCGTCGAGAAAAGGTAAATCTGCCGTTTGGTCCTTTGATCGCAATATCCCAATACAGGGATATCCCGAGAACTGCGAATGGTAGCCCTTCGGTTACTGAATGGATTTCGGTATTCCACTCAGGCTTCCGGAACCATCCTCGCGACTTCAACCCTCCTAAGGGAGAGGCCTTCCCACAAACCGGTTGTGACCGCGCCAAAAAGTACTAAGAGATTTTAGCTCCCTAATTGGACAACTTCTATGTCTCAGATGTATGAACTGAGGGGTGTTATTGGAACACCTATCCCCCCAATACTACCTAGCTACAAGAATTCTTTTAGTGTTCCCCAAGTGGGGTTAAAAGTGTGTTCAAATTAGGGTTCGTTTTAAGGCTTAGTTCAATTAAGTGATCGTGTGAGTGCACGTGAGGTGTTGTAAACTGAACTTGAAAAAAAAATAAAAAAAAATTAAATGCTTTATAGGAAATTTTCAAAAAATAAAGGATTTTTCGAAAATAAAAAGCAAATATTTATGGCTTTTTCACTAAAAAGGAATTTAAATGCTTTTCAAAAAATAGCTCAAAAAACAAAGGATTTCTTGGATTTATGAAAGCAAATAATAGACTTCTTTTTAAAAGAAATAAATGGATTTCTTCGTTTCAAGAAAAAATTGCTAAGGGCAAGATTTTTAAAGAAGTAAACAGGAAAAAATTTGAATCTAGATGAAAATGCAAAATGAGTCTTTCTTTCACTTTCTTGAAAATTTTTAAAAAGATTTCTAGATATGCACTTTAAATAGTAAAAAAAAATTTCAAAGCTGTAAAAAATGCAGAATTTAATACTGTAAAAAATGTGCTATAAGCAGAAAATACAGTAAAAAAAAATTTCAAAATCGGGATGGCCGAATGAAAAATTCAGCCGCGCGGGTTTTGGACGCACAGCCGCGATGGGCCGCGCGGGTTTTGGACGCAAAGCCGCGATGGACCGCGCGGGTTTTGGGCGCACAGTCGCGATGGACCGCGCGGGTTTTAGCCGCACAGTCGCGATGGGCAGCGCGGAAATTGGCCGCGAAGCCGCGGTGTGCAGCGCGGAAAAACGCAGAAAAGTCGCGATGGACCGCGCGACTGTCTGGGAAAAAGCCGCGATGGACCGCGCGGAAAAGTACAGAAAAGTCGAGATGGACCGCGCGACTGTCTGGCAAAAAGCCGCGAGGCGGAAGCCGTGCACGGAAACCGAGAAACGAACCCGAAAATTGAAAATTTCGGGCTGTTTATGGGGCCAAATCTCAGAGCAGCAATGGATCTGCTGTCTAAGATGGCAGATCTATGGATCTAAAGGTTAAAAACTCATAAAAAACTAAGATTAAAGGCAAAACTAGAGATCTATGGTTCAAACCAAAGCGGAGTCGCCAAAAACTGTTAGCCCGGTTTTGCAACCAGGCTTAGTGCTATGGGCACCTGCTAACTAGTAGCAGCAGTTTCAATGGAAATAAATAATAATAAACTAATTAAACAAGACTATTCATGGATCTAAGCAAAGATATTAAGCAAATAACAAAAAATAATTTAAAATCAAGAACAAGAACATATAAAATAAAGAATTTGTATTGAAAGAATGGTGCAAGCAAGTGCTTGCGGAATCAATACCTCTAATGGTGAGGTTGAATAGCTCCAAGGATGAGCAACTCCAATCTCCAATGGTCTCTTCTCCAATGTGGTTTGCAATGGCTAAAATGCTCAAGAGAGATTTCAGCAGCATAAGGATGAGATAATGGATGGATGTGAAATGAGGAGCCCCTACCACCTTTTTATAGGTTTTGGTGGTGGGAAATACCATTTGTGGTTTTGTGGAAACCAAATGGTATTGACCAACATGGTTTAGGTACTTTTCCCTCCTTTTTCCTTTTTTGAATAAAAATAATATTTTAATTCCCTTTTTTAATATTTTTGGGAATTTGGACCCTTTTTTAGGGTTTTTTATGATTTTCTTGGAAAAATAATCTTTTTTAATGGAAAAAGGGGTGTACTTAGGTCTTTTGGTGACCTTTTGTTGGTTTCAGAGGCTTTTGATGGTGAAAAAGTGGATAAATGGGTCATGTGAATAGGAAAATGAGCTAGTGAGCACTTTTTGGGTGTTAACAACAATACCAGCTTTTTTCATAAGTATGCTTCTTACAGGAGGAATTTGAATTCTATTTGGTCGATAAATGATACTCAAGGTAATGAGGTTTTTTACCAAAAGAAGATTGAGACTTTGGCTTTTAATCACTTCAAAGCTCATTTTGAAGATCTGGGTACTTCCAGTATTGAAGCCCAACTGAATGTGTTAAAACACTATTCATCCTTCTTTACTGTGGAGGAAGGGGAAGCTATTGGCAGTCTTGTATCCATGGAGTAGATTGAAATTTTTTTAAATCTTTTTAAAAAAGAAAAAAGCACTGGACCCGATGGTTGGACAGTAGACCTTTTTATTTCTTTTTGGGACATAATGGGTTCTGATCTGCTGGAGATGGTTGAATATTCTAGAATTGAAGGTTGTATTGTTGGAGGTTTAAATTCAACCTTTTTAAATTTGATTCCAAAAAGAAAGAAACCCCTTTCTTTTAACGAGTTTAGGCCTATATCCCTTTGCAACCTGGTCTACAAATTAATTTCTAAGATAATCGCTAACATAATTAAACCGAAGCTCTCAGAATGGATGTCAAAGGAGCAGTTTGGCTTCCTCGCCAATAGACAAATTCTTGATGCGGTTGGTATCACCCAGGAAGTTCTTCATACTGTCAAATTAGGGAAACAAAAAGCTTTGATGCTCAAAATAGATCTTGTTAAAGCATATGATCATGTGAATTGGGACTTTCTTCGGTTGATGCTCCTTCAAATTGGCCTCTCTTGGGTTGTTATTAATTGGATTATGGCATGTGTCATGACAACAAATTATTCTGTGTTGATCAATGGAAATCCCACTCCTTTTTTCAAGAGCTATAGGGGTCTGCGACAGGGTTGTCCACTCTCACCCCTGTTGTTTTTTATGGTTATAAAAGGTCTTAGTAGGTTGATCATTGGGGCCATAAATGAATGGAAAGTCAAAGGGATACATTTCTCCAGATCATTTTCCATTACTCATTTACTCTTCGTGGATGACGTTATGATGTTCGGTGCTGATTCAATTGAGGAGTGGAATACCTTCTCTAATATTATCTTGTTATTCTGCAAAGCGACTGGTACGCAGGTCAGTCAAAACAAGTCAGTCTTTATCAGTAATTTGGTTGATGTTACAGTGTTGCAACAGATTCATAACTTCCTTCCTTACAATGCTTCAAATATGAATGAAGGATTTAAGTACTTGGGGTTTTTTTATTAAACCTAATAATTACGACATTCAAGCTTGGAAGTGGTTGATTAGAATATTTGAGAAAATAATTAATCTTTGGTGTCATAAGTTTATGTCTCTGGGAGGACAGCTTATCCTATTAAAATCTGTCCTTAGTAGCTTAATGGTGCATTGGGAATTAATGGCACAATTACCTCGCACTATCCTCCATAAGCTGAAGAGTTTAATGTTTTCATACCTCTGGTTTGGAAAGAAAGATTGTGATCATTACCATTTGGAAAACTGGGAAGTTTTATCTTTGCCGAAAAAATATGGTGGCTGGAATATAAAAAATATCTTCTGGTTTAATATGGCTCTTTCCTTGAAAAGATTTTGGCGAGGAATCTTTGGCGATAATTTATGGTTTGCACTGTTGCATGTGAAATATATAAAGAAGGATCTGTATAGTTGGATCAAAAATCCTTCCACTGATACACAATATGCTTCCTTCTTTTGGAAAGGTTTCATGAAGTTATATCCTTGGATCAACAAGTATCTTTCTTAGCAAGCCGAGGATGGAAAAGACGTGATTGTTGGCACTGATCCAATTCTGGGTATTGAGACTGGATGTTTTTTATCTCTGGAGCTCCGAAAACTATTTAATGACTATGGTAATATCTCTTTGAACCAATTTAAACGTAAGAAAGGATTAGTGTCAGATTCTTCTTACTGGTATACAACTTCTGATCTTGGTCTTTCAGGAAGGTGGGAAGAACAATGGAACGATTATTTCAAGAATTTAAATAATGCGGGTATTAGAATTTCCAATGAAAAAGAATGTATTTTGTGGTAAAAAAACTCATCTTCAGGTCAGGTTACTGCAAGCAGTGCTTACCAGGTAATTGTTGAAAATCATATTGAAGTTGATAAGAAATGGTGGTATGTTTCCCTTTGGAAGTGGAAACTTCCATTGAAAGTAAAGTGTTTCTTATGGTTGGTTTTTAATGACAAACTTTTGACTTGGAAAATCTAATGAGACGCGGAAGGCAGGGTCCTAATTTATGTAGCTTGTGCAGAAGAAATTGTGAATCTGTGGCTCATCTTTTTCTACAGTGCAACTTTTCCATTGAGGTGTGGGATAAAATTTGTGGCATTTTCAAGATTGGTTCTGACTGGCCTAATATGGCATTTGAAAATGCCTATCAGATTTGGTTACAAAAATACTTGCAGCTGAAAAATGTCCCAGGTCTAGTTTCCTGGTCAATATGGCATTCCTGTAATTTTGCAATTTTTCAAGATATCCTTCCTTCTATGGATGCGGCAGTGTTTTTCTTCTGGAATTTATTCTCTCATTATAAAATCTCTAATCTTATTCATAAGAATCCTCCCAGAAGTATAAAGCTGAATCTTGATTATAGTTCTACATTTGGAATTTTTTATGGGGCTTCGACAGAGTCGGGATGTGGAACAGGTTTTCTCATTAACTGTGGTGCGGATCTTACATACAAATTCAGGATTATGTGTGGCCATGGGACAAATTCAAAGGAAGAGTTACTTGGTTTGTGGGGATTATTAAAAGTGGAAATTTGTTGGGGTTTGGGTTCTTTCAGAGTGCCGGAGTGTTTGGTGACTCCTTGGTCATTGTTAATTGGGCGAATAGAAAGCAACAGTTGAATAATTCTCAGCTCAAATACTGGTGTGACAGAATCTCCTTTTTGATGTCCTGGTTCATTGATATCTCCATAGATCATACTTATAGGGAAAACAATGACATTTTCGATGCCTTATCAAAAGAGGCCCTTGATGGAACTGCTGGCGTTCTTTATTGGGAAGAATGGGTTGAAAAGATAATTACCCATTATGGGTCTATGCCTTTTTTTTCTGAAGTTATTTAGGACTCGGTTGGTATGGTGACTAGCAATGGTTTTGATGTGTTGGATCAGTTATTTTTTGAGTAAATGATGTTTTGTTGTATGTACTTGCTTGATTAACATGATCAGTAGATCCTACTCTTGTTAGGATTGAACATTTTCCACCTATTTTGTACTTTTTGATTTCCTATGAAATAACAGAAGTACGGTTTTTTTTTCCTTGAAAAAAAAAAGAATAAGTTCAAATCAAGGTTTGCTTTTTACAATATAGTAGAATCAATTTTGGTTAGTGCAATTCGCTCATGTCATCGTTTTTGAATGGGGGTGTATCCAATAAAAGGGATGGAATAATATAATAACGAGTGACCCTCAGATAATATTTTTTTCATATTAATCTCCGTAGCTAGCCTTCAAAAGTGGACCGGGGGTCACCACATTAAAATAATATATTATTCCTTAACATATGTGCCCCTTTAAAGCTATCCCCCTTTTAGTGGGCCGAACCATGAAACAAGAAACATAAACATCCCCTTAATACAATAATGTTTTCATGATCATATGTGCCAAAGTATGAGCCTCTCCAAAGTGGTTAATGTGGCTTAGCTTAAGTGACCATGCAAAACCATTTTTAACCTTGAACATGTGTGCTAATTAATACTAAATTGGTTCTAACTATTAGGATACATCATCTATAAAACATCACCAATTGTTAGACAATAATACAGTTAGATGTAGGAAAACACCTTAATATATGCAAACATAACATAAAAGGCTATTAAGTGCACTTTTCTAATAACTCTATTATCATAGATTCTATATGGGGATTTGTCCATCATTTTTACGAGAGAAGACCAGATTTTGACTAGTCCTTTATAGTGAGCATCAGAAACATATCATGTATGATTGACGGATTGATATTATTATGAGATCACAACTGGATCAGATCTCGTGGGCGGGGACTTGGAGCAAGGACCCTAGTCATTTACTGAGCCTCTTATGTGATCCCCTGCTATACATTTTGGAACCTTTGTACACTGGACTTCTACACTATTGGACATTGAGATTGGATCCCATTCTTCAAAGTTTCACAAATGTGCCTATGATGTTCATCTTATAGCTTCAGTAATGGGTTAGGTATACACCTAAAGGTTTTTATTTGGATTATTATGACTTTTATTGATAAGATGACTAGTAATAGGACTTGTTCTACACTTGTGATCATCCAATATATGTTGTGAGTATGATAACTTGTGTAAACATGGTATGGAGTATACATATATTTGTTTGGTATTGTCTCCAGTGCATTGTATTGATCACAACCTCTCCCTTGGTTCCATGCTTGACCTTATCCACCTTCCACTCATCCACCTTGTTACAAAATCCTATTAATCGGGACACTGCTAATTGACTTAAGGACCTTCCCCTCGGCGACCTCTTGGTTAGGATGGCCTCCATGTCTCCCTAGTGCATCAAATCTAATGTGTGTAACAAAACTATTGGAAACCTTAACCTTTTCCTATTGGAAGAGCTATCGATGTTAGGTTTTGATCCTAGGTGGTCTAGTCACCATAAGTATACCCATGAGTCTTGAAACAAGTCTTCACATCCTTGAAATTGGTTAGTATCTAGGAGGGTAGGTACTTGAATTAAGTGGGTTAAGCTTAGTTGCTCTAGAAAATCATTATTGTTGCAACTATGTTGCATATATGGACAATGAATGGCAGTGGAGCTAAGGCTGTGTCATAACTGGTTCCCAGAAGGAAATCCTAGGCCAATTCCTTCCATTCATCAGGAAACTAAAGGATTACAAATAAATAAAGTGATTCAAAGAATATCAAAAGAAAGAAAAGAAATAAAAGTCATCAAAAATAAAAATCAAAGTGAATTACGATGTCAAATGAAATAAAGGGGGTCTTGCTAAAGTCAAAGGGGTTCCTTCTAGCACATTATCCATTTGTGAGACACCTTGCTCCCTAGTGTTCATCAAATTATCTAATGTCACAGAGACCCTTGATATCTCTTTTTCTCCAAGAGTAATTCAAGCCTTCTACTGATCAATAATCCACTTGACCAACCCATTGACTATTGACCATCAATTTCACCCAAGAATGGAGGATGAGCTATACAATGCACTGTGATGGTTAAACTGGAGATGGACATGTATATAAGACTTTTACTTCTGCTCATTACTTGGTTATACACTTGTGCTATATGTGTTTTTTGTGCTAAGTGTTAAAGGATGGTCACTAGTGTACGATATGTCCTTATATTTAGTTGCTTTCCAATATTGGTCATGACTAAAAAAAATCATCCTCTAGAGGCCTAGTGTATGGTCCATACATCAGTTTTCATTTTGGTTAAATTTTGACCAAGTTTGACTTTTTGACTTGGTGAAACTTGGGTTTGACCTAGTCAAAGGGACCATCCAACAACATGGGACATTTACTCAGTCATCATTCATCATGTCTAATCCATTGGAGGCCAATTGGACCATGGAAGCTTTTAGGGGCAAAATTTAGGCCATGGGGAGTATTTCGATGTTTTTTTCCAAAAAAAGGTTCGCCAATTTGCATTTTTTTCTAATATGATTCCCCCAATTTCCATGGGATACTTTTTTTTACTCTAAAAATCACCAAAATTGTCCAAAAACTATATAAAGTTCTTAGAAATTTGAATATTTTTATAAAAAATTCACCATACATTTTATGGTTGAAAATTTTAGAATTAGTAAGATTCGCCAAGGTTTATACACTTTAATAAATTTATGGATCCTTAAAATTTTCCTTGAATTGGACCCCCCCAAATAGCATTTGCAACATTATTTGATTAATTGGATAAATATGGAATTATTTTCCTAAGTTCTGAATTTTAGCCTAAGTCTAATTTAATTATTTGAAGTTGATTTAAAAAGACACCTTGCAGATTGGATTTTGGCACAAAGATGACCCAACTATGGTTTTGAGGGTCAAGGAATTCATCTGTGGCATTATATTTGCATTTTCAGCAAAGGAAAACAAGGATATAATTAATGGTACATTATTTATTTTATCATAAGGTCCAATTTAAAAAATGACTAAGGTTCATTATGTAGAGTAGCGGGATTCCAAAAAGGTGAAGTGGTGAATTGGGAAACCTTGTGTTATATTCCTTTATACATATTTATCAATTTATTGGCACAACAACATGTCCTCACTTGATTTTTAGCATGGCTCACCAAGGGGGGTGCACTCTCTCTCATGGGGGGCGCACTTTCTCACTTGGGCTTGAAGATAAGTTAGGGGGACGTGATATGATAGGTGGAAAAATCCACCAAGGGGGTCCCCTAGGGGCCCAAAACAATGTAACAAAGTTATCACGTGTAATTTTTTGCAATGTACATGGGTTCATGGAGGTAATTCACCCCCCTTCACATGATAGTCATTTCCAACTTTTATAAAAATGTGAATGAGAAATATTCTCATCCATTGATCATTGTACTCATCTTTTAATCTCATCCACTCATCATTTTGGCTAGCTATTTTTCTCACTTTCACTCTATAAAAGAGAGTGGGCCCCCATTTGTAAAGGACTCTTGGCCTTTTCAGCAGGAATACAAAACTAGATTTTTGAGCTCTTCTTCTTGTCTTTTTTTGGGAGTATTGTTGGTTGAATCTTGCTCTTGTCATCCTCTACAACTCATGTAATCTCAGTTATATCAGTTTGGAAAATTTCTATGGTGTGTGTTTTTGCAGGTGGACAGGAATAAATGTGCCCCAAGTTCCCTAGGCATCTCAGCTAGAGGGGTTTTTTTATTATCAGTTTGATTTAACTTGTTCTCATCATTTTCTTTCCTTTCCCTCTCTTCTACTTGCATGTTATTTCAGTTTGTAGTTCTTGATAGGTTTGGCACTGTGTTTATCTCTTGCTAATTCTGGTTCTTGTATTACAAGTTGGAGATCCTTGGAAAACAAGTGTGCCCTAGCTGGTAAATGAGATTTTTTTGGACTGAGAAGTATATTAGTTGTTGCTAGGAAGGGGTGGGATACTTCATCAACCAATGGAACCGAGTAAGAGGTTTTTTCTTTATTATTTAGCTATGTTGGAAAATCCACTAGTCACTTACATTTCACTATGTTCTCTCTGTTGTGCTTGCATGTGGGGGGTTTTAAAATTATTTTCATGGGTGTAGCTTTCACTTTCTTTCAGGAGTTTGTTTTATTGAAAACTTGTGGTTAGTGAATCCATATCGCCCCTTAGGATAGGCACTGGTATTTAGAATCAATTTACATCCATTTGGGTATATTTTTCTTCCTCTTTCATGCTTGTTTCCGTTGTTGTTCTAAACGTTTCTAATATGATTTCTATACTTCACTGAGTTCTTGGTTGCTAAGACATTCCCTAAGTCAAAACCAGTTCTTACATTTTTCATAAAAAAATTCTCCCATGTGTTTATCAAGTCTAAATCTAAATATAGTTAAGTAAAGTAAGAGTTGACCTTTTATCCTTAGCATCTCATCCATTTGGGGCATT
The DNA here is from genome assembly GCA_027924585.1 of Larix kaempferi. Lineage (NCBI taxonomy): Eukaryota > Viridiplantae > Streptophyta > Pinopsida > Pinales > Pinaceae > Larix > Larix kaempferi. Next base: position 11,073,011 of record BSBM01001055.1, read on the forward strand.
GTTTCAACTCCATTAGACTTGTTTTATTAGCTCATCCCTTTTCCATTCGAATAAGATTTATAGGATAGTTTATCAAATCCATTAGACTTGTTTTATTAGCTGGTCCCTTTTCCATTCAAATAAGATTTATAGGATAGTCTATCATTAATCTAAGTCTAGTGGTGTTAGTGTGCCATGCCTTTACTCAAGTGACCCGTGCCTTTATCTTTTGACATATTTTGTGTTGCTTGTGTTGCTTCTTGGAGTTTCATTTCAAATTTGTAAATCCTTAGTCAAACCCCAAGTAAGTCCCCATAGGGTACTAAATCCATTACCAGTTAGAGTTTTCAAAGTGGGCTATTCCCCTTTAAAATCGGTCCCTCGAATACTATGTGAAAGTTGGTTTTGTTGGCAAGTAATCGGGAAAGTTGGACTAAGGACACCTCACGTGCCTAGTCTAGGTCTGTTCTCCACAGATCTAGGAAGCCTAAAGAAAGGGGGCCTTTCCTATCATGACACTTTGGGGAAGAGTCTTGAGGCTTCACAGGTACATAGGTCATTACTCTCTGCCAATATAGAGACCGCCACATTCTGTGACAACATTTTTGGTGTCGTTGTCAGGGAGGAAGATACTGCCCTAGTTGATCATAGCAAGTATATCCTCGTTACCTTGTCTAGTCATATATCATCTTGTACTTTTGTTTTGGGTAGCACTAGGTTTTGTTTGCTTCATTGATGTCCTTTCCATTTTATGGTTATATAATATTTTGACATCTCTACATTGAGTCTGTTGCTTCTAACAACATCCACTTTGGTGAAGCTCTATTCCCTTCACCTAGTGACTCCACACTGCAACTCCATTGAGGAGCGAACCCTTCATCCTTATAATCTAAGAAATTCAAAGAAGGACGGTGTTGTATACTCCACGACTCCAATGGTGACCAATCCCATCACACCTATAACCCATGGATTTTGTTAATGTATGTGATGGTTTGCATTCAAGCTCTTGAAATTTTTAGCTCTGACACTCATGGATAGTTGTAACCAAACAAGGGATTTTTTCCCAATAAGGGTTTCTCCCTTTGAATTCTTTGAGATCATTGAGTATATTCATGTAGTCCCTAACCAAGCACATGAAATGTTTCCTATATTCAGTGGAAACCATGAGACATCTGTTGAAGAACACCTTGACCTCTTTTTGGAAGTTATTAATGAATTACATATAACCCACGAGGATGTATGCATTAAACTATTGGTTGCATCATTGAATGGAATTGCCTATTTTTGTTTTTTGGACTTAGCAACCAATAAAATTATCGAGTGTGATATGTTTGAACGAAATTTCCTAAAAGAACGGGGAACTAGGTCTGATTGCATGGACTACTTGAACCAACTATGCAAAATACATAAGGAAGATAATGAAATGGTTCAAGAATTCAATCAAATATTTGACGAAACTCTTGAAAGAATCATGCATGGCATCGGACCTAGAAACCTTGCCATCCTAATCTACTACCTAGATGATTTTAAGGGCACTCTTGGCTTCATGTTGAGGGAAAAGGACCCTATGAACCTCATACATTGTAGGAAGATGGAAACGAAAACATATTTCACTAACAAAATTAATCTTCCCAAATCGTCAAGGGGTTCTTGTTCCAAATATGAAAATGAAGTAAGAGAGGCGAGCATAGAAGATCAAATCCAAGACCAAAGTTTTCCCTCTCATGATCCTATGGTTGAATTGATAAATAGTTTAAATATTTTATGTCAAAAGGTAGCTAGAATAGAGGGACTCCAAGAAAGATGAAGTTTCCCAAATCCTCATGACGAAGTTGAGCATCCCTACTGCAGTGATGATGAAGATGAAAGCCATAGCCATTATTCAATTGATTCCTTAGAAGGTAAATGAATGCCTCCTTTTGAAAATTTATCGATGTTGGATCATTGTTTAGGTAGTCCTAAATATAATTCGACGCTTGACCCTGATATTATGAAGGAAAAGTATGTATAACCCAATGATGAATACATCAAGGGGATCCCTTATTGTTCTTCCGATGATTCCTCAGAAGAGATACCCATAGTTGAAAATTACATTTTGGAGGAAATCAAGGCAACCTTATAAAATCAATTCTCTCATCATTGTGTAGTTAAGGATCAACCTATCCAAGGGGGGATTTCCTTAAGGGATGCCTTAGAGCCAGATGACACAATCCTTGAAAAAAATCATAGCTCATCTTTTTGTGAGAAATCTTTAGAAGGGACCCTAGAAGAACAATCTTGTGATGAGCTATGGTTTAGAATCACCTTGATCAAGATCAAGTATCTTTAGAACCCCTATCATCTTGGGATTGGTGCCTAAATGCTTATGAGGATTCTATTTCTGACCCTTCTAAATTTGAGGGCTTGAGGCGTCTCCTTCAATTCTTAATCAAAGCTCTTGCGCTATATGTGCATGTGAAGATGATCAATCTAAGTCCCATCCATATGATTTTGATCCTAATGATTTCCTTAACCAATGTCCTTTATCTTTTGAAGAATTGGGGTCAACAACCTTGAGTGATGTGGGGAAAGCTACCTTGTTTCAATCCACCCTCCCATCCCAGTCTTTGGACTCTACCTATGCTATTTCATTTTCAAACCAAGTGTTTACATTCAAACATATCAGTAAGGAGCCTCATGAATGCCAAGGGGGTAGTGATGAAATGCCACATCTCCCTTTTTAACCATCCTTTGAATAATATATATTAAACAATTAATCCCATTAACTAGTGGATGGAAAAGGTATATAAAGATAAGTTTCATCCTTGGCACGATCTCATCCTATATCACTTTGATATTTTCTCAATCCTTAAGCAATAAGATGGGACAATCCCAATTTCCAGTTTCTTAATTTCTAATTTATCCTTGACTTGTTCTATCATTAATCACGAAGTGAAAATAATTTATCATGCTAGCCTGGTGGATGAACAAAACAACGATAGCCAACAAATGTTGAACCAAGTGTCACATCCCTTTCTTCCATCATATTTTTTTTAAGCTAGTACCCACGGGGATTTGAACTTGTAACCTTCAATTTACAATTTATCATCTCAATTGCTCTAACCCCCGTGGGATTTCTTCCATCATCTTTAAAGGATAATTCATATCATCTTTCCGATCCTATTGATGTTTGGATGGAGGAAATTTGCAAAGATCATATTCAATATTGGCATGATATCACCTTATATCATTTTTTATCTTTTTATCATTTCTCAAACAATAAGTTAAGGTAATCCTGATTTCCACTTCCTTAATCTCTAAACAATCCTTGACTTGTTTCATCATCAACCATAAAAAAGAGGGATAGATCAACTCAGCAAATGTTGCATTGAATTTTTTATTTCACTTTAACATATTATTTTACTGATTAGCTTAGAGTAGGTAGGATGAATAAGTTCACTCTTGAACATTAGAATAAGTTTTAATTTTAATTTCTTTGCTTTCCTGCATTTGCTTTCTCAGTTTTGAGCTTGCGTGTTTTTTGTTTGTTTGATTAGTTAGTTTTTCATTTCTAATAATAGTTAGAAAATTTTGAGCATTTCAAGAGTCTAGCTTTTATTTCATTTATTTCATGTTTTATTTTTGTATATATGAGCAATGACGACCGGTCTGTGAGAGGTGTAAAGTGTCTTCTTTTTTGTAGGTGTATTGTGTGCTGATGGTTGCTGCAAACCAGATATGCTAAGGTTCTCAAGCGCTCTCTCCCTTACAGAACTTGTCCCCAATGCAGCCAGATGATATCATAGATTCTATATGGGGATTTATCCCTCATTTTTTCCAGAGCATACCATATTTTGACCAATTCTTTACAGTGAGCATCAGTGACATATCATGTATGATTGACATATTGAAATTATTATGAGATCACAGCTGGATCAGATTTTGTGGGCAAGGCCTTGGACTAGGGACCTCGGTCATTTCCTGATCCTCTTTAGTGATTCCCTGCTATACATTTTGGAACCTCTGTATAGTGGACTGCTATGCTATTGGACATTGAGTTTGGATCCCAGTATTCAGAGCTTCACATATGCCCCTATGATGTTCATCATATAGATTCAGTAGTGGGTCAGGTATATGCCTAGAGGTTTTTATTTGGATTCTTATGACTTTTATTGATAAGCTTACTAGTAGTAGGACTTGTTCTACACTTGTGATCATCCAGTATATGTTGTGAGTATTATAGCTTGTGTAAACATGGTATGGAGTATTAGTTTTGGTTTTATATACATATATTTCTTTGGCATGGTCTCTAGTGCTGATGCAGGGGCATCAGGTCCCAGGATTAGAATTTGCAAATAGACGACAAGGATGCCTGGGAGGATAGTCGACAACCTCCAGGAACAGGGAGACAATTGACAGGAGGTGATGAAGTCGTGAACATTCCGACCAAGTGTGGTCGATGATAGGAGACAAGAAGCAGTAAAAGAGGTCGAAGGAGATACTGACCAAATAAGGAATAAGTCGTGGAACAATAACAACGAAGAGTATGACTGTCGAAAGGGACCATTGGAATCCCGAGGAGCTGTGTTGTTGGAGTGGTTGGAGCAGTTGCAGAAGCAGTTATGGAATTAGTTGCATAATTCCAGGTGGAGCAATCTGATAAAGAAGGCCATGTGAATTATTTAATGCAACATGGCCATGCCTAGAAGTAAGCGAAGCTTTTGGAGGACGAGCGGAAGGGACCAAGTCTAGAGATACATATAAATATCAATTCATGCTCTCAAAGTGGGGACTTTTTGGTAACTTCTGAAAGAAATTGGACCTTGGAATTTTGGCCAATGTTGGAGGACGAAGAATTCCCTCATTCCTGTGTATGTATCAAGTGTTGTAAAATTCGATGTTCATTCCAACTTATCGGAGCATAGACTCATGTTGTATTTACCTCTATAAGGAGATTTTATCATTTAATTGAATCCATAATTCTTGGCAACCCTTGTTGTTTGTATGTGTGCTTTTGTTGTGTAGCACTGATATACAACTGACCCAGGTTGTGTGTTTGCATTAGTTGGTATCAGAGCAAGTTGTTAATCCTGCGTGGTGCATCCAATTGCGATTGGACGAAGAGGGAAAATCTAGTTGTGGTTGGGTAGAGTTGCAAGAGACAAAGAAGCCTAGTTGTGATTGGGTAGTCGAAGTTCGGTTGGTTGAATCAATAGCAATGTCACAAAGAGGCGTAAATGTATGTGGCAGAGGATGAAGGTCGTGAGGAGGCACAGGGTTCACAATTGACCATGAAGTATTTGAATAATGTGTCCAAACCATGAGGAGTCTGAAGAGCGAGTTAGCTGCAGTAAAGGAAGCCCGGAAGAGGGGACTAGGTGTTGATACCCTCAACCAAAGTGACAAGGGGGTTGAAGATGAAAACTTACTCCTAAGGATGAACGAGATGAACACCCAGGAGATAAATTGTTGAAGGTATTATTCGAGATGAAGGGTAGGTCTAAGATGGAGGTCTCTACCTACTCAGGGAGCTTAAACCCTGAAGAGTTGATACACAGGACACAAGAAATGGATAAATATTTTTATATGGAGCAGATAGAAGACCCCAAGAGGGTGAAGGTTTCCTGTTTGAAGCTGAAGGGTCATGCCTCATTATGGTGGGACCATGTATAGTCCGATAGAATGAATAAGGGAAAATACAAGGTGAAGGCTTGGGATAGAATGGTTGCCAAGTTGATATAAGTTCCTTCCCACCGACTATATGATTTATTTATTCAGGAAACTGCAAAACCTGAGACAGGAGTATATGATCGTGAAATAATTCATAGAAGAATTCCATCGACTATCTATTCGGTCAGGGCAAATCGACGAAGGAGAGGAGGCAGTCACAAGGTATGTAAACAGCCTGAAGTACACTATTCAGGACAAGCTAATCCTTTTAAGGTTCAAGATAGTTGGAGAATCCTACCAGCTAACCCTAAAGGTAGAGGAGAAAATATCGCAAAATACTTCGACGAGCAAGGGAAAATTGACTACTCAAAGCCAAAAAAATCTACCACTGTAGGATAGACTAGTGGGGCGAGGAAGGATTAAAGTCACGATGAGAAACGAGAAGAAAGCACGACCAGAGATAGCATACCTGAATACTGATGGGGAGGAGTGTTGGCGGGCAAATCTACCCTATAGCAAGGAAACTAATGCTATCAACTTGGTTGGGGTGACAGGTAAGTGTATTGATGATACTACAGAGATATTTACAAAAAGAAATAAGTTGTGGATCTTGAGAACACGCCTTTCAATCGAAGTTTGATCCTAGCCTTAACTTGATCTTGTGCTCAACCTTCAAATCCACCTTCCTTTCAGTAAACCTGCAATAACGATACCTTTCTCAAAACATTTTGGGCAATATATAAAGCTTGAAAGAAACAAAAACAATGTTTAACATTCAGCATTGACCAAAACAGATCCAAATTAAGATGCCATTTCATAACACATTTAAGTTGGAACAAGAAAGACACTTCAACCTTTATTTGTCAAAAGTAAAATGAAGTACAAGTATACCTGATCATGGAACAGGCTCCTGCAACTTGATTCTGGGCTCATGCTCTTCTCTGGCTTGGAAGTCTTCAGCATCAACTCCTCCAATGCAAGCTTCTCTCTATGTCTCAAAGTTTCTCCATTAATCCCACTCACTATCTAGGTTCTAACCCTTCTCTTTTAATCTTCTTTGTATTTATAAGATTAGAGAAGTAGTTCAAGTCGATGTATAGTTATGGAGGAAGTTGGAGGAGTTAGGAAACTACCAGCAACTAATCCTCCTCGAGAAATTAATTTATTTTTTAATCATCTTTTAAGATGTACGCGACTCTTGTTCAGTGGAGTAGCGTATAGGGCGCTACTTTAGTGCTTATCAACTAGCACTCATTCGATTTTAAATGGTGAGCGCTACTATGCTGAGAAGGAGTAGTGTATACTTGGATATGGGCGCTACTATGATACACTGGAGTAGCGTATGGGCGCTAGTCTCTTTGAGTAGAGTAGCGCTCATATCTCAAAATGATATTTTTTGGGGTTTTCAGAAATGTCAGGAAATGGAGTGAGTCAAAGTATCATCCAAGGTCAACATGCTCCTCCATCCAAGTTGTCCTTTTGTGTGATCAACAGCTCAAGGTGATCACGGACGGAGAGGTGCAAGTTTAACCTATAACAAGGAGAGAACCCTAGAGGTCAAGGTGCCTATGGTCAAAGAGGAACTTTCATAGGAATACACATAGACCAACCCAAAATTGTATGTTATAAGTGTCGAGAACTAGGACACAAAAAAATGAGTGCCCAGAAAATATGCATACCAAAAGTCGGCCATAAGCCAAAAGAAGAAGTAAGGACGACGAGGTTGGACCAACTATGAAGGGAATTTAAAATGAAGCCACATCAGAGGGAGATCGAAACTTCACGACCCAAAGAACGTCATTGCAATCAGTATGACAAGAGGATAAAGAGTCGACACAAAGGAATTCCATTTTTCAGACAAAGGTGAAGATTCGAGACAGATGTTGTATGACCATCGTCGATGGGGGAAGCATAGATAATCTGGTCTCGACAGAGGTTATCGACAAGATGTGGTTGAAGTGTTGACCACACCCAAGTTCCTATAGGGTGTCATGGTTGCAAAAGGGTCACCATGTCACGGTGACACGACAGTGCCTGATCAACTTCAAGATTGGAGGATTACAAGATAGCGTGCTATGCGACGTGATTCTGATGGACGCGTGTCATTTGTTGTTGGCAAGACCATGGAAATATGACTAGAACATGGTATATGATGGTCGCAAGAACACGGTTACATTCGATAAGGACAACAAAATATTTTGACGGACTCCCCTAGTCGAGGAACAAAATAGTTGGGGAAAGGGGAATAGCTACTAGGAGAAGAGAGTGTTGATGTGTTCAGCTAAAGAATTCTTGGAGGAGGAAAATAAGCAACAATACTGCTTCGCCACCTTCCCCAAAGGTATGAATTTCGATGGACCGACATAGTAAATCCCTACGGAAGATAATGGTCAAAGAGATGTCGACTAGATTTTCGTCGACAAGAAGTATATCTCATCAAATCGACTTAATTCTAGGGTCGAGTCTGCCAAGAAAGTCACTGCATAGGATGACCTCGATGGAGAATGCCGAGATGAATCGACAAGTCCAAGAATTGTTGGAAAGAGGGTTGATCAGAGAGAGCCTGAGCCCCTGTGCAATACTAGATGTTCTAGCACCCAAGAAAGGGGGAGAATGGAGGATGTGCACCGATTCAAGGTCCATCAACAAGATTACTATCAAGTAACGGTTTCCATTTCCAAGGATGGAGATCAACTGCTCGAGTGGAGCGACATACTTCACCAAGATCGACCTGAAGAGTGGATACCACCAGATATGGATTAGGGATGGTGATGAATAGAATATGACCTTCAAGACGAAGGAAGGATTATATGAATGGTTGGTTATGCCGTTTGGGATGACTAATGCACCAAGTACGTTCATGAGGTTAATGAACGAAGTATTGAAACCATTCTTGGGAAGTTTTTTCATGGTGTACCAGTACCTCGAAAACATACTGATTTTCAGAAAGACAAGAGAAGAGCACGTGTTGCACCTTAGACAGTTCCTACAGAGGTTAAGTCAAGAGAAGTTGTTGGTAAACTTGAAGAAATGTTCCTTCATGCAGAAGGAGCTAGTGTACCTTGGATTCATGATTTCAGGACAAGGGTTGAAGATGGATCTAGAGAAGGTAAGGATGATCTTAGAGTGGCCGGAGTCGACAAGCGCCACCAAGGTAAGAATTTTTCATGGACTTGTCAGTTTTTATCGGAAGTTCATAAGAGATTTTAGTCGAATATGTGCACCATTAACAACGTACATGAAAAAGGGTGAGTTCAAGTGGACGAAAGCTACCCAATGATCATTTGATAAGTTGAAGCAGAAAGTAATGGAGACTCCAGTCTTAGCTCTCCCAAATTTCGACAAGGTATTTCAATTCGATTATGATGCGAGTGGTTTGGAAATTGGAGTCGTGTTGAGCCAGGAGGGCCGACCAATTGCAATTTTCAGTGAGAAGCTGGATGACGCCAAGCAAAAATATTCGGTCTATGGCCAGGAATTCTATTCCATTGTCCAAGCATTGAAAAAGTGGATACACTACCTATTACCCAAGGAATTTGTGTTGTTTACTGATCATCAAGCTTTGAGATACCAGAATACTCAGACAAAGTTGAAACATAAGCATATGAAATGGGTCTAATTCTTGCAAAGTTATACCCTTTTATTAAAACACAAGTTGAGAAAAGACTATCAGGGTAGCTGACGCATTGAGTCTAAGAGTCGCCTTGTTGGGGACGACTATTGTAAGATCGACGGGGTTGGAGTCGATAAAGGCCGACTATGAAGCCAACAAATATTTTGTTGATGCATGGAAGGCGTCGAAGGAAACATGGAGTGGAAACATAACTTCATACTTGGATTATTTCATCCAAGAAGGATCCTTATTCAAGGGTCATCAGTTATGCATCCCTAGAGGATTAGTGAGGGAGAATCTGATCAGGGAATTGCACAGTGGAGGATTATAAGGACACTTTGGCATTGAAAAGACCAAGGCATTGGTCGAGGAGAAATATTACTAGCCAGGACTAGCGACGGATGTGAAGAAATGGATCCGACGGTGCAGAATATGCCAACATGCCAAAGGGGGAAGTTAGAATACAGGGTTATATGCACCATTGCTAGTGCTGACTAATCCATGGGAAGATATTAGCATGGAATTTGTGTTGGGATTTCCGAAGGCTCAGCAAGGAACAAATATATCTTTGTAGTAGTTGACAGATTTTCTAAAATGACACACTTTATTATGTGTCGGAAGACAAGTGATGCCACAGGTATTGTTGCTCTATTTTTCAAAGAAGTTGTAAAGTTGCATGGGTTGCTAAAGAGTATCACTTCGAACATAGATACCAAGTTCATGGGACATTTTTGGAGAACCTTGTGGAAGAATCTTGACACAAGGTTGCAGTTCATTTCTGCATACCATCCGCAGAAGGATGGGAAGACTAAGGTCATGAACGGGATATTAGGAGATTTGTTGAGATGTTTGACTGTTGATCGACCAAAATAGTGGGATAATGTGTTGGCGTAGGAAGAATTCGCATACAACAACTTAGTGAACCGGTCGATGGGAATGAGTCCATTCCAGATCATGCAAGGAAGAAGTCCGCATGGAGTAACCGACTTGGCCGAGTTTCCAATAGGAACGTTGAAAAGTGCAGACGCACGATTGTTTGCCGACCATATGAAGGTAGTGCACGACAAGGTGAAGCGACAGCTGGAGAAGAGAAACACAGTGTACAAATTGAGGGCCGACAGAAAGAGACGATTGCATTTATTTGCAGAAGGTGACTTAGTATACGCACACCTGAGGAAGAAAAGGTTCCCTAGAGGAACACATAACAAGTTGAAACCGAAGAATATTGGTCCATGCAAAATCTTGAAGAATATTTCAAACAATGCATACGTGTTAGAGCTGCTAAAGGAGATGGACATATCACCAAAATTCATTGTTTCCAACATGTACAAGTTTGAATAAGGGTTGACGAGTGGGAATGAGACGACGAAAAACTTGCAGGAATGGATACCAATTCATCTGATATAGGAGGTCGCAGAAGTGCTCGACGAATGGGAAGTCGAGAAGACTAGGAGTATGAAAAGAAAAGAATATTTGGTCCGATGGAAGAACCGATATTTGGAGGAGGCGACCTAGATTTCAGAAGACAAGCTTGAAGAATTGCAGAACCGTGAGCAAAGTTCTTTTCAACCCAGGGAGGTTGATGCAGGGGCATCAGGTCCCAGGACTAGAAGTCACAGATAGATGGTGGGGAGGCTCGGGAGGATAGCCGACAACCTCCAAGAATAAGGCAATAGACGACAAGAGGTGATGAAGTCGTGAACATTCCGACCAAGTGTGGTCGATGATAGGAGACAAGATGCAGTAAAAGAGGTCGAAGGAGATATTGACCAAATATGGAATAAGTCGTGGAACGACGACAACGACGAGTATGATTACCGACAGGGACCGTTGGAATCTTGAGAAGCTGCACCATTAGAGTTGTTGGAGCAGTTGTAGAAGCAGTTATGGTGGTAGTTGCAGAATGCCATATGTGATTAAGAAGGCCACGTGAAGTATTTAATGTAGCATGGCCATGCCTAGAAGTAAGGAAAGCTTATGGAGGATGAGCGGAAGGGACCAAGTCCAGAGACAAAGAAATATTAGTTCATGCTCTCAAAGAGGGAAATTTTTGGGAACATCTGGAATAAATTGGACCTTGGAATTTTGGGCGGTGTTGGAGGATGAAGAATTCCCTCGCGCCTGTGTATGTATCACGTGTTGTAAAATTCGATTTTCATTCTGACTTATCCGAGCATAGACTTGTGTTGTATTTACCTCTGTAAGGATATTTTATCATTTAATTGAAGCCATAATTCTTGGAAACCCTTGTTGTTTGTGTGTGTGCTTCCATTAATGTGTAGCACTAATATGCAGCCGACCCAGGTCGTTTGTTTGCATCAAGTGCCTTGTACTGATCACAACATATACCTTGGTTCCATGCTTGACCTTATCCACCTTCCACTCATCGACCTTGTTACAATCCTATTGATCCAGATACGAATAAGTGATTTAAGGACTTTCCCCTATGTGTCTTCTTGGTTAGGATGGCCTCCATGTTTCCCTAGTGTCTCGACTCTAGTGTGTGTGAGAAAATTTTCTGAAGCATTAACCTTTCCTATCGAAAGAGCTACCGATGTTGGGTTCTAAGGCTAGGTGGTCTAATCATCAAAAGTATACCCCTGAGTCTTAGAACAGGTTTTCCCATCCTTTAAATTGGTTAGTGTTTAGAAGGGTAGGTACTCCTTGAATTAAGAGGTTAAGCCTACTTGCTCTAAAAATGCATTACTATGGCAAATCCGTCGCACCTATGGACGATGGCTTGCAGTGGAGCTAAGGACATGTCATAGTTGGTGCCCAAAAGGAAATCTAGAGCTAGTACCTTTCATTCATTAGCCAACTAAAGGATTGAAAATAAATAAAATGCTTCAAAGAAATAAAAGGCATCAAAAAGAAAAATCCAATATCCAATGTGCAATGTGCATTTGCCAATTGGACCCCTCTAGATAGCACTTGTTTACTTGGGCATGAAGATAAGTTATAGGGGTGGTGTGATATGTGGAAAAAAACACCAAGAGAATCCCCTAGGGGCCCCAAACAATATCACAAAGTTATCACTTGTAAATTTTGGCAATGCACATGGGCTCATGGAGATCATTCACCCCCCTCCACATGATAGTCATTTCTAACTTTTATAAAATTGTGAATGAGAAATATTCTCATATCTTGATCATTGTAGTCATATTTTAATCTCGACCACTCATCATTTTGGCTAGGTATTTTTCTCACTCTCGCTCTATAAAAGAGAGTGAGCCCCCATTTGTAAAGGACTTTTTGCCTTTTCAGCAAAAATACAAAACTAGATTTTTGAGCTCTTCTTCTTGTCTATTTCTTGAGGCATTGTTGATTGAATCTTTCTTTTTCCATCTTCTACAACTCATATAATGATAGTTATATCAGTTTGGGCAATTTTTATGGTGTATTTTATGGAGGTGGAGAAGAACAAATGCACCCCAAGTGCCTTGGTCATCTCAACTAGAGGGGATTTTTTCTTATGAGTTTAATTTAGCTTGTTCTCATAATTTTTCTTGCCTCTCCTTCTCTACTACTTGCATGTTATTTCAGTTTGTACTGCTAGATCAATTTGGCACATTGTTTATCTCTTTCTAATTTCAGTTTGTAGTGCTAGATCAGTTTGGCACCATTTTTATCTCTTGCTAATTTTAGTTCTTGTATTACAGGTTGGATAAACTTCAAAAATAAGTGTGCCCTAGCTGGTAAAGGAGAATTTTCCGAACTGAGAAGCATATTAGTTGCTACTAAGAAGGGGTGGGAGACTTCATCAACCATTAGAACCGGGAAAGAGGTTCTCTCTTTCTAGTTTAGCTATGTTGTAAAATCCACTAGTCACTTACATTTCACTGCATTCTCTATATTGTTCTTGCATGTGAGGGGTTTTAAAATTATTTTCATGGTTGTAGCTTTCACTAACTTTCGTGGGTTTGTTTTTTATTGAAAACTTGTGTTTAGTGACTCCATATCGCCCCTTAGGATAAGCACTTGTCTTTAGAATAATTTACAACCATTTGGGTATATTTTTCTTCCCACTTCATGCTTGTTTCCCTTGTTGTTCTGAACATTTCAGATCTAGTTTCTATACTACAACGTGTTCATCTGGGTGCCAATACATTCCCTAAGTCAAAACCAGGTCTTATATTTTTCTTAGAAAGCATCTCCCATGTGTTTATCAAGTCTAAATCTAAAGATATTTAAGTAAGAGTTGGCCTTTTATCCTTAGCATCTCATCCATTTGGGGCATTGTTTCAACTCCATTAGACTTGTTTTATTGGTTGGTCCCTTTTCCATTCGAATAAGATGTATAGGATAGTCTATCATTAATACAAGTCTAATGGTGTTTGTGCACTCTGCCTTTACTCTAGTGACTTTGCCTTTCTCTCTTGACATATTTGGTGTTCCTTGTGTTTCTTCTTGGGTTTCATTTCCACATTTGTAAATCCTTAGTCAAACTCCAAGTAAGTCCCTCAAGGGTACTAAATCCAATACTTGTTAGATTTTTCCAAGTGCCATGTTCGCTTCTAAAATCGGTCCCTCGACTAATATGTGAAAGTTTGTTTTTCTGGCAAGTAACCGGGAAAGTTGTACTGGGGACACCTATCGTGGCTATTCTGGGTCTGTTCTCCACAGATTCGGGAATCCTAAAGAGAGGGGACCCTTCTTGGCATGACCTTTGGGGCAGAGTCCCGAGGTTTCACGGGTTTGACGATCATTAGTCTCTGCCAATATAGAGACCGCCACATTTTGTGACAACAAACGCATTAATTAATTATCCCAATAACCTTAGAACTACCATGGTGCAACCATAAATGATCCATATTTTCATGTTACACCCCTAAGACTAGTACACTTCCTAATTTTCTAAGTAAGGTGAGGTTGATGAAATGAATATGATGTTAGGGAGAGGGGATTCGCAAATTGACCATCATAGAAAGTGACTAAGTGCTAGGTTTATCCCTTGGATAGGGGTTAATTATTTTTGTTCCACATGTATGCCTTAGAAATGGATATTTTTTCTTGAGTTACCCTTTTCCTTGTGCCTCCTTTTTTTATGATCCCTTTTTTATCTTTCTTTTTATTTTCAAATTTTTTTTTAGCCTTTTTTGGATTAGTCCCTTTGCTTTAGATTTAGCTTTTATAGCCTAGGACATAGGGAACTTGGCCTTTTTTTATTGCAAGGGGGGCATTGCTCACATTTATCATTTTGCTTCACTTCCCTTATAGTACTTTGACTCTTTTAACTTTGGCTTAGGGATTCATACATGGGAATAGTATAGAGACCAAAGTACATAATGTGATAAGTCAATTGTGAAATGGGGAGACACTGGAAATGGATGGAATGGTTAGTGAAATGATATGATATGAAAAATGGCTAGATGATATGTTGTGAATGACATGAAATGAGGGTCACACTTAGATCCCTAGGGATACACTGGATTCATAAATTTACACACTTAATCTAAGGAAGAATTATAACCACACCATAATGCATCCTTAGCTATGAGACAACCATCTAAGATACATGAGTTGTTATAAAGTAACATTGTTGACCCCCTATGGTCACACCCACACATAAGGAAGCATTAACCATAAATCAACTAGAGGGGATATGTCATAACATTGGTGCAAATTGTATGTCCCCATCAACCTCTGGCACATGGCATGGAAGAATTGAGTAAGTTGAAAGTGTCTCTGTCAAATGTCCATGGGAAAACCATAGATCTCATATGTGGAACTACCAGATGTGATGGCAGATCACATAGGAAATATTGATCAAGTCACCATATACATGTCAGGGGGTAAGATGGCATTTGAGAAAGCTTCAAAAGACCCTTCCACTAGTTAAGGATTAATATTTTCCTTAGGATTTGAGAAATGTTTGAATGATCCTTCCCCTAGTTAAGGAAAAAACACTATAAAAAACAAGTTGCGTGCTTCTTTAAACAGGAAGCATCTAAAGAGGAGGTTACTATTGTGAACCTAATAATAATATATCTTTAACTATAAATAACAATCATTATCAATTGTGTCAAGAGAAGCAAGGTTCTCTATAATTCAAGAGGGAGGACATGTTTGTTACTATGTGTGTGTGTTTATGTAATACTCATATTGATATAAAGAAAAATAAGACAACTATATATGAGTGTGTGCATGCATGTTTGTGTATGCACTAGCATAGATCCATCTTAACGTAATATACTTTAAGTCTCAAGAGGTTTACGTTCAAGGTTTTTGTTCCATCTCGTGCTTAATATATATGGGTTTATGTTGAATTTATGCTAGTGTAAGTAAAAATATATTTACATCCAAGCCTCCCTTTTGTCACTTAATAGATTTGAGAGTAAAATATATTATTGATATTAGTTATTTAACAATGATCATATAATTAGCATGCCCTCCCTATTTTATGCACCCAATTCTCATGATTATATACAAGGATGGTATATATATATATATATATATATAGAGAGAGAGAGAGAGAGAGAGAGAGAGAGAGAGTATTATCTTTATGTAACAACCTCCTTGTCCAATTCCATTATGCATGTATAATTTGGCTTCTTATCCTTCTTGCAATTAGTGTCTCGTAAGGGCTCTATGGTAGTTGATGTCCATTCAACTTCCTTAGCTTCTTGCTTCAATCTATAATTGCACATGACATTTCTCTATCAAGTGGATTCTTTTTATGCTACTTTAGCTTGCATGTTCTAGGGCTTTACTTAGTCTATAATGAAAGGTTCATTATCTCTACTTATTAGGAATTTTTTGAAGGGTCCATTATCTTTCAAGAAACCTTGGGAAAATTAATCAAATGGCTCAAAATTTAACTTTATAATTTTCCATGCTACTTATGCACAATTGAGCTTGCAAATTGCACTTGCAAATATATTTGCTTTATAGTTAACTTATAGAAAAATCACTGTCGTTCAACAAAATACTTGAGTTGACAAATTTTTGATCATTTATGAACATCTTGTACAACGAAATAGTTGAGTTGAAAAATCTTGTATCATTTATGAGCATCCATCGATTAAAACTGCAGTTCAGGTATTTAAATAGATCGATGTTATATTCAAAGGGTGCAGTCATGTCATAATCTTTTGTCTATCGATAATTTGATAAAAATATGTAAAAAAAAGTATTCTTATCAAGTAATATAAATCGCAATGAATTATTAGAACCCATAAATTTGGCATATTTAATAGTATTAAAAAGTGATTTGTAATTAAACAAGAGAAAGCTGCGTTGCAGCATATCCCTGCCAAAAGGATGCCAGAACAAAAAATGATAAGCAACCATGTAATGCATAAGGCACAGAGCACTAGCTAAAAGAGCTTTGAGACTATGTGCATCACTTTTGTGCACTTCAGACTAATCTATTTTTGTACAGTACTGCTTTTGTTTTTGGTGGAGGACCCTGGAAGCTATGGTTCTAATGTTGCATAGAGAAGAATCGTCGAGTATTCAAGTCTATTTTCACAGATTTAATGGAGATATCCTAACATTAATAGATCATGTAAGATAGACATACGTATGGTAGGAAATTTACATTTTGACAATTAATATTTCAAGGTTTTTAATGTTGACAAGAAATGTTGGAACATTTAAAAAATCCACTATGTCATTATAGACATAGGATAAAATTAATTAATCATTTATGATTAATTTCTTGAATTTTGACTAAGTAGAATAGGTCAGTTTTGTCTTTTAGTGGACCACATGCTATCCTCATTCACAAAACCGAATTTAGATAGATTCTGGATAAGATTTCCTTGGATTCTGTCTGATTTTATTCCATTCCTGAATTATAAAGACACTATCCCGATTTAGTTAGTTTTGTCCTGCTTTTTCTACTTTCTAGTGGAAAAGATAAAGCTAGTTGACTTGGAATCTTTTTCCACTTGACCAATTCAACCTCCACATCATATCTAACCTTCTAAATCCATCAGTATATTCCATTTACCTCACTCATGAGCTTCCATACCATACTTTCCAAATTCGTGAGCCTCTAGGACAGTTTTGGAAACTGCTTTTGCCACCTAGGGGTTTTTTTGTCTTTTCTAAGCCTTTTCTTTTTGCTCTTTCCATATTGCCTCAAAGCAATTCGATTTTCTCCATGGAGGATGTATTATATATTGTTACAATATCAATGAATAATATACAGAGTGTTTTCCATAATTTATTCTCTTTATTCTTCTTCTCTCATTGTCTAAAATATTCCATGGTGAAATTGTCTTATGAATCTAGTTCCTAGTAATTGAAAATCTCACATGGTATCAGAGCTAGCTTGATTCAAAACAGTTTCCAAGAGTGTTTTTTGCATGTATTACCATCACCAGGAGCGCATCAGTATGGAGAAAAATCAAGCCAATGTTGTGACTCTCACTCCCTTCAATTTATTTGACTGGAAAGCACATATGATCATCCAGCTTCAGAGCAAAGGATTGTATAGAGTCACTATGGGGCTTGAAACTGAGCCAGGAGTTGTTGCATTAAAATCCAAATGGTTCAATAGGATTGATGAAGCTTATGGGTTACTTTGTCTCTCTGTATCTCCAGATCTTCTATTCCATATCGATTCTCTATCAACTCCAAATGAAGTGTGGACAAAGCTAGAGTCTCTCTTTGGAAAACAGGACGAGCTCAGAGGTCATTTGTTGGAGATTGAGCTGATCTCTCTTAGTCCAAGTAATTTTGATTCTATGAAGGAGTTCATCTCAAAATTCAAGAACCTAGTGCTTCAACTCAAGCAATGTGGTATAGAGAAGAAGGATGAGCAATTAATCCTTACCATTCTGTCAAAATTGAGCTCTGAATACTCAGTATTTGTGTCTACTTTTCATTCTAGAAGACTTGTAGTTCCCAAGTGGAAGATGCCAACCTTGGATGCATTCATTGATTCGCTCACTCAAGAAAAGGACAAGCTGGTCCAAATGAGGGATCAATCACCCTCCAAATACTTTGCACTTGTTGCTCATGGACCAAAGAGTTTCAAGAATGACAAATCCAAATAGAAGATATTGTCAGATGAAGACGAAGAATCCCAAGTGTTCTTATTGCTGCAAAGGCACTCATCCTGAGAAATATTGCTTCAAGAAGAAATCGGACATCATGGCCAAGATGCTTGAAGAGCATAACATAGATGTTCCTGACTTTCCAAAGAAAGAACAAGGCAAGCTTGTTGTAGAACAAGAACTCTGTCTCCAAGCCTCTCCCAAAGGTAATAATGTTTATGCTTTGAGTGCTAGAGTGAAATACAGTTCTGATGTCTCTGATATTGATTCACATTCTGATATATCAGAATCAGAAACCTCCACCTCTTCCTTGGAACAATCTTCAGTCAGTTCATCCAAGTCTACTCTCAAAACTAGTCATTTTTTACTAAGTTCTGACTTGTCTTTTGAAAGGTCTTTCCACCATCATTCAAAACTTTTAGATTCTGATTTAAAAGATGATTTACAATCTGATATGCAGGTCATTACATATCCCACATCATATTCCCAACCTTTGGATGCACAAAAAACCCTACAAACCCCAAGTTCTCCAGTTAAGAAACTACACAATTCTATGTTTTCCTACACTATGTCACTTGCCTCTGTTGCACTTTTGTCTTGCATATCTTTCATTGGTTGGACAACCATTGTTTTGGAATTATTTGGACTGATATTCCACACATCTGGACCTGACCCCATCACTCATGGTTCAAAATTCAAGTCCTCACACTCTCCAGGCTCGCTCAGATGTCCGGGTGATGTAGTTTCTCAAACTTTTTCTACTGAAATTATGTTCGATCATGGAGACTCCACATCTTTACTGGTTGCTGCTCCATATGACTTATATTCTGATATTTCAGAGCTGCATGATCTCATTTTAAATATCATAAAGGTTCTACATCAGTTTGAGAAGAAAGTACAAGAACTAGTACAACACATTGTAGCTACATAAGAAATTGATCTTGTTGAGTTCATTGTTTCTCCTTGGGAAGGAGTATGCATAGATGTTCTTTCCATCATTGATTATGTTTTCAGATCTGATTATGTATGTTACAGCGACAAGAAAAATTCATTTGATGCTCCTCCATCATCAGAAGATGAACTTCATAGAGCTTCAACACATGGTTCTTGCCTACACAACATTGATGCACTGATGCATGATCATGACATCCACAATCTCTTCATCAAGTCAGTTACTCAAAAGCTGCCCATTCAGCTCATTCAAATGACCAACATGACAGTATGAAGGCATCAAGCATGTCCATTTTTTAAGGAAAGTTTTGTTCCCATGAGGTTTTCCCTGTTTCCTCGGTTTACATGGACTAGTTATTTTTGTATTGGGGTGACCATAAGCCTTGTTGCTTGGGCCCTATATTTCTTATATTTTTTTTATTCCCATCACATAAAGTCAGGCTTAAGGGGGGGGTGTTGGAATATTTAAAAAACCCACTATGTCATTCTAGACATAGGATAAAATTAATTAATCATTTATGATTAATTTCTTGAATTTTGACTAGGTAGAATAGGTCAGTTTTGTCTTTTAGTGGACCACATGCTATCTTCATTTACAAAAACAAATTTGGATAGATTCTGGATAAGATTTCCTTGGATTCTGTCTGATTTTATTCCATTCCTGAATTAGAAAGACACTATCCATATTTAGTTAGTTTTGTCCTGCTTTTTCTACTTTCTAGTGGAAAAGATAAAGCTAGTTGACTTGGAATCTTTTGCCACTTGACCAATTCGACCTCCACATCATATCTAACCTTCTAAAGCCATCAATACATTCTATTTACCTCACTCATGAGCTTCCATACCATACTTTCCAAATTCGTGAGCCTCTAGGACAGTTTTGGAAACTGCTTTTGCCACCTAGGGGGGTTTTTGTCTTTTCTAAGCCTTTTCTTTTTGCTCTTTCCATATTGCCTCAAAGCAATTCGATTTTCTCCATGGAGGATGTATTATATATTGTTACAATATCAATGAATAATATACAGTGTGTTTTCCATAATTTATTCTCTCTATTCTTCTTCTTTCATTGTCTAAAATATTCCATGGTGAAATTGTCTTATGAATCTAGTTCCTAGTAATTGAAAATCTCACAAGAAAATCTAACGGCTTTAATAGAGATGTATAAAAAACACAAATACATGAGTTCAACATTGCAAAGGATTTTGGAAAGGCCATAAAGAAGTGGAAGAAAATTATCATTGAAGTTGTAAAGAACAAGATTACATTAGAAAGACAATTTAATGCGACAACATGAAAGAAAAAAAGACCAAATGACAAAGTTAAAAGGACGAGTGGTAGTTCCAATAATAATAAGAATATAAAAACACGAAAGAAACTATCAAAGTATAAGTTGATAAAAAAAGAACATGAGAAGGATTGGTTACCTTTAGGAGAAATAGAAAGACAGTAAACCATAGCTGGAACCAATAAAGAACAAATGAGCCCATAACGAAAATGGTTATGAAAAAATCACTTCTAAAGTAGTGGAGAAGAACAAGAAGACATATAGCATAACAAAGAAAAATCAATAAACCAAGGGAAAGAAACAAGGATCGAAGAAAAATAATGTGGATGTATAAGCTTTTGAAATAACGTGGAATTATGTGTCATCATTAAGTTAAAGAAAAATCATATATTTATGTTTTCCTATTAGAAGCATAAATATAATAAATTACATTTTATGATGTTCGCATTAAGTTAAAGAAAAATCATATGTTATGTTTTCTTATTGGAACCATAAATATAATAAATTACATTTTATGTTGTTCGCCAATTGTAAGCATAAGACAAGTTTCTTGATAAAGTATATTTAATAATAACAAAAAGACACAAAGTAGTGGTCCTACTACAATAAAATGGATAGATTTGTATTTCCTCCAAGTAAAAAGTGGAAAACAGGCATGAAAGCCACTAGATACCTCAAAAGTAAAATGGATCGATATTGTATTTCCCTGAAGTAAAAAGTGGAAAACAAGCATGAAAGCCACCAAATACCTTTGTCGACTTGGATAAAGATATAAGCTACTAGTTAGCACTTTTCCGTTTCCTTCATCTTTGCATTATCTACAAAAATCCGACTGCTTTATCTATCTCTACAGCGGCTCAACTCCATCTCTGCATTTGATACCAACAATCCATCTCTGCACTGGCAAACGAGGTACTCAACTCCAATCCACAATCCTATGGTTGCGGGGGCTCGGAACTGTGCTCGGAAATCTGCTTGGAGGGGCATGTAAGCAGTAGCGACAAGTCTTTCAATCCCAACAAGTAGCCAGGTACTCAGTCCTATCTCCCACTTTTGTATTTTCTGGTCCCCTATAACAATGGAAACGCACATGGCACCACACATGAAAAAGGGACTAGTGGTACCCATCCTTGTTAAAACGAACCATTTATGTCGAGTGAAAATTGCATCTTTGAGCAAAACAAGGAAGTGGGTTTGGGTTAATGCCAAGTAGTCTCGGTGTATTTTAAAACAGAGAGCTGCCCGTCTAAAGTGGGAGGAGACAAGGAAAAAACAGTTTCAAAAGAAAGCTTTCCTGGCCCTTCGGAATAAACAACCAAACAAGTCTTTCTTGCAAGGGTGTGGCAGCAACAGGGATAAAAGCAACACTGATCCTGCTTTATACAGTCCCACATCCACACCTCTCACCTAGTCATCTGCCCTTTATGTACAAGAGCTACTCAATGCCAAGAGGAGATTGGAGATTTTGGAAGTCAAAGAGAAGGAGAGAGACCTTAACATCCATCTACTAACAGTAGAAAATCAACGATTAGCAGAAAGCAACAAGGTTTTTAAAAGTCAAGTGGCACTGTTGCAAGAATCTATTCTGGTAGGCAAGACTGAGTGGCAAGACATGAAGGCAGATTGGCAAAGCATGAAAAAATCAGCAGGGGAAGATAGACAGGTGGTAAATCTTAAAACATCCAAAGCTGAAGGGAAAATAGTTGAACAAACAAATAACCAGAGAGGGAAAGTAAAAGAAGAAGAAAAGGGTGGTTTCATAAAAAATTCCAGAACTTGGGCACAAGCTATTAGCAAGCCTGCTAATATGGAAAAAGAAAGAGAATCAAGTAACCAAGGAAACAACAATCAAGAAAAAGAAAAATCAATCAAAGAAAGGCAAGGCAGAGCAACATACATAATAATTAAAGGGGTGAGAGATTATGGTAAGAATGAATGCACTCTCGAGCTTGCAAGTGACTTTTTAAAAGACAAGTTGCATTGGTAAGGCCAAATTTGCCAAGCATGGAGGGTGGGTAAACCTAGTGATGAGAGAACCAGGCCCATAAAAGTCATCATGTCAAGCGCACGTGACAATCAAACTCTTCTAAGTAAGAAGCATTTCTTAAAGGGCTCTCGCTTTTTTCTAGAGGAAGACTTAACTATCATGCAGCAAGAGGAAAGAAGAGAAGAGTTGTCAAAAGTCAGAGAAACAAGAGATGAGGGCAAAAGGGCATGGTTGCACAAAGGTAAAGTTGTTATTGTTGTTTTTGGTCCTCCTTCTAAAGCAAGACAACAAAACAATAGTCAAGAAGTGTCAGCAAATCCCTTGGCAAAAAATACTGCAACAAGACTAGGGTGGGCAAATAGGGGTGAAGACTCAACTTTGAGTCTTGTATGCCAAAGTAAATAGCAATCAAGATCTACCCAGGTTCCCTTAAGCCTAGTATGTTGGAACTGCAGAGGCTACCCTTGGAGGCGTGGACCTGGGCTAGGGCCTATTGCGGAAGATAGGGAAATAATATGTCTCTTGGAAACACATGAACATGAAGGGTGCAAGACACCTCTTTTTGAAAAGTATATGAAGATGGCAGTGTGGAACAAGGCAGCAGAGAATGGAAAAGGTCACAGAGGTATCATGGTCCTAGTGAAGAAAAAGAAAGATCGTTGCATCCAGCTAGAAAGGGAAGACTCAAATAAACAATTCATATGGTTTAAAATATCAAAAAATGGACATGTCATTAGAATTGCAGCATGCTACATCGCCCACAAGTTTAAAAAATTTACAAAAGGAGGGGGCTCGACCATAAAGACCCTTTTGCATCCTTAAAAAACGATATTGTGGAGTATTCTCAGATAGGTGAAGTCCTTCTAGTAGGGGATTTCAACGCCAGGACTGCAAGTGAACAAGCTAGCATTCTTTGTCAGAAGGAAGATTACAACCCTATTTGGCTCACGGAAGAAAGAAATCATCAATGGACAAGAATTTCAAAGGACAACAAAAGCTGCAATCTCTTTGGAGAACAATTGCTTACCTTAAGTGGGACTTTTGATTTAGTAATTTGCAATGGCTTGACTAGATGGGTAAATTCTGGTAATTTCACTTGTAATACTTACAATGGCGCAAGTTTGGTGGACTATGCAATTTGTTCACATGGCTTATGTGAAAAAATGGAGGAAGTTATGATCGGTGAGCAACTCTGGGATTTAAAATCTGATCACAACCCAATCTATCTAAGTCTTTCTTGGACTGGAAAGCAGCAGTTTGGGACAAAAAATCAGCACATTCAACAACCTCCGACAAAGGGCGGAATTCTTTTGACTCAAGAAAACTGTAATATCTTTAGGACAGCGCTAGAGAAGCTTTGTAAGAAGGAGGAAATTCCGTCCCAGGGCCTTAATAATCAGCAACTAACTAATTTAATTCAAAGGGCACTCACAAAATGCAAAAGAGCAAAAAATAGGAAACTTGAAACAAATTGCTTTCCGGTTAATGCTTGGTTCGATGAGGAGTGCAAAAAAGCAAGGAGAGTGTGGAGAGAGTCAAACCGGAAAGAAAATGACTTAAAAGGTTTCAAGCAGATTTTAAGAAAGAAAAAAGTTGATTTCATGGTCTCAAGGAGTGAAGAACTAATCTTCCCCCCTTAGTCAACACCACCACCATTACTAAGCTTTTCACTGTGCAAGAGATTGAGGTGGGAATTAAGAAGTTGGGTGCTGGAAAATCCAAAGATTTAGTAGAACTTCAAGCAGAATATCTAAAGTGGGGTTCAAAAACTCTTGCACCTCACATTACGGGAATCTTCAACAACATCATTCAACAAGAATTCCCTACAGATTGGACAACTAGCCTCGCAATACCTCTTTTCAAGAGAGGAGATGTCAACGATCCCTCCAACTATAGGACCATAATGATAAACACCTTGTTTGCAAAGCTATTTGGAAGTATGCTAGAAAATAGAATTAGCAAGTGGGTGGAAGAAAGGGGAAAGCGCGCTAAAGGACAAGCAAGTTTTAGACCTAAACATTCCACAGTGGATCAGGGTATAACTTTAAGGCACATCATTGAAAAAGTGTGGGAGAAAAAAGAGGAAGCCTTTTGTTGCTTTGTCGATTTCAAAAAAGCTTTTAGAGATAAGCTTTGGCACATAATGGAGGAACTCGGGGTTCCTATACATCTTAGAGCAGCTGTCCATAGGCTATATGAGGAGGTCAAAGTCAAAATTAGAACATCAGATGGTATCTCTAAAAGCTTCAGAAGTGATATCGGGGTCAAGCAAGGGTGCCCATTATCTCCTACTCTTTTGGCTTATATATTAACAAACTTGAAGAGTGGTTAAACTTAGAGGATGGGGATGGCGCCCTCGTGGGTGAGTTTGTGATAAGGCTTCTTTTATATGCAGATGACCTTATTCTGATTGCTAAGTATTCTCTTGGATTGCAAGAGCACTTGATTTCCCTTGAGCACTTTTGTAGAATAGTGGGGATGCAAGTAAGTACTAGCAACACGAAAGTGGTAGTTTTCTCTAGCAAAAGAAAACATAAACAACATAAGTTCTACTTTGAAAACAACACTCTTGAAGAAGTGGCAGATTACATGTACCTCGGAATCGACTTCAATAAAAATTTGAGTTGGGAAAGTTGTAGAAAAAAAAGAACTATGGGAGGTTGGAAAGCGTTTTATGCTCTCCAAAATAGATGCAAAGAGGCAGAGCTATGGGATTGGAAAACTATGCAAACCTTTTTTGGGCTCTTAGTGATCCCGGTTGTTCTCTATGGTTGTGAAGTATGGGCCAGCAGTACCTCGGACTTACAGTGGAGGTAAATAGAGAAGATTCAAAAACACATGATTACAAGCAAGTTCAAAATTAAGAGTTCAGTGCCATACGAGATCATGTTGAGTGAAATGGGGGTTGCTTCTATTGAAGCAATTGCTATGGTGCGGCTAATAAGATATCTAAAAAGAGTTGAGAAAATGGAAGAAGGTAGATGGCCCAAGGCTGTCTTCAAAGACATATTGTGCAAAAGAAAGAAGATTTGGATGCATAAAAATATTAAATGGCTTAGTAAATGGGATATGTGCTTGAACATGTGCCCCCACGAATAGTAAAGAGATAAAGGCTTTTGTTATCAATAAGTTCCACAAGCGAACTTGGGATAAAGAGTTAGGGAGAAAGAAAAAGTACTATATTGAAGAGTTTAACCCTACCTACAGTCAACATCAAAAGGCGTACATAGGGGCCAATATACCTTGGAAAGCCAAAATACTTATTGCTCAATTAAGAACTAATTCCCATCAACTCCGTTGTAAGACCGGGCACAAGAAAAAGGCCAAAAGAAGCTTGGGAAGAAAGAGTGTGTATTTTCTGCACCTCTGGTAAAGTGGAGATAGAAAAACATTTCATTTTAGAGTGTGAAGCCTTTAAGGACAGTAGGGACAGGTATGCAAGTGTCTTGGCAGATAAATCGTGGGTTAATTTATTCAACAAGGGGACCGTGGAAAAATTGGGGGCGCTCATCATCAGGTTGAACAGGGAAAGGATTGAGTTGCAGAAAACAACATGTGAAGTGGTCTGTCCCATAGGCTATTTTTAGCCTCGCGGATGTTAAAATATTTTCTTCTTCTTCATTTCCTATGCATTGACAATTCTCACTCGACAGGTGTAACCACAAATCAGCTATTAAAATAACAACCTTATCCCCGTATCCCCTCGTCAACCAAAGAGCTTGGCTTAGTCATATATTCCATTTCTTTTACTTTATGCGTAAGTTTGGGAGAAGAATAGGACAAACAACATCAAATGCAAACAAAGAACAGAGATATACGGACAGAATACCAAAGTGTAAGTGTTTAACTGGGACAACCAAAAGGCCACTCTATGGGGTCTCCCTGTGGCGTCGTCGTCTTTGCAGATCTCCGCAGCTTTTCATTCACCCAAAACTTGCCACAACCGTTAAGGCATACCACATCCTGTAAATATAAATATGAAGGAATGAATGAAAGATTTTAATAACGTCCACGAGGCTGGTCAGCCTAAGGGACCAAAAGAATCACAGCCCTAATTCCTCTCCATAGTCTTTTCCAAGTCGGATCTTCTGTTGTAAATCTTGACTAGAAGACTTGCAATCTGGTTGACCTTATCTTCTTCAAAAAGATGGTACATGCTGTCAGCCTTTAAGCTGTCTTCGTATTGAATGCGGATATCCTCGTAGGCTGCACATTCCATAACAAAGTGCCACTCTGTCTCCACCACACCCTTGTTGCAGAAAATGCAAGTTCTCTCTTCCCACTCCTCCTTAGGCACCGTCCACCTACCCGTCTCACATCTAAGGCGATGTGAACCGGTCCTCAGCTGAGCAACTAACATCTTTGCTTTTCCTTTGATAGCTGCCCCTAAATATGCTTTCTCACCATGATCGCAATTTGGGTAAACTCTTTGATGTAGTAGTCTTTTTTACGCCATTGTGATTGGTCCACATGGCAGTCCTGAATTTTTCAGTCACAAAAATTTTTATTTCTTTCTTGGTGTTAGGACATTCATGTAGCTTGATATCCCACTTAGCCATTTTTTGTTTGTTTCATCCAAGTTTTCTTTCTAAGGTCTAACTCCTCCTCCACAGTTACCTTGGGCCAGCGTTGATTGTCCATGTTTTCAACCCTCTTTATGTAGCTTATAGGACTGCCTTCTTTACTGTTATCAAACACAAATCTGATTTGATTTGGATGCACTGGTGACTGCCTCACTCTTTTGCTTCACTGTCCATTTTGCAGTGACTGCGTTTGCATGATGCAGATCAATCGATCAATGTCGACATCGCACTGTGTTTTAGTAGCAGTCGTGATAATATTAGCCATTAAGTTGGTTGCAGCTAATGATTACAATGGCAGATGGAACTATGCTCACGCTACCTTCTATGGAGCAGTGGATGCTTCAGGAACCATGGGTAATAATGATCTAACGAGCTTCAATGCATGATGGGAACAATAATTGGTAATTTGGTAGAGATAGTTCTTACAACGAAAAACATTATCATCAATGGCAATGTCACTTGCATTACGGAATCCGAAAAAGAAAACGCGCAGGTTTTTTTAGTTTGGCTAATATTCTCTCAGATTCAGTCCAGAAGGGCTATAATCTGTCGACCGGGCCACAACAAACACCTGTCAACAAAATCTTGCCCCAGGACGTGAGAAATCTGTGTAAGCAAAGACGATTGAAAGGAATTTTTCAATTGCTGAATGTTATGGAGTACTATGAATCTGATACTTATATTTCTCTCTTGTACGCCTGCATTGTGCAGAAATCCTTACTTGAGGGAAAACTGATCCACGCCCACATCAATGTAAGAGGATTCATAGCTGACAGACTGGTAAGGTTCGTGTTGGTTCGTGCTTTCCAAAATGTATGCCAAATTCAGGAGTTTATCGAATGCTCACAAAGTGTTTGATGAATTGCTTGAACGATATGTTCGCTCATGGACTGTGTTGATTGCAGCTTATTCTAGACATGGATTTGTCGAGGAGGCGGCATTGACGTTGTTTCGACAAATGCAGTACATGGGCGTTCAACCAGACGAGTTTGAATTTTCTACTTTTCTCCCCGTCTGTGTTGAATTGGCAGTTGTGGAACAGGGTATAAAGATCCATATAAGTACAATATTATATTTAATGTTACTTGATTGGATAGCATAGCAGGATCGGACAGGTGACGTTTTCAGGACAGTATAGGAGGACAGGTGGTGTTTTCAAGACAGTACAGGAGGACAGGTGGTGTTTTTTCTATTTTTTGTTTTATAAATTATTTTTATCTATTTTTAAATTTTGAACCAATCAGAAAATCAAAATATTGAATTTCAAAAATTGTTAAATTTATTTTTATTTTTCAAAATATTATGTTTAATATTAAAATTTTACAAAACATTAAAACATTGTAAAAAAATTTGTTTAAAATAAGAAACTAATACAAGTCAACAGAGTTTGACTTCTAATCGAAAAGTGTATCCCTGCCTTGGCAGGGATAAAAATGGATAATATATTTTCATCGACTCAGGCCAGCTACAAAATAGGCAAAATAGTGTTATCCGTTATACAAAATCCCAAGTATAGGTAAAGTAGCCACAAAAAGGAGACTGGCAATAGTTTCAAAAAATTGAGAGATTTATTGACAGATTTGTATCTCCCCACAACAAGTTGAGAGATTTGTTGACAGATTTGTATCTACCCACTTCAGGAGAAAATATATACAAGCAGATAAGTCAATGCAACTATAAATGCCCATATACATAAGACAACGGGCAAGAACCTTCCCCAGTTCAAATATAAACATGGAAGAAACCAAACATATTTGTAATAATCTATACATCAAATTGACCCTGGCCTTTGTTGGAATCTCTTTCAGCTGAAGAATATTTTGGATTGAGAAACGACTGGCTATATCTTGATCTTTTGGCCAACAAATACTACTTTCAACTTGAGAACATGGAAGTTGAGTGACAACTGGATTTACCAGCCTTTACCAATTAGCCATAACCAATCAAGAGTGACTCCTGCAAATAGTCCTGCTACCAAAAATATCACTAATAGATTTCCCAGTGCGTTCTGTTCAGGTCCCTGCAAAATTTCCAAACTTTCATTAGTGGGTAATCTGAAGCTATACATTAGTTTTACTTTTATCATTCTATTATTTATTGCCCATAAGCCTAAAGACAGTTCAAAAACACAACTAAATGAAATTATATAATGTCCAGGAGTGACCAAAATAGGTCATGCCAATCTGACTGTTTGGTAATCTGTTTATCATTCACATACACACCTACACAACACATCCCACAGATGAGGGGAAGGCCAAGCAAGAACACATATTGATCCCTGCAACCAATCAACCATTATGTTAGCAGGAGGGCCACTACCTCTGTGGACGCTCCCATTGGCATAAGGACCATGGTATGTTGGGACTTATATTCTGCTGCAAACCAGACCTATAACCAATTTGGGATAGCACATAAGAGGAGAGGAGATTTTAAAGTCATAGAAGTGATTCCCAAGAGGCCAAACTTAGTGTAACCAACTGTTTATTAACATTTTTATCATTAACTCTTATTATATGCACCCACATCACATGTCCCACTGTTTATTAACTTTTTTTATCATTAACTCTTATTATATGCACCCACATCACATGTCCCACAAAGGAAGGGAAAGCTGGACAAGCATGCATATGCATCCCACAACCAATAACAATGTTTAACAACCAAGATAAGGTTCTCAAGGACCATAGATCTAACACTCATGTTAATAATAAATTAAACTTTCAAGAAGAGATCACAGGGAAGATGCAGTGAGACACTAACCTTATATCCCTTCGGTGCAATAGTGAATACACAAACTGTAAGGTATCCATTGGACACGCCGAGCAAAATACACAGCAACAACATCCAACCTTGGGTACCATATTTTGCAGTAAAATAGAAAGCAGGGATGAAGCAAAATCGAGAAAGTGCTGCAACTGTTAACCAAGGTCTTCTTTCAAGCTTCAGCGTCTTGATTAAGGGAATGTACCTCCCAATAAGATCTCCAACATTGAACATTGCTATCAAAACAACAGCATACCTGTGACAATGCAGTGTCATTACAAAAGTCTTAAAACCAGAACAATACATATTACAAACCTCTATTTCAAAACTCTTCCATCCATTACATTTTATTCTATCTGACCTGCATATAATATTGTCATTAATATGTGGTTCAGTTTATATGGGTAGGGCACAATTCAGGCACCAAATCATGGGCAGAACCTTCTGCAGATTTTATTTGCCTAGCTAGCATACAAAAGAAGGGAATAAAACCCAAATAGAGGAAGTATTGCCATAGCATTTGATTACCTCTCTTGTGCCAAGAAGTAAGGCTCATGAACTATTATGCATAAATATTAAATACAATTAAAAAAATTAAAATAAAAAATTTAATGACATATTTGCTCATTGATAATTACAAAAGCAAAATAGTAATCATCTAGGAGATGCAAAGTTCTTGGCTGGTAGGCTCTCAGGGAGCTGGAAAACAAACACAGATTTGCCAAGACTGGCCTTTCAAAAATACAATGTGGAAACAATGAGGAAATAAAGCATATGTTTTTGTGTGGATTTTCCAAGCAAGTTTGAAACAGATTTGTTAGCGGTTCCATGCTCTTTCTAAGAAGCCCATCCATTAGAGACATACTATCGTTGGGAGCCCAAGTTTCTGTGAGAAAAAGGCTTAGTGATTTTGATTTGATTCAACTTACCATTTTCTCCTTTGTTTGTTCTATAAGATCTAAGATAACTTTCAAAGGCAATAAAAATAATTCTATAAAATGGATTGGCATGATTTTTTAAATGATCTATCAAGTCAAAATAATGCCAAGTCCTGTCTCCTTAGGAAATAGGAGCATAATTATAAACGATTGTCCTTCCAGCTTGTTACCCCCCATTTTGTGTGGGTGTCGACTTGTGAATTTATTCACTTCAGCAGGGAGTGATAGCTTGATGGAGATTTGGATGGCCAGTATTGATGCTTTCCTTTGTGATGATGCCTTGGGCTCTTGATGTTGATGCTCTAGTGTTGATGATTGATTGATGGAGAATGATGTTGCACTTGTTCATGGTATATGGTTCATCTTCTTCATGAGCCCTCTAGTGTTCTTGATCTTATTTGGCACTTAGATCATATGTTCTTTCATTATGCATGGAGCGCCCTTGTATTTTCACTCACTTGTGACTTGATGACATGGATGGTATGGCGGCCTTTGGAGGACTCTAACTCATGACACATGGATTGCACTTGAGGCCCCTTTATTGACGATTTTCCATAGAGCGCCTTCCTTGATAACACTTATTTGATGATGTGGAGACCTTTCTCTTGTCTAACACTCTTGCTATTTATCATGTATATAGCTTCATAATGAATATAAGCCTGTGTAAGGAAAAACAATACCAAACATAATCCAAAACACAAGAATTAACAATGGTTCACACACACACATTACACAAAGATTTACCTTGGAAACCCAAAACTGGGAAAACCAACATTCTTGAGAGTTTCTCCACTCTATCTAATTGTATTATATTTTCTATTTACGATACAATATTATAGCATCCAAAACTCTAATCCATTAACCCATATTAGTTTACAACCCCAATTCCTTAACCATAATTAATTTACAATAGGTTGCAAAACCATGGGCAAAAAATAGCCAAAAATAGACCAAAAATGGACCCAAAAAATTTCTTTAGGGGGTGCTGCCTCAGACCCCTTTGCTTTGAGAACCTACAAAGAGTACAACACATAACACTATTGGGTGTTGTTACCACACAAATTAGCACCCTTCTGATAGGTCACTAGTACTAGTGTTAAGATTGGCAACTATTCAGGAGATGCACCCACTGTCACCACAATGCACTCTCTTTACGCTTTAGGCCAACTCCTAGAGGCCAAGGGGGAGTCCCTAATATAGGTGAAATAGACTTGCACAACAAGAATACCTCACGAACAACCTCTTGACAAAGATCAATGCCTTATGGAGTCAAAGCAATAAATACAAGCACGTTTACCAAGTGCTTCAAGAGGATAGGAGTTAGAATGAATAATTGCTCTCAATTATGGCAAATGATTAAAAGCCTTGCTGTTGTTGTTGAAGAAAAATGACTTAAATATGAAATGGCTCATTCACACATTCTGTCAAACACTTTGATTATCTAGGGTTTTAACTTGAAATTCTAAAAGTAAAACCACAACTTCAAAATGTACTCCAAATACTGAAAATAACTTCAAGTAAGATGAACACAAGTAATTTTGGTCAAAGACCGGGCAAAACCCCACAAACTTGGGGAAAACCCTAAGAGAAAAACTTCATTAAAAGAATTCAAAAACTTCTTTTACACAGAAATTTCCTTCACTCATAAACTAACAAATTAACCCTACTTATCTTTTTCAGACAGCTACCTTGAAATTCGTGCCCACAGAACAGTGTACGGCCTTCCTCACACGTGCCAGAATCTGCTGTACGGACTGTTATTTTTCTGCATTAAATGCTGCCTCAAAATTCGTGCCCAACTTGTGCCAGATACTTTGTTGTACGGACCAGACTATCGGCAATTAATTATGTACTTTCTGCATCGATTTATGTGCCCACACGTGTTGTACGGACTGCTGAAAAACTTGTTGTACAGACTGCTGCTCAAACTGTCTTGGGAGCCGTGCCTTCTTGTGGGTTGTGGCAAATTGGTTCGATTAATGATGATATAGACTATAGTAACTAGTTTCATGTGTATAAAGTTTTTTTTATAACGTATTTAATGAACATATTAAATTTTATTTAAAATTTTGATGTATTTTTATTTATTTTTAAATTTTATACTCTCGAATTTAATGCCGAATTTTATCACCAGAATTTTGAGGGCCAAATTTTTTACGAACTTCAATGTCGCCGAACTCGAACACGAATTCGAACCAGGTGACTTAGGTTAAAAGTATGCAGATTGGGTACTTGTTGGATGCAGAATTTAATTATGCATCCAACAAGCTCTTGCTTGAAATTTGAGTAAATCTACAAGGAGATAAGTTGAAAATACGATCCAAAAAAATAGTTTTTGTTTTTTCCCTCCAACTTTTTTATATGCACCTCTTTTGAATTTTAAAGCATTTTGATTGCCTTATACATGATGACATGGAATTTGAATTAGGGTTGGGAAAACCATTTTTCATCCAAGTTTCCCCTAATGAAGACAAATCCGGAAATGACTTACCAGATCTGGTTTATGCCCTAGCCAGTCCCCAAAAATCACAAGAAGGTCAACGTGAACCACTAGATGAATACCCAAGAGAGTAAGGTTGATAATAGACCTTATCTTCAGCTTGTAAGACCCCCTGAAGATGAATTTAAATGGTTATACCCGTCAAATCAAATCTAAAAAAAGCACACTAGCATTTGCGCATAATCGTAAATATCTCAAATTAGCCACAGAAAGATGCCCTTCAAGATTGACCATAAAACCAATGAGGGCACATCAATTTGGCGGATTAAATTTGTCAACTCCACAATATTTTTGTATTTTTATATTTTAATATTTTTAGGGTTTTTTCATATATTTGACCTTTTTTTGTATTTTTTCAATATAAAAATATAGAATTTGGAAATTTGAAAAAGAGAAGAGGGAAATTGACCTAGGTTTTATTCCTCCAGGCAATGAGAAAAATATGGGCTAGTGTTTTCTTCCAAGAATTGGCAATTCAATATTCGAATGAATTAGGGCAATGCTAAGAAACCCTAGGTCGTGTTAGCACTTGACCTAATTAGAGAAAACTATATGCCAAGGCCCAAAACAAGAGATATCCTCCAAGAGAAATGTCTCACCCAACAAGTCTAAACTATCATGCATAAAACCCTAAATTGCTCTTACCTTGGATGCCTCCGATAGTGCAAAACAAGAGATTTAAGATCTTATCACAATTGAGAGAGAGGAGAAGAGAAAGAAACCCTAGAATCCTCTCACCTTGGAATAGCGTTGAAAGATTGCAAAGAAGCCTCACACATCAAAATTTGATCCTTAGATTCCCTAGAAGAGCCAAGCAAAGAGGTGCACGCCACATCAAGAACCCATATACCATAAGAGAAATAAGATTTAAGTCATTTGATCCCATGATCTTTCTTATTGATTACAAATGAGAGGAGGGCACTTTATTTATAGGGAAAAAGTGCTAACTTTTCCCTCCTCTAGGCCGTTGTATCTAATTTTGAGTTAAAATGAATTTTTAGGGTTTGTCACCTGTTACTCTACAGATTCTCGACAATGCACGCTACTAGATGTGCCAAATAGGGGGGTCTTTTTGTCATTGTAAAAGGTCAAGTTGGGGCTTGTTTATGTAAAAGTGTTGGTCTAGCGGGCTCATGACCCTTGGTCTAGTCATGGGGTCCTCTTGGTTCTCATTTCAAGGAATGTTGGCGTTGTGGCTTTGCTGACTACCCCTTGATGGGTGGAGGTCCCTCATCATGTTGGGCATTTATGCCCTGGGTGGATGTTCCGGTGCACCTTGGGATGAATCCATTAGGACACATAGCTTGGGGCTTCTAGCCATACTTATATTTGTATGCTTTGTAGAGGTGATTGCACTTGTAAGCATTGGCATACCCGCCTTAGCACACCTCATTGATACCCCTGTTGCCGCCTAGATTTGCACATGAATGTGAGAAAAATCTCAACTCACTGAGAGCGACCTTGGGGGTAAGTAAAAAAAGGTGATGTCATTATTGGTAGTGTGCCCTTCCTTTCACATGGGCGGCTCTCCATGAGTGGCAACTCGCATGGATGTTTGCAAAGGGAGTGGGCGAAGGTTCCAAGGGAGAGGGGCGCCCCTCTCATGAGGTGGTAGCCACCTCATCCCTCACACCAACCAAGAGGGAGTTAACGCATAGTTCAAGCGTGAATCACTCCATGGATTAAGGAATGTGCTCCCCTCTCAACGCCAATTCATGCATATGCCCTCTCTTCTCTGAAAACTATAAAGACAAGGCTTTTCTCCTCCATTTGGATGGATGCATAGAACCTCTGCCCATTGTAATCCTGATGCTATTTGATTAATACAAGTTGAAGACTTTGGAGGTCCATGGGGTTGCCAATGTGATGCATGCTCTTTCATGAGGTGATATTGTGTCAATTAAGCATTTCTTGTTTCATTTTGTTGTTAGATCTAGCTTAGTAGTTCTTAGAGTAAGCATTTATTGTTGTTAATTTGCTTACTTGTGTTTTTCATTTGAAAGATTAGGGAGTAGCCAACTATACTCGGTTGTATTTAGGCTCTTTCTATTTTTTCTTCTTCAAACATACTAGATCTAACTCATCTTGTTCAAGTTTTTCTTCTTAGTTGTGCAGATCACAAGCTTAAAGGGGGAGTAGAACTCGATTGTCTCTTCTCCTCTCTTAGGCACATTTTTTGAAGTTAACATTTGGTTTTCAGGGACTTTCCAAGGCTAATAAAAAAGATCAAGCTTGGGCTTGAAGAGTTTCATCCATCTTCTCAAACAAAGAATCTCTCTCTTTCAATTTTTTGCTTTAAAAATTTTGCTTAAGAAGTAGATCCACTTTACTTCATGCTTATTCTCTAGATCCATATTTCTTAAGCATGCTTAATTAGTTAGATCTAAATATTGTAAAAGGCCTTATCTTTTACTAGATCTAAGCTAGAAGTTTGTATTTACACTTAGTAAATTTTTCCAATTTTTTCTAAGTACAAATTTTGAAATCTAAGTACAAATTTTTTCAAAATTTGTACTTTTTGTTTCATCTTTCCCATCAAATTCTAATATATTAGCTTGCTGGTTTTTAGCAGGTCCAAGGAAAAAGGGAAAGAAGTTCTGGCCATTTTTTGCCAGAAAGTGCCGAAAAGACATTCCATGGACCCCCTTTCTTCAAGCTTTTATTTCTAGAACTTTGTAGGCCCTTAGATCCAAATTAAATGGACTAAGAGGCATTTCTTTTTTGTAAGTATTGTAAAAGTATTAAATGAGAGCAAGTGGGTAACACAGTGCCCACATCCCATCCCCCCTGGGGGGCTTCGCAGTGTCTTTTCGTGGAGTGATTTTTTCTAACCTTTGTTTTATTTTCTTGACACATGCACACAATCTGCTTTAATAGACTGTATACTTTAATTAAGTAGTTTCAAAAAAAAAAAATTGCAAGTAACAAATAAAACCAGTTTCGTCGCCACGAAGTATGCTCTCACCACCACCTAAAGGCATTGTCGATTAGTGGTGGTTGATAAAAAAGTGACGCATAAACTTGGTGAGCTATATCTTTGCATTTATTGCAAACTACTTTATCAAACACTTTGTTTATTTTTACAATTGTTCAAAAAATCGGAATCAACATTTGGTTTATAACCGAAGTATGATCTTTCCCCTTGCGGGCACTTTGCCTGGGCTTGTGGGAAATCAGAAATGGTTGTAGCCACTCTCTAATTTTTCACATCTAACTAATATTCACTTAATAAAAGCAACTACCCATCAACATAAGTGAAAATCCGGCACTTCGAATTAATATTTGTGTGCAGAAATTCTTCAGAGAAAGCGGGAACAACTAGGAGGCGACCTCAAGGCATAGTTAGGCTATACCCTAGTTTGGTATAGTGTTGAACACCGCCTTAGAGACTCCATTCCAGCCCACACGTTCTCGTGAGGATCCACCAAACTTTAATTTCCGGACATTCCTCCCTGTACCTCACAGTATCTCGGGAGTCCCATTTTTCCCTAATAAATTTCAAACCATAATAATCTAAAAGCAACCAAGAGGCATTTGCAAAACACTTTCCCTTTCAGCAACACTATTTAGCTGATATATCGACTCCATAAGGCACTGGTTATCATACATTTTATTTGCTTAATATCATATCAGTTTTGTGCATCTGTTGGCAGTCATCTTAATTTTGTTGGTGAAAGCATTCTGTAATCTTCATTTTTGCAAAGCTACATTGGAATACTTTTAAACATCAACACTTTAACAACTCCTAAAATACAATGCCCCTAACCACTTCACCGGAAACTCTAACGACCTTAGAAACTTTCCTTAAGGACTACCCCCCTTGGCTTCGTTGGGAGTTTTGCCTAAACGAAGGAGTCAAGATCAGGTTAGCCTTGACTCGAGACTTGCCCCTAAGGGCGCACCGAGCAGTACCATAGATTTCTGCTGCGTTAACCAGGTGCACAATCCGGCGGCAACAAGTAGTAATTGGAGTTGGGGCCTTGGAAGAACACCCATTTTTACACCTGCTATGACAAGCCATGAAATTTTGGGCACCAGGGTCAGCTCCCTCCCTCTACACCAAATATACAGCAGTGATCCTAACTCTCTGGGGGATGGTTACAGGTTCCTGGGTCAGATTGGAGCGAATGTGGGAGAGCGGATCTCTCATATACCAACACCCAAACTCGAGTTGTGTACTATAATCATGCATTACGACCATTATCATGGTGAGTAATGCCAAGGTGACAAGGTTCTATACCTTTGCAAGAGATCGCTACCAATTCGGACGAGGATCAAGCTTGTCAGGTCGTCATCCCATCTGCTTGAATAAATGGAGGCGTGCGAGCTATAGTGCGAACCGTCTCATCCTCTGTGTGGGAGATAATGCAGAGTACGGAGACCATCTGTGTTGAATGTGGAGAAGGTGGTGTCATGAGGATTAGTGAGTCGCCTCGTGTCGCCAGGAGCCATGGAAACATTGTGGGGGATGACAGGGATAAGCACCTTATGTGCGGCATTAACTAATCATGTTTTACAAAGTAACTGATCAATATTTTTTAGATAAGAGGAGGGTTAAGGAAGAGGGGCCTTGGGTTCTTTGAAAAATGGCCAACCCTTTGGGCTGCTAAAAATATGCAAAAAAGGAAGTTAGGACAGTGAACAAATCACTCATGCAAGGCTTCCACCTAGCTACCACATGGTCCTTTAATGAGGTCTCTTGTCTTGCCCTAAAATACTAGCCACTGAAACCAATGGTTAAGGGGGTTATTTGCTAATGAAAAGAGAGATGTAAATCGAGCTTACAAATGAATTTACACATTGTTTGGACAACGTACAACAAGCTATATTACTCAAATATTTTAAATGAATCACCATCTAACTTGATTAAAATACTATTGCTAAGTGCTAGTAATTTATCTTGTTAAATCTACACTTAGAAATTGATATTTTAATGGATCCACTCAAAGAGAATATGACTTTTAATGAACAAAGTAGGTCTAAATAATGTAACAAACTGAGATTAATTTTAGAGAAGGTTCAAATGGAGAGAGAATGGAATTCCTTCAGGTTGGCAATGGAGATCCAAGGTAGTATGCTGAGGGACTAGTCCGTTGAAGGCACCAAGCATGAGGGGGTTGCGCTAGGATTACCTCCCTCTTCTTGACGGATGAAGACCTTCAAATTAGTTTACATACAAAAAAGAAGAGAAAATCTTCCTCCTTACTGCTTCTGGGTGTAGCCTACAAAAGAGGGTTAGAACAAATACTTATGCAACCGTAAGAATATCTAGATCTAAATCCTCTCACGCAATCTACAACAAGATTCAAGTAAAAACTATATATAAGCTGAAACAATTACCTCACATATAAAAATGAGACATTGATATCCACACAAAGCTTGTACCACACCTCTTTGACCTCCAAAGTCTCTTTACTTTTATTCCAAAATCACAAATGTACAGGGCTTAAGCACAAAACTCCAACAAGAACCCACCACATAATAGAGAGGAGAGGCCTCTTTAAATAGGAGAACAAGGAGAGAATTCACCCTCCTTGGGATCATGCATGCATAGAGGAGAGGGTGACACATTGAGGGGCTTGCCAAAACCCTAATTGAGCCCTCTAAAACCCTAATGCACCATGTGGAGGAGAACTAGAGCAATTTGAGGAGTGAACAGAGCTTAACTAGGCCCCCAATGCAACATCTAGGAGCTAACTCATGAGATCCAGGCAAGACAAAGCCCTAATGTGCCATCTCTCAAGAGAACTCATGAATGACAAGGAGAAAGGCGCCACATGTGGAGTAGGATCCCACAATTAGGGGAGGGTGCCCTCTTTTGGTGGAGATTGACATGTCAACCTTGAGAGCCAATGCCACCACTAAAAGATGACTCATGAGAGGGGTGCCACCTTTGGGAGGAGATCCCAATGCTGCTAGGATGAAGATAGGGTTCCACCTTGCTCCCCTGGATGAGGGAGGACCATGCATGCACCCTTCCTTGAGGGGGGAGGTGCCCGAAATATTCCCTTTTCAATTTTTTACCCCCTTTACATAGTTAATTATCAATTTTTCAACCTCAATGGAAAAAATAGGTCATGCATGATGGTAGAACCATGGTGACTGACTAATTTTGACATCAGACCATAAGAACTTAGACACCAACTTGAAGCACCTATGTTATAACACACTTTGGCTTGGGAGGTGTGAGTGAAAAAACCATGCAAAACTCTGATCACTAGGATCTAAGTTCAACTAGGTAAAAAAAACACTCCAAAGGTACCATAACATGAGTGACTCACTCGAGCTAGCCCTTTTACACATGTAATGGATGTCAAAATTTTACAAACAACCTCTCTTTGACCACGACAATGGAGGTGCAAGGTAAAACTGGGAAGAGGACTGCCTGATGTGCATGGGGGGATGGAAGGCCCCTGGATGGATGAAGTCTTCTATCTAGTGAACACCCTTTATAGACTGGGTGGTAACAACCCCCTTGGACCTATTTGTTGTATCATCCCTCCCTCTTGGTCATCTTGGTCTTGAAGAGCAAATCGTCCACCTTCCAAGCAATCTAAAAGAGGTCGTACCAACCTAAGAAGGAGGGTGTTGAGGGAAAAAGACAAATGTTGGAGTTAGATGGGGTATGACATCCTCCTTCCAAACTCAACTCATCATCAAATTGAAGCATTTCATCTTATTTTATCATTATTTTATGTTTTATGAGGTTTAGTCCTCGAATTGTGGGTGACAAATGTTAGGATAATTAATACTCCATCCTTGTCCTACTTAGCATTATTTACCTTTTCCTAGTAGTTGATGATGTTATTTCCCCCCTAGCGGTGTGCAGATGTCATCTGGGACCCATTAGCCACCTAATGCGCCCTGCATGCATGATTTTAGGCCCACCAGAGTCAGTTCCCTACATTTTAGGAGCTAACTCTGTGTTCTAGTTCAGTACACCTGAGTCCCTGAACTCTACTGGGGGTTTTAGCTCCGATCACCACTGATTGTGATCTAATGTGCCCTTTTTCACCTACTTTGCATTAAGAACTCACTAATGCGCCCTCCTTGGTCAGTTAACTGACAGTAGCTTCAGTTAACTGAGTTTTGGTTGAGTTGAGTTTGAGTTTGGGACTTCCAAAGCACTCCAGTGGTGACAATTCCTATGCTAGACTGACATGGATTCGAATTCTCCTAGGATAATCGAATTCTCCTAGGATAATCGAATTCTCTCCATTGTAACATATATGTTGACTATATTGATTAATGGATCATAACACACATTTTTGTTTCTATCTAAGTTCCAATGCATGAATAATTTTACTGCTCATTTCACTACAATTTTCACTGTAATTCATCCTTTTTGCTCATTCTTTTCACTGTGAGGTATTCTCAGCTTTATGATCTGTTGTGTTCTAGAATTTCACATGGTATCAGAGCTCAGAGAGCGTAGGTTGAGCAGTTGCTTTCAGTAGTGCACCAGAAGCCTCTGAATTTCCACAGCAAATCCCGGTGCCATTGCATTGAATTCATTGGAGAAATCCTTTGAGGTCTAGCCAGGTGTGAAGGATCCGAATAAAAGTGCCTATTGTCCTAAAACAGTGCTCAGTAGAAGTTTATCTCCAAAATTGAGAGTTTTTTGCAAGATTTTGAAGGTTTTTCAGTGCAGCAGTAACAACAGTTTTTGTTTGTATTCACTCCAGCAATTTGACATGGAGAATTCGAATGTTCCTTTGTCTCCAGGGATCCTAACACCCTTCAATTATCTTGATTGGAGGGATGATATGCAGATGGTGTTGCGCAACAAGAGTCTGTGCAGGGTCACAATGGACAAGGAGGTCGAACCTCAGGCAATTGTTGAGAAAGCCAAGTACCTAAATAGATTAGATGAAGCGTTTGGTTTCATGTGTCTTCATATTTCCAGAGATTTGCTCTTCCACCTTGATGAATTGAAGACTCCAAGAGAGGATTGGTTGAAGCTTGAGACTCTCTTCGGCAAACAAGATGAGCTGAGAGGCCATAATCTAGAGAATGAATTAATTGCTCTTCAACCTAGCAGTTTCGAAACCATACAACAGTTCTTTTCTAAATTCAAATCCTTGGTCATGCAGTGCAAACAATGTGGCATTGAGAAGAAGGATGAGCAGCTAGTGCTATCCATCCTAAGCAAGCTTGGTCCAGAATTTTCAATATTTGTTTCTACCTTCCATTCTGGGAGATTGTCAATCTCCAACTGGAAAATGCCTTCCTTAGATGCATTCACTGAATCTCTCATCCAAGAATAAGACAAACTGATTTAGATGGGCGCCTTGAAGGCCTCCAAAAATCAAGCTCTTATGGTTGGAGAGTCAAAAAGTGCGAATGCTAAAGGGAAGCAGAAAGGTAAAGAAAAGAAGCAATTTGAATCCAAGCTGAAGGAGAAGTCTAATCCATCAGAAGGAACCTCCAACTCCAAAAAGGATAAGCAAAAGGGGTTTGAGAAATGTCAACCCCGATTTCTCAGTGCCCGAAAGGAATAAAACTTAGGTCTAATTCTCTCATCTTCACCAAAATTCCCTTTTTACAAAATTCCTTGTATTATATATTGGAAAAAATAGAAAAAATATCAAAAACCCTAAAATTCAAATATCCAAAAACTATATTTATTCTTTGTAGTTACAATTCTTTTACTTATTCAATTCTGAAATAGTTACTATTGTTGTAAATTTATGAAGTTGTTAGATCGCTGAAAAATCCATGAAAAGATTAAAAAAACCATTAAAAGGTTGTTTTGCACCACAAAAAAAGCCCTAATTTAGGGTGACGTCAGCCCTAGGGAGGGTGATGTCACTCTCTAAAGGCTGCTACAGCCTTGTTGCAGATCTGGTATAAGTGTTTTTCAGGTCCATTTTGACAGGAAGATCAAATGCTAGTGGTTGGAGTGGGTCCCTACTTCATCTCCAAATATTAGTGGTTGAACTTGGAGGGTTTTGAAGTGCCAAATCAAGCCTTTCAGCCATTTTTGCAGGGTCTTGCAGATCTGAAGGTGAAATCAGTCCCAAACTACAGTGTTTATCCATCCAAGCAAGTGTACCCTAAGGGGAATTGAGTCTCCTTTGGTGGTGATCACCGGGAGGTACTTTTCGGGGTGTTTCTACAATCTATTTTGGGTTTTCTCGTAAGTTTATGTTGTTGGTTTTTACTGCAGAAAATTATTTCATCCTATCATACAATCAGTGCTAAGTTTTATTGCTCCTAATCCTTCCTAGTCATTAAGTATTTATTGAATATCTTGTTGACTCCATTAAGGCACTAGTCTACTAACTTAGTGGGAAGGCCTTGTAGAGATAGAAGTGTTCTTGTTGCATATATTATAGGTCTATTTCTACCAACATTTGGGAAGCCTCCTGTGGCCAAGGGAGCAGACCTAAATATGTGAAATTTTATGTTTAAACCCTTGATTAACAGCTTCTTTAATGTTTACTTTAGTTACAACTAGCAAATAACCATATTGCAGAACTGAACATTAAAACTGAAAATACACTATCTAAGCAACCATATAAATGCACAGTGGAACAAAACAACAACCACACAAGATACACATGGATTTACCCTAGAAACCCTAGTCCTTTGGGGAAAACCAACAAATGTTTATCTTCTTATTGCAGGATTTGTTTACAACAACACTATAGCAGTCCTCCGGATTTGGAACAAAACTCCTCCTAAAGACCTCTAGCCACAGCCTATGGCTTTCTGAGACCAAACCACACTGGAAGATGCCCCAAATCCTCTCTACAAACTGGAGAGACAAACTCTAGATCCACCCTGGATCCAATAGACAACAGAGAAGTAACTCTCCCCTGGAAAAACCGTGATCTCAAACTTAGATCTGGGCTGCTCACTACAAGAGGAAACCCTTCTCTTGCAACTGTGATAGTGAACTCATACTCTAAGGCTCCTTTTATAATCTCACACTCATGCAAATACCATGGACCCAATACCATGGGACCTCCAATACCATGGGACACATAATACCATTTACATGAGGTGTTGTAAATCCACCTTTACAATATCTGTCTAGGAATCACCTCAGTTCCTTCTATGTTGCTAGACACCTCCAACATAGAAGTATCTGCCGAGCTACAAAAACTAACACTCCCTCTTATCCAGGAAGGTACTTCTGCTAGAGGCACCTCCTGCATGATCCACATCCTCTGTTGCTGCAACTGCTCCCTCTGAGTTGGAACACTCTACTCCCTCTGTACTAAAACACTCTGTTGCAACCTGCACTACTGAATTATGCTCTGGATCCTGGTGCTCCTCATCCATCAGTGACATCTCGAACTAGGTAGGCCTATTGAGAACGACCTCATGCTCTCTCACTGACACTGACCCAAGTTTCATACTTCCTCTGGAACTCAGCACCAAACTCCCTCCGACTACTAGTTGTCTTAACAACCTATATAATGTGCCCTCCCTGATGCCAATCATCATTGCATCTTGGACACCTGCTCTCTTAGAGCAAATGAACATTGCTCCATCCCAGAACAACACTGTATAGCCCTCATCCTCCAAGGTTGAAACTGAGAGCACACTGACTCTCATCTCTATAACATGCAATACTCTAGCTACCTCCAGAGTATAATCTGACTCCAGTTGGAAGGTGACTGCTCCCACCCTCTTCACTGCTAATCTAATGTGAGCCGCACATCTCACATAGCATGTAGAGT
This sequence comes from Larix kaempferi, assembly GCA_027924585.1. Lineage (NCBI taxonomy): Eukaryota > Viridiplantae > Streptophyta > Pinopsida > Pinales > Pinaceae > Larix > Larix kaempferi. Next base: position 11,116,955 of record BSBM01001055.1, read on the forward strand.
CTACCTCTGAAGCATCCTGGAGCCCTGAACCCTCTCCAGTTATGTGGCATGAAGCTCCACTGTTTATGTACTAGCCACAACTACACCCAAACAAATTAATGAGTGAAAACTCATCAGCAAACTGGGCAGTGAACTCATCCACCTCATCTTTTTCTTCTGTTGTTGCTTCCATCTGCATCTTCTTCCCTTCTTTACCCTTCTTCCTGGTAGGACACTGGCTAGCATAATGGCCAAGCTCTTGACAAGCAAAGAACTGGATCTTACTCATATCCTTCTTTTTGTTGCCACTAGAAGACTCCTCTACCTTATTTCCTTTTCCCTTGGATCTGGAGGCCAAGGCAATATTTTCCTCTTCTTCCTCAACCTCCTCCTGTTTCTGAAATCCTCTCTGGATCTCCTCTTGAGTGAAGTCATCCCAGAACTTACTCCAATCCGGGAGCTTTTCTCTGCCAACCACACATGTGATGAAAACCTCCTAGTCCTTGATGAAGCCCTTCAAGGCTATGCACACCATCTCTAAGTCTGGGATATTGTCCCCAATTGCATGCAACTCATCCTTCACCTGCTTCATCCGAGTGAGATAAGAGGTCATTGTTTCCCCCTTGACCATCCTAATGCTATGGAGCTTATCTCGTAAGGCCATCTTCATGTTTTCATTCTTGGCCTCAAATAGACCTCTCAATGTATCCCACGTCTCCTTGGCAGTATCCTTCTCACCAAGGTGTGAGATCAAGTGGTCTTTTACAATTACCCCATCAAGAAGTAACCTCTATGCTTTGAACTCATTTAACTCATGAGATTCCTTTTCCTTGGCATCTGTTGGTATTGCCACTAGTTTTGTTGAGTTCACTAGATACCATAACCTGCTCTCCTTAAGGATGGAACCCATCCTTATCTTCCATTGTACAAAGTTGGAGACCCCTCCAACCTATCCTCATGCCTCACACTAGAGGCCATTTCTGCTACACCACTGTAACACTATTGAAACTCTGCAAAATTGGTGCTACCTTCTTGGACCTGCAACAAAAACCCTGGTTTACCTGCAATACCTTGAGTCTTCTTACTATGGGATACTCAAAGACCCTGCTCTGATACCATGTGAAATTTTATGTTTAAACCCTTGATTAACAACTTCTTTAATGTTTACTTCAGTTACAACTAGCAGATAACCATATTGCAAACTGAACATTAAAACTGAAAATACACTGTCTAAACAACCATATAAATGCACAATAGAACAAAATAGCAACCACACAAGATACGCAAGGATTTACCCTAGAAACCCCAGTCCTTCGGGGAAAACTAACAAATGTTTGTTGTCTTCTTATTGCAAGATTTGTTTACAACAACACTACAGTAGTCCTCAAGATAAACCCTCCGAATCTGGAACAAAACTCCTGGAAAAGACCTCTAGCCATAGCCTATGGATTTCTGAGACCAAACCACACTGGAAGATGCCCCAAATCCTCTTTGCAAACTAGATAGACAAACTCTAGATCCACCCTGGATCCAATAGACAACAGAGAAGTAACTCTCTCATGGAAAAAATGTGATCTGAAACTTAGATCTGGACTACTCACTACAAGAGGAAACCCTTCTCTTGCAATTGTGATAGTGAACTCATACTCTAACGCTCCTTTTATAATCTCAAACTCATGCAAATACCGTGGACCCAATACCATGGGACCTCCAATACCATGGGACACATAATACCATGGACCCAATACTATGGGACACATAATACCATTTACATGAGCTGTTATAAATCAACCTTTGCATTATATGTCTAGGAATCACCTCGGTTCCTTTTATGTTGCTAGACACCCCCAACATAGAAGTACCTACCGAGCTACAAAAACTAGCAAAAGAGAGAAGAGAGTGCACTAACGTGACAGTGGGTGCATCTCCTGAAAAGTTGTCGATCTTAGCACTATCCCTCATGACCTAATCTAAAGGGTGCTAATCTATGAGGTAACAATAACCCACAATCCAGGGACTAAACGTTATAAAACATAAAATATGATTGTAGCTTCAACAAGATGAAAAGTTGAGCTTGGAAGGTGGGCGTCATGCCCCATCTAACGTGTATTTTTCCCTTAACGCCCTCCTTTAGATGGTACAACCTTCAAAAGCTTTCTTTCAAGGTGGACGATTTGCTCTTTTTGACCAAGATGACCAAGAGTAGTAGTATAATAAAATAAGGTCCAAGTGGGTATAAATGAGGCGTGCTAGAGTGGGTATGACAACCCTTACAAGCACAATCACCTTTACAAAGAATAAAACCATAAGTGTGGTTAGGGGATCCTAAGCCATGTATCCTAATAGATTCACTTCAAGGTGCACCAATACCTACCCAAGGCATAAATGCCCGACATGATGAGGAGTTACCACTCATCAAGGGATAGTCGACAGGGCTACAAGACTAACACACCTTGAAATGAGGACCAAGAGGACCTGCCATGACCAACCAAGGGTCTCGAACCCCGCTAGACCAACACTTTTACATAAAGAAAACCCGACTTGGCCTTTTAAAATGGAAGAAAGACCCTCCTCTTTGGCACATCTGGTAGGGTGTGCTACAAAAAATCTGGGGCGTAACAGGTGTCATCTTTGGTTGAGTGCCCTCTTGGTTTTTTCACCACTAGCATGTGTGAAGGTATATTATTCGCTTGTAGAAGGGGTCATTCCCTCCTTCATGGTGATGGTTGTTTATTGTGGACACATTCTCCTTGGTTTTGATGCTTCTATCATGGGTTAGTGGTCTCCTTGGTTTATGGATTGATGAATTGGCATGGAGTTTGGGTATTGGTTGCCATGTGGACATCATTCATTACACATATGTTGAAGTCACTCCCTTCTTTGATGAGCTATTATGGATCTATTGGTTGGTTGAGGGTTTGATCCCTTGATGTATGGATACAACCTTACAACCTGTTGCACTATTGTTGATGACTTGTTCTACTTTCACATGTGTCGTCATTCATTGTTTTTTCTTGAGGGGCATCCTAGCTTTGAGAGCGGTTATCTTTTGACAGAGTACCTAGAATTGTGACATCTCAACGTCATTAGATACAGAGTGGCCGCAGGATTTCCAAAAAGTGGTTATAATAGAAAATCCGATAAATATTGAGGAAGTTATCAATTCCAAAATTGTCATTTAAAGAGCCGCACCATATTTTTGTTGTGCGTGCCTTTCGGAGCCTTTTCATGGAGTGTTTACCTTATTTGAGGAAGAGCTCCACCTTAACTTTCCAAGATAGAAAATTCGTGGCGCCTTCCAATCTGCCCTCGAACTTGAGGCTAGTTGATGCCATCTCTGAGCTCTAACACACAAACTCCCAAATCTGATAAGCACTACCTTTGAAGCCCTCTAACTGTTGGTCCTAGTTCCTGGTAGTTGGTTCTGACAATTGTTTCTGACAATTGATCTACTGTCGAATCTTTACATCCTCTCAATCAGAGAAGCTCTAGTACCATGTTAAAAGTCCAAACCCTAGGAGATTGTTGTCCTTATGTTCTCAACTAAACAACACTTTTATTTAATTGCAGAAATTAAATTCTTCATATAGTATAACAATCACGCATACAATTGGAAAATAAATGGCTGAAGTATAAACACAATACACATGTAATTACTCTTTCAAATCAGTTTTTCATTAACAAATCAAAACTTACAAGGAAACCTCCACAAGTTGCCAAACTAACAGCTATATGGTACACCCAAAAAACAGGTCTGCACACCTACAAAGATGATCTACTTGCTGAAAAATGAAAAAATTGCCTGCTGCCTGATCTGGTTTGTTGTACAGCCATGTCCATATGGCTGTACAGATTCACTTATACGAAACATGCTTGGAAATTTCTACCTATTTTCCAACTACAGCTCATCTGCTGCGCTCTAAGTCTAAACCTGCTCACTGATGAACCAAGTCACCTCCTGACAAAACTTGTCTTTGAGTGTATGTGTCTAAACCCTCTATCTTGACCTCCCTTATACTTGCGCGGGAACCTTAATCTGCCAATTTATCCACTAAGTTGCACTTAGGTGGATTTCCAGTAAGCAGTCAAAGACTTGAACAATTCAATTGTTCATCACATATGTTCCGACCATGCCATTTTTGGCCCTTTTGTAAATTTGCATGACCATACCCCACGGGGTTTGTAATAAGTGTGCTAGCATGGTGGTCTTTGAGTGACTCGGTTCCCTAGGACTTGACAACCAAAGAAGGTATTCCATGGAGTTGTTTCCCTTGTTGATTATGCTTTGCCTTTAGCCGAGTATAATCGATGAGTTTTTCTCCTGCACCTCCAAAGCTGGAATGCCCAAAGTGGTGGTTAGGCCTTAGGGGGGTATTAGAGTCCATTTTGTAATGTTTATAAGCATGCTAGGCGCTAAATTTTTGTCGTTTGGTCATGTACTAGGTCCCCCAGAAGTTTTAGTCAATTCCGAGAAAAATATTTTTTTTCGCTTTTTTAAGCCATTTTTAATGGTTTAAATGAAAAAATTCAAGTGGTGATAAAAGTGTGATCCAGAGTCGGAATTTGGCGCAGGGATGCTCGTTTTCAAGCTCAGAGCATCCTCTTTACCCTGGTACTTGGTTTTCCTATGTTTTGGGAAACCAAAACGCCCTGTGGAGCAGTTTTGCCTATCAGAACTACAGAATGGCACTTTAATTGCTAATGGTGCTACAAATTGCACCATTATAAAAATTTAAAATAATAAAAAAATGAATGTCACATGCCAAATTGACATGGCATGAGCCATTTGAGTTGGGCGACTATAGTAAGGAGAGAAAACATATGATTTTAAAAGTCAAAGTGTAAAGATTTAAAAGTTAGCATTGTTCATTTGCGCTCCTCAGATTCACGTGGGTCGGTCGTACGGATGTCTGGATGGATGGTTCGAATTGCGGGCAGCTACATCATCGTGGCATGGCCCAAATGGTAAGCTTTTAAGTGAAGATCCAACCGACCCCACCTTCCAACGTAAGCCAAGGTTAAGTGATGCACTTCTCCTCACGTGGGCTTCATCTCCACTCAACCATGTACAGAATCGGGTGACGGCTGATTGGTGGGGGAGCCTTCCTCTTGTGAGGTGGCACAATCCACTTGGATTAGTTGCTATTTACAACACCCAATCGAATTCTCAAGCATAAAGCCATCAATTCGTGGAAACATCACATGGTTCGACCTCTTCTTCACTCACGAGTTGGCTCCACAACACAGCTGCTTCCTTTTTGGTTGATTTTTTCCAAGTGAAGAGGCACAGCCCTATTGGCTTTGAGCTAACTTGCTCTACAATCTAGGAGGCTGCCCTCCTTAGGGTTTTGCGCCCTAGATTGCTCATTGTGTGCTATAAATTGAGGAGCTTAGCTCCATTGTAAAGGATCTGAGCATTGAACCTCTCTTCTTGTAACCTTTTTATTTGAAATAAAGTTGAAAGGCTTTGGAGGCTGTATGCTGTGCAGCTGTCTCATTGGATGTATGTTTTGTTGAAGTTTTGAGGTGATATCTTACTAGTCACTTGTCATTTTGCAAAAATATTTTGTGATTATCTAGCTTAGATGGCCTTTGTGCCGATAGTGTAAGCATTCATCGTTTTGATTTTCTTATAAATGTTTGATTAGTTAGAGATAGTGAAGCAACAAGTGTATTCAGTTGTACTAATGCCCTTCAAATCTCTATTAATTGTGTATTCTAGATTTAATCCCTCTTTTTGCAAGTGTTTGTGACAGTACAGGACAAAATCTAAGAAAAGAGAAGGAGTTCAGTTGCATCCTCATCCGCCTTAGATGATTGATTACCTTGGGCTAATTATCGTTGAGTTGCAGGCACATTGGGTTATTTAATCTTTCAATATCGAAGCTGATTTTGTGCTCCTTCTACACTATAAATCTAAAAATTTCTTCGTCACTTGGTTACTTTTGTTTAATGAAAGTTAGATTTGCATTTACATATCAATAGCTTTCTGTCATTAAGCATACAAATATCAGATTTAGATTGCTTTCAAAGTTCATTTTTAAACTAGATCTAAGCACGCAATTCTTTATACTTGAAGTAGGCATTCTTTCTAAAAAATTTCCAAGTATAAAATCTAAAATTTCTTTTGTATTTTATTTGATTAACCCACTGATTTCTGTGTTGTTAGCATGCTGATTTTTAGCAGGTCCAACAAAAAAGAGAAGGAAACTCTGGCCATTTTTTGCCGGAAAGTGCCAAAAACACTTCTTGAGGACCCTATCTCACCAACTCTTCACTCTATAAATTTGTAAGCCCTTAAAGCCTAATTTAAAAGGACTAAGAGGCACTTCTTCCAGCAAGCATTGTAAAAATTAATAAACGAGAGCAAGTGGGCTACACAACGCCCACATCCCATCCCCCCTGGGGCGATTCGCATGTTCATTTTTCGTGGTGTGAATTTTTCTAACATTTTGTGCAGGGTGTATACTTTGATTAGATAGTTAATTTTTGTATTCTTTTCATTAAATAGAGCCAATCTCGTTGCCATGAAGTATGCTCTCACCTCCACCCAAAGGGATCGCCGATTATTGGAGGTTGATCAAAAAGTGACACATAGATTTGGCAGGTTTATTTGTTTTATGTAAGTTATTGATTTAATTTCATATACTGCAAGCACTAAAAATTTGAACGAATATTATGTTGTTTCTCGAAGTATGCTCTTTCCCTTGCAGACACTGGTCCCAGGGAAACCAGAAAAGAGTGCAACAACTCATTAATTCTCAAACATTTAATAATTACTCACATGAATAAAATTAAGAACCCTCAAGATAGTGAAAATCCGGCACTCGAACATTGAGTAAACACGTGGGGAAATTTCTTAAGAGAAGCGGGAACCACTGGAGAGCGACCTTAGGGCACCGTTAAACTACATCCTTGTTGGTGTAGTATTGAACACGCTCTCGAGACTTCGCTCCAGCCCACACGTCTTTGTGAGGAGCCACCTTTGCCCAATTTCCGGACATTACTCCCTGTACCTCACGGTATATCAGGAGCTTCCATTTTCCCCTCTAATCAACTCATCATAATAATTCCTAAAATTGACCAAGAACACAATTGCAAAACATTTACTTTCACAACAACATTTAATTTGACTCTGTTATCACATCCATGTTAGCTGGAGCTACCATGTTGCAGATTGTGTGGTCAGGAACCATACTCCAGATTCTTTTTGGACCAAAGCAGAGATGAGCAGAGGTTACAGTGGGGACATTATGTATTTAGATGGTACAGATTTACTACTGAGCAGCTGTACAGAGTCCCTCTTCCTTTCTCACCTTTGCACGATCCCATTGAGAGGGATAACTTAGCCATATTTTGATGAGAGCAGCACAGTTCAGAGCTAGTTCACTACTTCTTGCCCGCACACAGCAGAGATTAGCCTTCAGATCCACTTACAGCAATAGGTATATGGTATGGCAGGTATATCATTTTATGGTTATTGCTCATGTATTTTGCTTTGAGGGTTGTTTATTTACGTTAGTGCATGGACTTGACATATGATGGCTGACTTGGTGATCTCATGTTTTATTCTGGTGATACTTGTGGCCTATGGTGAGGTCAGTCCACCTCTTTCAGTAGAGACCCCTGTATATGCACATTGGTTTTTGTCCCCTTTGGTATAGATTTGGCCATTCAATTTGTAGGAAGCTGGTTTTGGTTCCACTTATAACTTTCTTCCACTCATCCGACCCATCCATTATTGGCTCTCTTCCCGACTTAGACTTAGATAGGTGGCCTTGAGGACCCTTTCCCCCAGTGACCCCTGAGTATACCGTGGCTCCATGTTGTTTTGTGCCTCGGCTCTTTAGTGTGTGAGATGTTAGAAAAAACAGGATCGCAGAGCAATAATAATAAACAGAAATGAAAATATAATCACACATACACATTACAAGAGAGACACCAATATATCGTGGTTCACCCAAGATGGTCTACGTCCACACTGAAATTGCCAGTCCTTATTATTATACCGTCCAGCAAAGTGAAGGGATACAACCTGCAGCACAGCCGCTGCACTTCCTCTTCACACTCTCTCACAGTCTCTCTTCTCAATCTCAGAGATCTTTACAATGCATAATCCCTAATACATCAACCCTAGCCGTGTTACAATGTCTTTCTTTTATAAGGGAAATACAATGGGAAAATACCATGGGTTATGTTATCAACTGATTTGTACAATAGTTGAAACCTTATTGAGTGGCCAGTGTTGGAACACATCAGTGTTCACTTCCAGAGTATCTGGGTTTCAGATATTTGGGTCTAGCCAGTTTTGTTTTTGAGTCGACATGACCATGGCCCCATGGGGGTTTGTAATAAAGTGTGCTAGTAGGGTCTGAGTGGCTCGGTTCCCCATGACTGGATTAAACAACTAAGGTATTCCAGGGAGTTTTTTCACCGTCAGATTATACTTTGCTTAGGCGAGATATAATCTCTTGGTTTTTCTCCCGCTTCCTCCAAAGCTGGAATCCCCGATTTTGGAAATTTTTGCCATGGGGGGTTATTAGAGTCCAACTGTAATATATAAACCTATTAGACACTATTAGAATAGGTTCTGGTCATGTCCTAAGTCTCTAGGACCCCCAGAAAAAAATTTCGAAAAAATTTTACCGGACGCGTCGGAATTGGGGTTTTTAATTTTTTAATTATTTTTAAATTTTAATTAAATTTCTCTATAGTTTAAATAGAGAAATTTGAGTCTGTAATATGTCAGTCATCCGGGGTCCGAATTTAGTGTTTGATGGCTCGTTTCATAAGCCAAAAATCACACATGACCCATGGACCAGCTAAACCCAACTTTCGGTTGTCAATTCAGCCTCATAATTAATATTTTCTCTAAAAAGCCATTTACAGAGAAATTATTAATTAAAATAATAAAATTGAATATTTTGGAGATAATCCAAATCTCTCCAAAATTAATCAATTTGATTAAAATAAAAGGCTAAATGACATGGAAATAGACATTTATGAAGATTCCAATCAACTCCAAGTGGTTTAAGTCAACTATCCAGTCACCAGCAAGAGATCTCCTTAAGCCAATTCGCCCTCTTCCATGCAAAAGTCGATTTGGTGAGTTGTCAAATGTTAAATGGTTTGGTGGATTTGCATTTAAGTCTAGAGTAGGCGCCCTCATGACTCATCAATCACCATTAGCTTGGCTCTCCTTGCAATTCGAATTAGTACCTACCTTTTCTCCACTTGTCACCCACCAACTAACTCGCACCCCTCCTTCTAGCTCATGTCATTCTACCCTAGCCTCACGTGTATCCTTGTTGTAACTTGTTTATTGGATAGTGATACTTCCCATACCTACCACCAAAGTCGAGCTTGCCACCTATCCTTTCAACCTACCAACAAGTCGAGTTGTCCATTGTATAGCTCTCCAAGCTTGGATTGGATTGGAATTCGAACTACATGTCTATTTTCATTGGCTCTCACTCAAGCCAATTCGACCTAGGGTTTTAGCCTTTAGTTTTATTATAAAGAGAGGCCCTTTGGGGTTATTATCTCATGGAATTTTTGATGTAAAGTTACTCTGCCATTTTGTGATTGCAAAGCCATTGGCTTAAGGAAATAAAGCGACTTTGGAGGTCTATATGTTGTCAAATGCTTTTCATGGAAATGTCTTCATAGTATCAAGGTGAATTTGTTCTTGTTATTTGCTTGTAATCTCATATATTGATCTATAATTTGCTTAGAAGGCTTTCTTAAGCCCATAGGATGGGCATTTGAATACAAGTTGTCCATTTATGTTTGGTTTAAGTGTGATTTAGAAGTAGACTGTAGTTGGAAATACCTACACTATTCTAATCCCACTTTTATTATGCATACTATTATGATCGAGATGTGTTTATGAGTGATTGCTTGTGCAAATCCCACAGGTTTGAAGAGAGATTTGAGCTAGGTTGCATCTTTCATCTCTTCAAAAGGCCTACATTTTCTAACAAATTGTGTGTGCTTCAGGATCCTTCTAGAGTCAATCTCAAGCATTAAAGGATTTGGCAAAAAGCCTAAGTCTAAGATTCCATCTTTCAAACTCATTTAAAATCAACTTGGTTACTTGTTCCTTAGGCTTCCCTTTCTTCAAAACCCTCTTGTCTTCTCCTTGAGACCTTTTGCATTTGCTTGCTAGCCCTTTCCTCCTTTCCCTAATTTAGTCCTATCTCCCACATTGCTCTCGTCCCTTTTCTAGTCTTTGCCCTTCATTGCATTCGTCCTACCTAGTTTTAGCTCTCGTCCCACTTCTAGTTTCTTCTCTTCATTGCATTCGTCCATCCCCATCTTTGGCCTCTCGTCCCATCTCTAGTCCATCCCTTAGTCCCTCTTCTTCATTCTATTGTGCCCAACTCTTTAGGTTATCTTCTCCTTCCTCTCGTCCCATTAGTTTGGCCCTACCTTCTTCCTCTCGTCCACTCTAGTTTCACTTTGCAAATATTAGATCTAGTTTAAATTTCAAATTTTGTTTTATTTTCTAACACCTAATGGGTATTGGAGTTGCTTGTTTGTGATAGATTTTTCTTTGAGAAAAAATAGCATTGAGAAGTGTTGAAGCAAAGTAAAAGAAAGAGACTTCTAATACAAGAAGTCATCTAGAAACCAAAAGGGCAATCCAAACCAGGACTAGTATTTATCCTTTGTAATAGTTCTTAGAAGTTTGTTTTAAATATTTTCCAAGTTATTTCTTTCAAAGTCCCTACAAGGGTTTCATTCCCAAGGGCATTTGTACTCTCATAATAAAGTTGCAAGTGGGGTTTTTAAGCCCCCACACTCACTTCCCCCATTTGGGGAAGTCTTATAGTCTTCATTGAGTGGTTTGATTTTCTAGTTTAGATCTTTAATATGCTCTTAGATTAGTTTTCATTTCAATAAGTTATCTTGGTTATATTTTCCGATTTTACTTACCCCCATGCTCTCTCGAGTACGGTCTTTGACCTGAAAGAGATTCTTGGGTAGATTAGAGTTCATTTTCTGTTTAGTACTTTACTTTTCATCTTGTATTTTCTCTTCCAAACCTTGACTAGAGAATAGCTAACTTTGGGATTGTATCCCAAAGGCCACATAGTCTTGTGGTAGCTTCTCATTCCCCCATCAGCTTCTTGTGGACATCCAGCTAGCTGGAAGGTTTCCAAGACTGGTGGCTTCTAGTGGTTGATCTTGTTCGGAGATTGATCCCACTTTTAGATTAAAATTTGTCTTGTAGAACACTAGAGTTTCCAGTTTCATTTTATCTTGCAAGTAGTATTGTTAGCAATTTTCCATATCTTACTGATCTATCATATTGTTTAATTATTTAAAGTTGAGATATCTTGCTACTACAAACTACTTTTTGCTTCTTAAAACGAACCAAAGTCTCTTGAACTTGGCCAAATCCAAGTCAAGAGCACCCTCTATCGGAGGGCATTATTAGTCTTGCATTTTTCCCTGCATTAGGCATTTGTTAAATAGCAAGTCTTTTGAACTGTGGTCATAAGATCAAGTCAAGAGCGCTCTCTGTCGGAGAGTTGAACAAAGTGCTCTAATAATAAAAAATTTCCACACATTTTTCCCTTTTAATTAATTTATCTTGGTTTCTGTCCTACACCCGTATGCTCTGCCAACCGGAAATGGTTGGGCTAGTACTCAGAAAGGTGTAAGACTTGTTAATTTCACAAGCGATAACATTAATTAAAATTTTACCCAAAACCCCAACCAAGACAAAATTACTGAGTTCTTCCTGAAGAGGTGGTGCCGGGAATCCACTGTTAGACTCGAGGGCGGTCAAGCCGCAAGCACACTTGCCCTCTTTGCAATCTAGGTGCTCTCGACCTATCACCTAAAAGGTTGCCAGTGTTTTTATTGGTTAAGGTTCCATTCCTTTTGATACCTTTGTTCTTAGCCTTAATAATCAAGACCACTAAAATCTTAAATTTACCAAGATAAGCTGCAAAATGTTCTCAAAAACTTTTATCTCAAACACTTGTATCAAGCATTTTACAATCACTTTTACATTTTGACTCCATAAGGCACTGGTCCTTCATCACAATATTTTATTTGCTTAATATCAATATTGGAGTACTTGTTTTGATTTGCGTAAAGAGTGATTTATTTCTTATCCAAGTGTATCTCTCATCTTCTATTTTGCAACGTGGATTGCGTTATCTTGTTTTTATTTAAAGTATTTTTGTGTCTCTCACTTTCAAAAAACTCCTAAACAACACCCATCCGCATCACAACACCAAAAACATTTTTAAACACACAAGAGCCTTAGACAACTCTTTTTTAGGGATTACCCCCTTGGCTTCGTTAGGAGTTTGCCTAAACGGAGGAGCTGGGATTCAGGTGACAGTACTTGGCTCATTGCTTGCCCCGAAGGCCACACCTCTTTCACTTGTAGTATAGAGACAGCTTTCAAAAGATTTCCGCTGCTGGTGTGCAATCTGGCGGACAACAGGTTACCCAAAAACCATGGGCCCGTAAACGGTTGGTGAAAACAGCCCCAAAAAAATTTCACGGGGGCCTGCTGAGCCCCGCACCCCCGAGAGCACTCCCCCGGACCCTCTGGGGATCATGCCGGGATCATAACCAAACCTGGGGTACAAACACGGCTGAATCATCATCTATGAGACTGAAGATCTGGCTCCACAACCAACATGAGATGCATTTTCAAACCTAGGATTTACTCCTGTCGGTTGCCCCCAATGTTGTAATGCAGTATAGGATTGTGTAGACTCACCGGGTGCTCCCCATTAGTCCTCAAACCATGCACACTTGCCTCATTACTTTGCAGTATGTGTATCATTGTTCTATCTAATGAGAAATGTATGAAATGTGAAATCCAAGAATGTATTTCTTAACACACACGGATCATAAAGCCTATGAAATGTAAATCCAAGAATGTGTTTGTCAACACACACGGACAAAGACTAGCTATATCTATTTGAGCAAGTAATGGTTATTCCTCACCGAGTCCAAAAGGACTAGGAGGTGAGATGGAGTAAGGGACGACTAATTCTAAATGTCCCCCAGAGTCTCAAGTTACGGTTTGCCGGACACCCAGTCATGGCGGCTCTAGAAACGATCCTCACGGAGTCTGTTGCAAGCACAGATGTGAGTTAGAAGGTGCATGTTAGAGTCTAGTGGTAGTTTCCCTACACTATACCCATTTGTGAGGCACCGCCCTTCCCTCTGTTTCTCATGATGTACTTATGTTATTGGGTCATGTTTTCCCCGCTTATCCGAAGGGTCACTCAGTCTTGGTCTTTGTCATTCCCCTATCCTTGAACCTTGTTGTCCACCTCACCCAAAGCTAGCTCAATGACCAAATCTATAAGTGTGCATAGCAGTAGAGTCTTGGTTGGAAGTGGTGGGCCCACCTCACCTTGGGCCCATTTTTGAGATATTGTTTATTTATGATCACCATATGTTTGTCATTTTATGCTCATAGTTTTTGTACTAAAATAATTAAGGGAGCCCTGGCATCCCATGTGCATGCAGAGACATAACAGTTCAACCATTGTCATTTTTTACCAAAGTTGACTCGGTCAAACTAGCTTGACTAGGCCCAAAATGGGCCCCGAAAAAAGTTGGAACCAAAACTTTGATTTTGGTTATTGGGTATGCATTGGGGTCCCATACAAACCCCCAAGTGTTGGATCGTCAAAATAGTGAAGCATCTATGAGATTTTTAACTATTGATGGCCAACAGGGCCATACTTTAATTAAAAATGCTTGAAATTGGGCAAATTGGGTCTAGATGATGGATCATGGTCGCTCTAGTGACCATTCTTAGTACATTTGGGACCTACGATCACATTGGAACAGACGGCTCATCAATCTGAGCAAAAAAAGTGGGTCAAAAGGGCAATTTTCATCTTGAGCTATGTGAACCAGCAAATAATTAAAGGAAAAATCAAAATTGGCTATGTTAAACTTTAACATGGTAAGTGCAATGTTGTGTAAAGGTAAAAGGGTCTCTTATTAGCATTTTTACATAGTTTGGACATGCATTATTTGGTGTGGAACCCTCCATTCAACCCAGCTATGCATATGGGGCGAATTTACCCATATTTGGGGGGTTTTGGGCATGCAAAATTTCATCTTTTGGAAATATTATGTAATGAAACTTTGGGCAAGGGGTCTAAGGGGATAAAACGGCCTAAAGCCACCCCTTAGACACCCTCTCACTTGTTATATGGACCCCACCTTGGTCCCTCACTCTCCACATGGGCACAATAGGGTAACTCGCCCCCCCCCCCTCTCTATCTCATTCGATCTCAACCATTCGTTTTGGTGATGGTGAGATTGAATCTCATCCCTTCATCTTGGTGGGAAGGGTTTTTGTATGAGTTTTCTCTATTTAAAGAGAAGCTCTCTCATTTTGTACTTCTTCTTGGCACTCTTACCATTTGGAATAGAGAGAAAACGATTTGCAGCTCCATACTTGTGTTCTTGTGGTGATTTCTCATGAGATGTTGATTGTCCTTGTTATCTCAATGCACTAAGAGAGGTTGTGGTTGTATTCAGCTTTGTTTCTTACCATATTTGTGGCAGGCGAGGGTTCTCGGAGAAGGGCGCATCACTTAGACACCATTGCTGCTCCACTCTCCGGAATTGGTCTTCAAAGGGAAGTGTTTTGCTATTTATGTCAAGAATTTCCTTTCATTTCTACTTACCTTGCTGTAGTTTTCCTTGCTTGTTCAACAATCTGATTTATGTCCATTGTTTTGGCAGGCTAAGGAGAGCGAAATTGTGAGACTGGGCAAATTCGATTTCACCTGGGAGCTTCAACAATTGCTCTTATTTGATCTTTGGGCCACATATCCTCAACAAATCAGAGATATCACCCGGTTCCAAGTAAGCATCTCACTTCTTTCTCTTGAATTTCATTTTCTAGATGGTATAGAGAAATCTTCACAAGCTAATAACCCTTAAAAATTCACATCTCCTTTTTTAACCGTAGGATTTTATTTCTGTTTTAAACCCGCTTTTGTTTTGCTTAGAAAACCTCAAATCCAAAACCCCATACCTTTCCGACTCCATTTACCCACTTTTTTTGGCACTAGTCACTTGCTGGCCTGTGCCCTACTTGGGTGTTTTTGGTCATTTTTCCCTTGGTTGTTTGGTTTTGGGTTTGGGTAGGCTTGGTTGTTGTTTTACTTGTTTAATCATCATCTAAAACCAAGTTAGAATCACTAGAAGTGTTGATTAAATCGCTGATTTTATTTCAGCTATGCATGCCTGGTTAATTTGAGTCATTTTCCCCCATAGGCAAAAATTTATTCTTCACTTCTAACTTAATTTTGCTCCCTGATTTAATTTCCAGCCATCTATTACTTCAATTCTACCATTTTTATGCTCATATCAGATATGAAATAAATCAATTGGATGGTCTAAATCAGAGTAATAGGAATCGGGGGTCACTCACGATTAATCGCGAGTCCCAATTCAGTCTTTGCCCAAATAATCTGAGTCAAATCGTTCACCAATGAATCGGCAACGGCAGACTCGACGGCTGTGGGCGGGCTCGACAACGGATTTTGTTTGCTCGACGGCGGGTTTTTTTGCTCGACGGCGGATTTTAGAATGGCATGTCAAAATTACCAATGAATCGGCGACGACAGACTCGACGGCTGTGGGCGGGCTCGACAGCAGACTCAATGACTGTGGGCGGGCTCAACGGCGGATTTTGTTTGCTCAACGGCAGGTTTTTTGGCTCAACGACGGATTTTAGAATGGCATGTCAAAATTACAATGGGACCTGGCTTCCCTGAGCTAAACCTCTATTTTGGCTTTCACGCTAAACCTCTATTTCGGTGGGCAATCAGCATCGAGCACTTAGCACGGGGAGTTTTCTTTAGCAGGCACTCAGCATCGAGCTTCACATCAAACTTGCCAAGCACATTTATTTCTATATATATATTGACTTTTGATATGCTATATACCTTGGTTTATTTTATGTTATAAATTAAATTATATTGTTTCCTAAATGTTATTTATTATATATATTAAATATAATTTTTTAAATAAAACATATAATTATATATAATATGTTTAGATAATCAAATATAATTTTTTAAATAAAACATATAATTATATATAATATGTTAATATATAATAAAATATAATTTATATTTTAATAATATTAATATTAATGACGGGGAGGCAGGTGCGGGAGGGATTATTTTTGATCCCGGAGGAAAAAAAGTTGCAGACTTTAGCTGGGGATTAGGCACACAAACAAACAATGAAGCAGAGTGGTTGGCGCTATATTATTCTCTTGAGCTAGCCATATCTTTAAACATTGTAAAGCTGCAAGTGATTGGCGATTCCAGGCATGTAATCCAGAGCATGAAAAAAGATAGCAACTTGAAAGGCGCCAATCGGAAAAATCTCCGAAAAAGGATTGAAAATCTTCCCCTCCCAATCGACATTCTCTTTTTTCACATTCTAAGAAGCCTCAATTCAACTGCTGACAGGCTAGCCAATATTGGAACCACTTTGGGAATGGGTCAGCTTCTTCAAAATAATGTCTCAAAGCATAAGTTCATTCCATAAATCTCATGTCATAACTCCCATCGATCTAACGTGGAGTTCAAACTCGAATTACTCGGGAAGGAGGTTAGCGTCCCGTGGAAGGCATAGGGTAATGTGGGCTCGCATTCTCCAACAAATGGCGAGTACCAAGGCAGGTGGCACCTCACCTAACACCAGAGCTCTCACGCCCCAGCATTTATTGCTGCAGGGCGGTCATAGAAGGCCCTCTCTCGCGATGGATCCGCATTTCAGTCTTCCGCTCGGCCCTAGCCTTCAGCAGCTTAGCATTTCCGCATCTGAGTGCACGTTTCGGCAGCCTGAAGAAGCCCATCGCCGCAGCTCAATGGAGGGAATCAGGCAAGCGATTGCCACTCTCAGTCAGGTTACGTCAGAGGTTAAAGTTTATCTCTGCAGGACTTACTCAGTGGTCTGCAACATTGTTGATCAGAACAAGGAACAAATCACGGAGTTCAAATATATTCACTCCCGTCTCTCCTGCGTGGAGTCCCGTCTGGATGATGTCGAAAGGAACACTATAGAGCTATTGGGAAAGGTTCACAGCATAAAGGAGGACCTCTCAGCCTTCATTAGCAAAACTCAGTACAGCCAGATGCAGGAAGCGCCGTCGGTGAACCAGGGAAGAATGGAAGCTGCCTCCTTCTTGCAGCAGAATTATAGATAGATTACCCTCTCAGAAATTTTGGAATGCTCTTGCAGGTTTCTCTAAAATAGCCCCCTTCTGAATGTATTTTTGTATCTTGTTATGTAGCCAGTTTGTAAGGGTATATCCCAGTAGAATGAATAGGAACTTCAGGATAATTAGGAGCAGAGACAAACTCCTTGCAAAATCTGCAATTTTCCTTCTTTTGAAGCAGATTTATGGCTCAATTTTTGTACTGAATGGCTGTGCACAGCCTTTTACATATATATATAAATTACCCTGTTTCTGTTAAAAAAAAATATTAATATTAATGAATCCAATGTCCAAGAATTAAATATTTTGGGCATCTATTGATATCATTTGGACATTTATTGATATCTTGCAGTATATGGACATGGCTATTTTTAATATCTATGATAATTATTATTTTTTTAATTCAAACTGTGTATAATATATTTATATATTTAATTTTTTGTATTTGCCGATTTTTTCCCGATCCGATTCAAACTCTTCGCTCTTTTGCCTCACCGATTTATTGCCGATTCCGAGTCTGGGAACTTTGGTTTAAATTCACTCACAATTTCAGTCTTCCGGTTGGAAAGAGTCTTAGGATGTTCTAGACACTTCTTCTTTGTCTTTTCTCGTTTATTTGGGGTTTGTAAGTGTCTGATTTTGAGTCTCAACCATAGCTGGTTGAATAGGGTCTCCCCCTTGATTAGGCTACGTGCCTTGTCTCAAGTGACAAACACCCTGTCCGGAGTGACGACTGCTCTACCGATCAGTGGACTTGGTGTTTGCAGGTGTCACCTGCCTAGCTGACCTCCTCTACCGTCCCGGATGGGATACATCTAGAGGCAACTAGTGTTTGTGTGATAATAGAATCCACGGCACTGGTCTCTGATTTTGGTTATTTACTTTTAAATAATATCTTGTCGTGATACTTATATTCATATGTGCTACGTAATTATCTTTATTTTGCAATAGTCTTGATCAAATGTTTTAACTCCAAAAACTCCTAAGTAACAGCTCTCATCTAGAAGAACTAAGTATCTAAAGCCTTAGTAACATTAATAGGGTCTTCGCCCCTTGGCTTCATTAGGAGTTAAGCCTAAACAGAGGAGTCAAGATCAAGTGACAGTACTTGACTCAGACTTGCTCCCAAGGACGCGCCTAGCAGCTTGAAGATTTTTGCTGCGTTACCCCCAGGTGTGTAAGAGGCGGAAACATGCCAAAACCCTAGTCTTTCAGTGAGATGTAAGGTTGAGATTAGTCTAAATCATTAGTGTATAAAAATACACTTTACTAGACTCATAACTAAATATAAAACTTTCACTTTATTATTTAAGTGAATTACAAAAAAGATTTAACTCGGACTACTTCCAACACATTCACACTGAACCTGTGGAGAAGTTCCTATCCGAGCAACATTCTTCAACAGTGCCCAACATGGAAAACCCTAACCCCAAATCTATTTTCCTAGAGCAGTGTGCCTACTCCTGCATGACAATACTCTTCCTAGGATGGAATGCCCAGCTGAGGAGAGAACAAGCATGCATTCATGCATTCTCCAAGGATTCTGCACCCAACATATTCTAGAAAACCTTCCCATGCACAACGCTCTAAAACTAGAAAATAAGTTCACTTCCAAAAATAAGAAAAGGCATGTGACTTGTCCCAAACTGAAATAATACTTATGTTATCACACAACTTGTAGTTGTCCCTAAAGGTATCTCATCCGGGATGGTAGAGGAGATGGACAACTAAAGAGGTGACCCAAGAGATGCCACGGTTCCCAATGCAAGCTGGGAGTCATGTCAACCGAGGCACTCTTCGCTTTAGATCGAGATGAATCAAGACCTAGGGGGAGACCCTATAACCAATCAAAGATTATTGGACCCAAACAAAGGTTCCTAGGGATATGTAAAAGACAAGTTACGGAAACCAATGCAAGGTTAGGTGGACCTAGAAGTTTAAGTATGGTTGAAGGAGGTTTAAGGAATGACTAGTGCTTCAACCTATGAATGATTTAGGTCACATGATAAGATAAGATGACAAGATCTAGTACCATGAAATACACATGTGGGACCCACTTCCTTGGGATATGGAAATGGCTCAAATGGGACCCACAAGGTGAAGTTAGGGGTGCAAATGGTACTAAGAGGTATGTGAAGAGTAGATCTATAGATCTAAGGTGAAAATAGAGATACCCACATATGGGATCTAGTAATTGACACACATCCCAAGGAGTGCAAATTGCCCTAGGTGGACTAGTGCCTTGATGGATGGGCTTATGGAGTCAAAAGAGATGTGGAAATGTAGATCAGGACACCTAGGATGCAAATCAAGTGGGCTATTCAAGATGTGATGGTTGGATCTTAGTAGATCTAATATTTCACTATGTGACCCAAGTGGACAACAATCCCCAAAATGAGGAATGATACCCCCAAGGCAGAACTTCACAAAGTGAGATACTAGGTAGGGGTTTCAAGGTATGCTCTTTTCAAATCAAGCGGGATCACAACCACCCATGTCCTAGAAGTGGGCAAATTCAAACACCCAAGGAGTGCGACTTTGCCCAAGGAGGGCTAAAAGCATGGCAAGGTGTGTCAAATCAAGACCAATGGCCACCAAATTATAGATCCAGGTAGTTTAGGCAAGTAACAATGTGGACCTTGAAAATCAAGGGCATCCAATGGCTAGATCTCCATAGACCTGAGATTTAAAATGCATCACCAAATTGACCCAAGTGGGGCACAACCCTCAAAATGAGGAATGGGGCCCACAAGGCAAAAATCAACAAGGTGAAGCACTAGGGGTAGGTTATCAAGTGAGGAGAGTGTGAATCAAGTGGGATCTCACCTACCCATGTGTTAGATCTAACCCAACTAGCTTCTCCCAAGGGGTGTGATTTGCCTCAAGAGGGCTATTTTGCCTTGAAAAGTGTGTCAAATGGAACCCAATCACCACCAAACTATAGATCCGAATTGTCATGGATACTATAGAGGTGGGTTTTTAATATCTTTTCAAAAGCAAGGCTAGATCCAAGTAGATCTAAGAAAAACAAAAAAATGAGGGTTTTGATTTTAACGTAATTTTGACCAATGGGATGGATAGCAAGCGAAATCAATACGTACCTTGTAGATCTCACCTCAAAAGCTTGCGGCCTCTTAGCATATGGAGAATTCTTGCCCTAGTTACAATTCCAAGCTTGATCCAAGTGTCTTCAACCAATAGCATCCAAACTCTAGGAGGAAATATGTCTCATGAAAACCTGTAAATCAAACTACATCAAGTTAGATTTGATCTACAAATCCATAAGATCTAAGCATGTCATATCAAGAAAGCAATCAATGGACAAAGCACAATTGAAAAACTCCCTCTCTATGAAATCGATTTGCCCATGGGGGATGTGAGCAACCCCTACAATCTTCCCACAAAGCAATTCGATGAGCTAGTTTGAGCAATTCGGCCTCCCTCTCTTGAAGTCGATTTTACCTGAAAAACAAACAATGTCTAGAAGCAAGATATCCAAGAACACATGCAAGAGCAACCCAATCAAAGCCAAGAAGAGATCTCCAAAATATTCTTTTCATTCCAAGTTTTCCAGAGCCCAAAGGTGAGCTATACAATAGGGGGTCTCCTCCTTATATAGGATAATAAAGACCAAAACCCTATACCACTTTACAATACAACATGAAAATGAGTGGTTGAGATTAAAAGATCTCAATACATAATCAATGGCTAAGATGAACCATAATAACATAACACATGGATCACTCAAAAAGGTGATGACGTCATAGCTAAAAGATACTCAGGGAGGGTGACGTCATCCACTAAAGGGGGTAAAAGTACAAAAGCCCACCTCATATGACTAGGACGTGACACATGGAGCTCATGGTGGGGCTAGGAGGCATCAATCCTTACTAGCTCATCCCCATGGCACAATAAAATAATATAATATGTCCAAAATAAATATAAATGATCAAATCTGTCCTCAAAGTCTGTGACAAACAAGTAGTAAAAGGCCTCCTGTGGCCTCTGTGGACCCACCCAAATGATGAAAACTGGCTAGAAGATAGGGGGTTCACCCTGGAAGACCTCTGTGAAAACCAAGTGCCAAAACCTTGCCTCAATTGCCCAAATCGAATTCCTCAGTGACCCTTTTATCCCATTTCTGGACTGCCTCGATAACTATGAAAGTGCTGAAACTGCCTCCTAGGGCACCTGCGCTGTCAAATTGAGCCCACTAGGCTCTCCCAGAAGGGGGGATAAATGGTAATAACAAGTGGCTGGACCACCCCCTTCTCATACAGTGAACTAGCCTCTCATGGCCCCTACTACTCAAGCTGGGAAATCAGCCCCAAATCTGGTCAACAAGTGTAAAACTGCATCTATCACTATTAGAAATGCCCGGAACTGAAAGATAAGTGTCTCATTGGATCCAGAAAACCCAAATCTACTAAGAATGTGTACTCATACACCATGGGTTGCCCTGATGGGCTAACTGTAGGGTCCACCATATATGGACAGTGCATAATCTGATGATCTGAAGTAATAATAAAACCTGCTGAACTGCATCAGTCATCATCTGAATCATATGTCCATCATATAGCATCATCATCAAGAGTATGTGGGACCATCAAATCATCATCCATAAGCATACATGGCCCACATCATCACGGATCCCAAGAAATGACCATAGTCAAACTAGGTTTGACTAGGTCCATATACAACCAAGGACAAATCATATCAGTAGACTAAGAAATGTTCCTCTAATCATACTCACAGCTTAACTTAAAGTATAACATCATTCAGTGGCATTAAACATATTTGTTCATTCCGTTGTTATTTGTATTCACTTGCACAATAGCTTAAATGACAAACTCACCCATCGGACATGGTCTAACTGCTAGCTAAGGATGAAGGCTAGGAACAAGGTTGGGCAAAGGGGGTGACTTGTCTAAACTCAACTAAAAGACACTTTGGACTGGGAGAAAGGGGAAGCTACAAACTCTGTGCTGGACAAAATAAACACGGGGGATGGCTGTGCCTCACAAATGGGTAATTTGTTTAGAGAGTGCTTATTCAACTTAGGCATCATGTCTACATCAAGTTGATCCAGGTTCATTAGGATCATTCAATTTCATTTCATGGCATTTTTGGCCTACATAACCCTTCGGATCTCAGGTGTGCTGATAAGCACAACTAATTGCAGCTTGCATCCAGGGCATGTTTACATATACATATAAGGTCAGCAATTGTTTAGATATAGCTTTTAAAAACCATTGCTTTTTTGGACCTTTCTTATACTCTTCAAGGAGTATTTTTAGCAGTTCATCGCTCTTGCCCTTTTTAGTTTCCATGGGCAAATTTATATAAGTTTCCATAAGTAGTACATGAGCTTTCAGTTTTAGCCAACAACATCTCAAGTGACTAGGGGGAGTTCGAGCCAATGCCAAACATCGAGACAACCGACCAGAATGATTTAGGCCTACAATCCAACTCACCAAAGGCAAGTTTTGTCACCAACTCAGAGCCGAGACACTAAACATACAGGGATGCGGTCCAAACACAGAGGTAGAAAAAGGGGAAGTCCTCAGTACCAGAAAGTCAAGTAAGACAAGTCAAGGTTTAAAGTCAAATAAGGAAAGTCATGTATGGACGGAGTCAAGTGAAGGTGGAGCCTAAGCTAGCTGACAAGTAGTGTCAAGAAAGACTATATCTATGCAAGGTAGTGAACCAGTGAGTTTTGTCAAACAACCTAAATGTGCAAGTAAAAAGTCCATTTTAAATTATTATCAAGATAGTTCATTTTATACAGTTTGCCACATCATGAATTATATACCAAGCCAATGCTGTGAACATGACTAAAATAACAAGATAATAATCCACAGTCAATGATCATACATCCATAGGTCATACAACATCATCATAAGAATAATCATCATATATCATCTGAAACACTGCTGCAATACATCTCTAGGCACTGAACTGAAACTGTATGGAATAAAAGGGTCACATCAGTCATCAAATCTGAACTCTCAAGGCTCAACCTTGACACAAGGTCTAACATAAGTCTGAAAAATACACTGCTTTGATCATGAGTGATCTCAAAATATAAAGTCATCATAGCCAAGCTCTGAATGATGGAAGTTCTGCAATGTGCAGATATCTGCCAAGCAAGAATAGTAGCCCTGCTACTATGGTGTGATAACAACTTCTAAACATAAAATAGCACTTAGTCTAAATCTACGGAAAGCAATCTGTTCTAAATCTGAAACAACAATTCTAAATCTGGCACTGAAAGTCTAATCATAGCACATGCATGCATACCGTATGCATATGCCACACACTCATACTGAATGCTTATTGCTACTATGCGGCCTTAGAGGCTGTCTGATGCTGCTGTGGCTCCACACACAAAAGTCCATGCTGCACAGAAGTTGCTACAGGACTACTGAACCACTGCTGAACTGTGCCACTCTCATCTACTGCATCCTAACCTGCACCTGGCTGGAAGATGGAACTGCTCATTGCACTGCTGCTGAGGCTGCCAAAGGAGAACACTTTGGAACAACACGTAAAGCTAACACACTCTGGGAAAAGAACTAAGCTTCTGATGCATTATAAATATATGCACTTTAAGGAAATAAAATAAAGGTACAATATAAGTCTTTATACACACACACAATAGAGTGAAATTCGTGATCAGAAGGCAAGTAACTTAAATACTAGAGGAAGGCAATTCACTTTTGGAAAGGAAAATCATAAATGTTTAGAGAGTGTAGAAATCCACCCCTACTGTGGGGTAGTTATAGGATATACTAATACAGTTCTTCAAAATTTCTTTTGTTATAAGTCAGCTTGGTAGTCCAAATTTGGAGTTGTCACTGAAATGTTGATTGGCCTGTCTCAAACTTCTAACCGGAAGTCAGCCCCTTTTAGCATTGCTTATGGGAATGTACCTTTTCTCTGGTGATTAGGCTGTCCTTTGTTACTCAGAATAAACAAGATGCCAGTTGATTGTTTAATTGGGGCTTTTTTACTAACACAGTAACAAAAAGAGTAGCAGAATCAGAAGACTTTTATTTTTTTCAAAGAATTGTGTCTTTTAGATATGCACAGGTCTCCAAAAAGTTTAGGACCACTTGGGTAAAGTTTTGAATGTATGCCACTTCTAAACCGGGCTGAATGTTAAAGGTTTCTCACTAGTGGATAATATTTCAGGGGTATGCTGTGAGACAGATGTCTTAGCCTTTAAGTTGTAATAAATATATCTTATTACACCACTAGAATTGAATTGGAAAGCTGTTCTGTGGACCACAAGTAAAACCCAAACCTATACAACCGTTGATGGGAAAGATGGCTGCAATGCCATATTTACCAAGTTTCTTCATTCAAAATATTTGGGTACCAACTTCCAAGCTCTAAATACAAACAAAAGAAAATCCTTAATCTCATCGGCATCTCAAACAATCTAAAAGCTCAGGTATTATGGTCATTGGCAAACTTTTAGAAAGGAAATAGAAAGACAGATAATTTTGCTGCCAAATCTTAGTGTTTGATTGTTACTAATATCCTCTGGTCATGATTTGATGTTGCACGCTTTTGTAAGACAGCCCAATCCTGTATGTCAAGAAACCTTTTAAGTTTTAGATGACAAAATTTTCCTAACTGAGCTGCCCATACCAGCAAAATGCCAACTTTTTTTCGACACAAGCAAAAATATACTATTGCATTGGAAAAAGAGCATAGAAATTTGCATATGACAGATAAGTCTGATTACAAAAAAATTCACAGTGGATTCTATGAACATTCATGTATTCAGCATTCACATAATGTAATAGATCAAGCCATAGGGAAACCTACCATGAACCCAACTTATGATTTCCTGTATCTTCCGATAGGAAACCTGGGAAGATGGATAATGAAAGCACATAAATAATAAAGATATCGAGCCCATAATCAAGGTTCTGCCTCAGCAACTCCCTATTATGTAGACGTTCTGGAACTTCCATGTCCTTATCCTTCATCACATAAAAATTCACATTAGAAACTGCATTTTTTCAGTAGTTCATACTTCATACTCAGTCAATAAAGAAAGTGAATGAGCATGATGAAGAATTTATTTCTGTGTATTCCAACTCTTATGTCTATATTTTTCAATTTTGGTGTTTACTGGAAGTAATATAAGTTGCATTAAAAAAAAGTGGCAGTCTTTACATTTTGTGATAGGCTGATGCCTCCTGCTGCCAGGTCAGCAGCGACAGTCTTTGATCCCTCAGATGCCGCCTTAGAACGGTAATAGTTTACAATTTTTAGGCGTGGAAAGACCATTGCGTAGAGAAGAACACATCCTAGCTCAAAGACGGTACATATTGCAAAGAATAACACTACGAAACAAAGTGCAATATCAGTCCAAGCTTTAACAAAAGCAAAAGTGATAAATAATAAAACCATTTTTCATCTTTTTTATCTCCCCGTGGAAAAATGATACATATTTCTGAACATGTAAATGCTCTATTTTTTCAAAACTAAACAGAGTGGCTGAAAAATAGTAAATCTTGTTGTTGTTATAGCTATGTGAGGCATCCTCACTAGCCCAGCTGACCTACAGATGTAAAACAAACATTAAATGTATTTTTTATATTGCAAAAGGACAAGTCGGCCCAGTAAGGGAATTTTACAAAAAGTAATGTATAAATAGAAGTGCTGGCTCCCTCATTTTTTATCATCCAACTCAAGCAAGTTCACTCAAGTGGAGTAGTTCGCATTTTCTGGGTGCTAGAAGACAAGTGTAGCTGATTTCTTGGGCATTGACTCATTTTGTACTTTTTATCTTCTTTGTACTAAATCTCAGAGTAAGAAAGGGTTGCTAGGTTTTTACCGAGTTTGGGTTTTCCCGGGGTAAAGTGTTGTTTATCTTTTATGTGCATGGTTATTCTTTCAGTGATCCTTTTATTGCTTATATATTATGCTGCTATAACTAAAACATTAACATGGTATCAGAGCTATGTTGATACAAAGACTTCATAGCAAGCTTCAGGTATGGCATCATGAGAATCTTCACTTCACAGGAAAACTAACTGTTGTAGGTCGTATTCTTCAAGCTTCCCATGTGTATTATGTGTCTTTTTGGTTCCCTAGTCGAGCTTAGTTTTATCATCTTCAGCAAATTCCGTAGTCGTATTATTGGACCAAGTATGGAGGTGTTAGAGTTCTACCCTTAGTTGCTTAGGATTTTTGCACTATTCCTAGAGATGAAGGTTGTTGGACTTGATTGATGTTGTAGCTCAAGGTAGTATTCTAGCAGCCAAGTGGGTGGTGAGATGCCTAGAGGGATCAATGCCCCGGTAGGTTTTGTTTCATCATAGGGTTCTTTCAATATAGCATATTGACAAGATTCATGGGGTTTTGGGTCTATGTGACATCATCTCCTCCCCCTCCTTGTTCCAAATTGGTGGGTCCATTATGTTTCAGAATATTTGGGAGATCTAGAGATTGGTGTCTGGGTTGGTCCAATGGTAGTGGGAGGGTAGTCTAACAAGTTGGGATCTTTCCCCCCACTCAAAATGAAGCTAGTGTGATCAGGGGGGTTGTGTGGTAGGGTTTTCTTGTTTTCAAGCACATCAACTAGGTCAGAAAGGTATCTTTTATTGGCTTCATTTATGGGACCCTATTGCATAGTCATGGAAAGAGTGGAGATCACTTCTGCAAGAGTTTGAGCTCCTGACCTCTGATCAATCTTCCATCATGGAGCCGCATGCCTTTATTTTGGATTTTGAGTTGTTTAAAATGAATATTGGTATGCTAGGTCCTTTTGGGAGGGACTAGAGGTGGGGTTTTGGTGAACCACTGCTGCAACATGACTCTTGTCGTCTCTATTTAGCACTTCATCGGAGGAACCCCCTCTTTCCTATGCTTAATGCAAGGTGGACTTTGTTAGATCTAGAAATCCACTAGGTAGATCTATGTTGCGTGGGAGCTACCCCCCACCCCCTCGCTCCCGCTCCCGAAGCTCGCTTCCTTCGGAAGCCCGCTCCCAAAACGCTCCCAGTTTTGGGAGCACACTCCCAAGGCACTCCCGAGGCGCTCCCTACCTCTCCAATACTAAAAGCTCCTATACTAGGTTGATCATTTGATGACAATGTAATGGTACCTCCCTTCATCGCCAAGCTCATATAAAAGTAGTTATAGTTGATCATTTGATGATAATGTTACAAGTTATAACTACTAGATGATTGATGTTATATGGTTTAATCCATGTTTTCTATAGCTAATTCAACATCCTACATGTTTTTTAGATATAAATACATCAAAATATATACAATATAAAACATGCTCCCGGAACGCTCCCAAAACGGGAGCTTTTGAAATTTTCGCTTTTCGCTCTGCTCCCGCTCCCCGCTTCTCGCTCCCAACAACATAGAGGTAGATCATCTTGATAGTGTTCGGTAGATGTGGCTTTCATATAAGCTGTGCATTTTTTCTTGGTTGGTTATCTATTAGGGGATCCTATCCAAGGCCAAGTTGGCTAAGACTGGCCTCTCAAATGGTCTATACGTAGTTTGTCAGCCACCAAAGATGGTTAATCATAAATTTTTGTGTTTTCCAGTTTGTTAGACAGTGTTGGAGCTTTGTTGAGGATAAGCATCTCGGTTTGTTTCAGAACAATATATATTGGTGGGCCACCTTATGTGGAGATGGGCGATCTCTTGTCTGTGATTCCTTATTTGGTGTATGGCATTGTTTACGGATTTCTACACTATTTGTGATTTAGAATCTTACATGTAAGTATATGTTTGATCTAGAGATGAGTTTTGTGTCTACCTTTATTGCTTTATGGAAAGATGAGGGATGTCACCAACTATTAGCCAAGGGTGCATTGTTGATCAAGGACGCCAAAAGTTTGGTTCCCGATGTATACTCTCATTTCAGTTCTACTTTAGTTTGTGTCAAGAATATTAATTTTTTAGTGCAGCTGCGAGGCCCATTCTCAGAGAGAATGGTACCCTAGTCAGTTAACTAGGGTTCCTGGTCAAGTTAACCAGGTAGAGTAAAGTTTAAGACCTTAGAAGGTACCCTAGGGCCCCCAGCTGTCTCCTGGGGTTCTTGATCAGGGACCAAGCAGGTTGATGCCATGGCAAAGTTCCTAGCATGTGGCTAGGGCCCCTATTTGTCTCTAGGGTATTCTGGTCTGGGACGAGACAGTTTCTTGGTCACAAAGACCAAGCAAATCCTGCAGGTTGAGACAGAGACATTCTGGTTTAGGACCAGGCAGATTCTTGGTCAAGGACCTAGTAGGTCCTGCAGGTGGTTGATCAACATTCAGTCTGGGACTGAAAGCTCAGCTTGAGGTTGAGGACCATTCTCTAGGAGAATGGAGGATCTGGTCAAGGACCCGAGGGTTGATCAACATGACTTAGTCTGGGACTAAAGCTCAGCCTTGGGCTGAGAGCCATTCCTTGAGAAAGGAAGTTCTTGGTCAGTTACCAAGATGATGATGTGTGATGTCCACTTCTCCTAGGTCTTCGAGTGTTGAGTTAGATGGTCTTCTCAATGGAATGGCCACCCCTTGATGAAGCCACTAACATTTGACCTTAGGAGCAATCTAGAGGACCACATGACCACATCATCGGTGTGGACCCTTCCTTATACAGTGAAGATGAACTTTTAGGTTATATGGAACATTTGTACATTTGAGAGAGACATGACTGGTTGTACCTTTCCCACCTTGGGTGATTTACTTTTGGTCCTTACACCTTGTTGTTTATTGGTCTTGTGGTACATTGTCTTTGACTTGTGGTTAATAGAGTCATTTACCCACTTTGAGTTATCTTTTGATTTTTACCACTTTTGATGTTTTTGGTCTTATGGGTACTATGGTTGTTTGACCACGTTCAAGGTATACCCTTGGTCCTAAGGGTTATGGGTCATGTACCCACACCTTTGTTATTTTTGGTTCATGTACCCTACTTATGGTTTAAGTTACTAATTGTGACTTTTATTTTTATTTTTTATTTTATTTTTATTTTATTATTTTTACTTTTACTTTTTATTTTTTATTTTTATTATTTTTATCTTTTATTTATTTCTGTCTTTTATTTTATTTATTTTTATCTTTTATTTTTATCTTTTATTTTTATCTTTTATTTTTTATCTTTTATTTATTTTTATCTTTTATTTTATTTATTTTTTATCTTTTATTTTTTATTAAGTGGTAACTTCCTAATTTGATGGATTCATAACTTATTTATTATTTTGATCTTTCTAGAAAGTTTTTTATCATATATAAAGACCTATCTTTTATTATCTTTACACACACATCTCAGGTTTTATAATTTCTGTTGCTTAAGGGTTTACTGCTGGTTTTGTTGAGGGCCGAGGCCGCCCACCTGGCTGAAGTCTTCTTCACATCTGATCTGTTCAAGGGTTATCTGCTGCTGGCATTAGAGACAAGGCTGTTTTTCATTTCTGTTATGTTCTAGCTGAGCCATGAAGGGTCTGTTTGGGATTATTTTCTTTTGCTAAAGTTTGGCTGAAGTCTGCCTTCTTGTGAGATCCGATCTGCCTGCTGAAGGTTTAATTTCAGCCCATTCTGTTGCTGCTGCTTTGCTTGCTCAGCCGTGACACTGTTAAGGCTCATTCAGCATGCTGTGAGTTTGTTGAGGACAGCCGTGGTCCTATTGGGTCTGATTTACTTGTTTGTGGACTGCCTAGGGTCTGATTTGTTGGCTGGTTGTATTCTTTTGTGGAGGCCGTGAGGCCTGAGGATCTTATCTAGTCTACTGAGCACAGCATATTGGTAACTGTGACCCCTGTTGGATAGATCCTATGAGTTGAGGTCCTTTTAGGGCCAGATCTCTTCTGCTGAGACTTTTTCTCTGTGCTGAGAGTTTTTTATCTGTGGACTAAACCTTTTGATAAGACTTTGTTTGTGGTCAACCTTTTGTGCTGAGACTTACTTAGATTTGTTCCGAGTCTTGTTTGACTGCCACTGTGTTCTGAATGTCATTGACCATCACTACTGCAACCTATCATCTCTCTCTTTCTGGTTTGTACATACCCTCTTGTAGGGTCAGCTGGCTCCTAGAGTTGACTGGCCTCTAAGAGGCACAGTCTTTTCTGAAAGTAACTCTTCTGAGTATTTTACAGGAAGGGTTTCACACCCAGGTAAGTATCTTCATCTATATCTTTTACTGTTAACAAGTTGATTATTTTAATTACATGTTTCTGAAGATTACTTTAACACGGTGATCGATTTGATAGTGTTAAAGATGTGAAGTTGAAAGAGATGAAAATTATGTTATGTTAGAGATTACTACTACACTATTTCATATTAAGTTTTAGTAATTGTTTATTAAATGTATTTTTTGCATTAAAGTATATTGAATTGTTATTCTTCTGCATAAAACCCTAAGTTCATCAAAATTTAACAAAGAAGAGGTTATGCTAGACATTGTCTATACCCTTCCACGCTTTGTATTTTTGTATGAAAATATGTTTATGTGAATATAAGAAGTATTTTAAAAAGAAAAGGACAAGAAGGCAAGTGGGTCTCTACCAGTTCTCTGATTCTCTCCTTCCAACACAATGAGGGTTTTCAGCATTGATTGGTCATAATTACCAAGGTTAGGGGTAAGCATGGTGCACCGGCATTGTCATAATAAGTATTGTGTACTTTGAGAGACAAAGGTTTTGTAGAGGGAGCTCACACAATGTGAAATGTTGCGTAAGCACACTGCAGAGTGACCTATTTGGCCCTAAAGTGGACTCAATGGAAAGAGGGGTTCAAGAAGCAGATTTTTGAAACTAATAGAGTTTGGGATCAATGCACGGTTAAGAATCAAGACTGCAAACCACATTCTAGGTCTAAGGGAACAAGAGGAAGAAACAAGAGATTTCATGTCGATTCATAGGGGGGAAGCAGTTGGAAATATCCTCCCAGTTATCATCTCTACAAATCTCTAGTAAGGTGCATCATGGCCCGTCTCAACCTTCGTCCAGAGATAATTTCATCTCACCCTAGCACTATGGAAACCTTGGGAAGCTCATCCTTCTTGGACTTTCTAGGGCCTTAATGGAGCATCTAATTATCCAGCATCCCACCACTCTGAACTAATGGAAGCTTCTACAAAAGCCCACTACATGGCCTTGGAAGTCAACATTAGCATAATGAACATGGAGAACAAAGAACTGGAATCCAGGTGAACCTTGATACTATAGCTTGAGATGGGCATGGATCTGTTTAGTTCTATTTTCCTAAAGCTTCTATCTTTTGTTGCATTTTACTTGTATTATTATAGGTAGTGTTTATACAAATCTCTAGTAGGGTGCATCGTGGCCCATCTCAACCTTCCTCTAGAGGTAATTTTATCCCACTCCAACACTATGGAAACCTTGGAGGGCTCAACCTTCTTTGGTCTTTCTAGGACCTCAATGGAGAATTCGGTTACCCAACATTCCCACCAGTTTGAGTTGATGGAATCTTCTGCAGAATCCAACTACGTTGTCTTGGACATCAATGCTAGTATGAAGTACATGGAGAACAAAGGACTGGAGTTCCTGGTGGACCTTGATACTGAAGCCCGAGATGAGCATGAGTCAGCCACAGTTATTTTAATATAATCTAACCATCATTGTGGGAAAAAAAAACAGCAATGCCTTCATTCACCTCTACATCTACTTCTACTTTGAGTAGAATCTGGTGTCTTCCTTTCTATTAGAGTATACCCTCCAGGTCTACTCCTTCCTTCTCACCACTTTCTTTTTCTTTTCTTTTATCTCTTTTCTTTAGGTACTTGAGAGTTTCTTTAGGCGCTTCCACATTATTTTTATTCTTATGACTAGCTGTGCCTTTTAGTCTCATTGACAACTTTGATTACTCATGACCATTAAAAAATCATCTTATCTTATTTTAAAGATCTAATCTCTAGAGCCTTATAAAACATCTACAACTAGTAAAGTACTGCTGAGAAATTACTAGGAAAGAGAGATTAATAAAACTTGTATGGACAAAAGGCATAATAAACATACAAGCTCCGTTGCGAAGGCCATTTTTTGAGCTTTCAAAGGCTCCTTTTGTAATAAGTCTCAATGCAGATGTAGCCGCTCCTGATGCTGCCAATCCCGCTGAGAAAGACTACACATTTATAAACAGAACCATGGTTGTGACTTAAAAGTTAGAACCATATATTGTGAGTATGATCTTCAACATGAAAAATGAAAATAATATACAGATCCAGAGGTTATGGCTTGCCTGAATAAAGTCGGAATGCATGTATGATAATTCTCCAAGCACTCCTCCCTGAACATGAGCATCGGCAACACCAAAAGCTGCACTTATGGCACATATACCAATAAAGGTTCCCAGTCCTCCCTTACCAGATGTTGCAAGGTCCAACTATTCACAAAATAAATATTGTTAAACGAGGAAGATGCAACTCTACAAAGTCGTTTGTGGAAAACATCATACCCACAAGTTCATCTCTGAATACCTACAACGAGAACAAGGAGTGTACTTATGCTAAAAAGTACAAATCCCGTTAGAATCCGTTTTCTTGTATTGATAGTCGCTTCAAAGTATGAGAGTAAAGCAATTGTTATCAATGCGAATGGCTGGTACACTAGAGTCAACACTCTTGAAGGATGGTATCGCTGCACACAAAAGAAAGGTATCATAAGTCGCCATAAGGAAATGTATCTCCCTATTGCCCATTAATGTCTCATACAAGTAACGACAAAGAAACCAAACAGAATGATAGTGTATCACATTAATTACCAAAGATATATAATATATTTTCACACAGCAGCAGCAGAAATTACAAACCAACAGATTGAGACAGAACCATTCTAACTAATTGATTCATTTTTGAAGACTTTTATTTAGTTACATATAGAAATTACTCATATTCCCAATATTTAAAAATAATAAAATTATTGTTTTAATTTAAGTTCATAATAAATTGATTTTATTACAAAATGTACATCTAATTTAAAGTTTTAAAGTATTAATACAACTTTATAACTTTTTTTATGGCTATTTTGAAAATTACACCAAGTTTGTCCTTGAGATACATAAACGTATCTAGATCAAAAGGCTCCTGAGTTGCACAATATTGCAGTTTGTTTCTTCATTCTTCACTAACTATGAAATGTAATGGCAATGCATTTCCATATGCTTTGTCCACTACTAAAAATTAGAATTCTGCTAAAAATTAGGACTCTTAGTAAATTTCAAAATCCTCTGATTATCCTCGTAAAGTGTAGCGGTAACATCTTTGTATAACTTGCAATTTAACAATTATCCTCCTTGACCAAACTATCTCACAAGCTACAAATCACTGCTACCTTATAATCTGTTTCAGTGGAGGAAAGAAATATTGCATATTGCTTCTTACTCAGTGATGAAACTGCACATGTACCAAGGTGGAGCCCACCTAATATGTATCTATATACCCTGTAAGTTAAAAATCCTCTCCTCTACCATATATGATTCCATACAAGGTACCCTTCACATATCTCAAAATTCACTTGGTTGTCACTCAATGATCAGCCTTAGTAGTTGTCACAAATCTAGAAATGTAATTTACTACAAAGCTCAAATCCGGTCTAATGGTTGTAAGATAGATCAAACCCCCCACCAATTGTTTGTATGCAAAGGCATTTGTTGGTTTAGTGGTAAATGTGGCTAATAACTTCAGGCCAACCACTATAGGTGTAAGTGTTGCCTTACAATAAACCATCCTAAATTTTCAAGCAAACTCTTAAGATATTTTGTTTCTAACGCAAATACACAACCATTAGATTGTCGAAATTCTACACCTACGTAGTACTAGAAGCCTAAATCAATGATGTCAAAAGATGAACACAAATAAGGTTTAATTTTTTAATTGTGTCAACCTCACTACATGTGATGATTATGTCATCTACATAAACCACTACGATAACCAAATCATCACCTGTGCTTCTAATATAAGATTTAGATTAGACAGTCTTCTTTTAAATGCAGATCCTATAAGCTGTTTGATAATTTTTGTATAATATTCTATGATCCCATTTCAAACTGCAAAAAATCATTAATCACCAAAAAATCTGTCATCACCCTACTACCTAAAACCCCTATTGATCTGTAAACTATCATGGATATTACACTGGAATAGTTCGTCACAATAGATCTTCTAATATTGTACAGTCTGTTATTATAGAGTATTTTACTTCAGATTGCAAATTCAATGTGACTAACTTAATGTATGGAAATATTGAGATAACTGCAACTTAAATGAAAGAGAGTAAGTAAATAACACACCATACACACAATGAACACAAGATGTGCCTTAGGAAAAACCAATACAGGAAAAACTCAACTAGAAAGTGAGGCCTATGCCTTTGCTCTTTTCTTCTCAGTTATGTAACGCAAATACAAAGAAAGTATAGTTTATGGAGTTAAAATGGAAATTATGACCTAAACGGTTGCTACAAGATCTCTTCAATATCCCACTCCTAGATGCTTTGTTCAACTATGGAACAATAAAAAATACCATAAGAATGGAACCCCTTCTTTTCCTAGTGGCCCAGTGTTTAACACAACTTGATAGTCATCTAGGGTTAGGGTTAGGGTTTTTGCATGCCTCAACCCCCAACTAATGTGAGGATTTTGGACCCTCTAGAACCACACGTGAATAGCTCCACATGTGTGAGTACATGTGTAAGTAATGGAAACTGATGTGGCATCCACTCGTACCATGGTGGTCAACAGGATAGGTCAACTTGCAAAAGGCATAACTTCCGCATATGAACTCCAATTGAGGTGATTATTGCACCATTGAAAAGTTCTTGATGTGTAGAACCAACCTCAAATGGGCTCTGGAAGGTTTTGACTCCAAATCACCAAAATGAGACATGCCCATAAAATAGGCTGTACAAGTCAATACCTCCAATTTTTCCACCCATAAAGTACCAAAATAGATGACAAATTATATAATGATCCATTTCAAAGCATACCTATCCATTTAGGGAGGATTCTAGTCCCAAAAAAAATTTACTGAAGGGGAGGAAAATTTTCCTCCACCTTTTTCTTGGAGTAACATTTGGCCTTGCCTGGAAATTGTCCTTTCAATCCAACTTGCTAGAGTTCATGGTGTCCCCATCTAATTGTTTTCGACTTCTTCTACAAAGTTGTATCTTTTGCTAACTCTGCCTAAGCTTCTAGTGCTATGTCTTCTATGGTAGTAAGACTTGCTCTTCAGTTTCTTGGTCCAACATGGAAAGCTCATATAGTTTCAAATTCTCCACATTCACTACTGAGTAAATGTGCATATATGTTGAAAAGTTGCCTAGGAAGTGTTGTTCACCTAGTGTTGCCTTGGAGTGGACAAGAACACTTTAATTGGTGACCCCTTAGTCAATTTTAATTAATGAAGTGAGATGCACTTTATAATTTTAAAGTCATTTCAGTAAAAGGTAAAGTCGTGGTTTATCCTAAGTTCACATTTAATAAAAGTCAAGTGAGTAATTAATTAAAAAGGGGTGCTCACACTTTATTAAATGACATGAAGTGCACTAAATGTCATTTATTAATTACTTAATTGAGCATTTAATGAGAACCCCTCATCTAATCTAATCTGGACCATTAGATTGAAAGAGGAAGTTGCCATGAACAAAAAGGGACTAGGGCAAGGCAAACTCATTCATTATTCACTTTTCAAGAGAGAGTTTTGGAGAGGAGAAGAAGAGAGAAGAGAAGAGGGTTTGAAGAGATTTCACCCATAAAAAATTTCTGAAGATTCAGGAGAAGAGCAAGGAGATTCAAGGCACAAATTTTGAGAAGAAGTTGACATAGATTTCGAGAAGAAGTTGGCACAAATTTCGAGGAAGAAATCCATACAGGATTCCGTACAGCAAGTGGGCACAGATTTCGAGAAAGTCGTACAGCAGTACGGATTTGGCACAGATTTCGAGAAAAGGTACAGAAATTTAAAGCTGACCGTATAGTGAAAGTAGAGCAGATTCGGGCATGGTTTCTGAGGCAACAGATTGCACAGAAATCGAGGAGTTCGTACAGTCACACGTGTGAGCTGTACAACACGGTTTTTGAGGTTTCCGTACAATAGTTTATTGGCACAGTTTTCGAGATGAAAAAGTAGATAAGTACTGTTGTTTTTATTTATTTATTTGATACCCTAAAGAAATAAAAATTCTCTCTCTCAGAAACAGATTTTCCCTTAGGGGTTTTTATCCTGGACCGATTGGTCAAAAATCTTGTGTTAAATTTTTCATGTGGTTGGTTGATTTAAATTTATGAGTATGAGTTTATTGGCTGAAAGTTAAAATTTCTGAGTTGTTTTGAATTTGAAAAAGAATCTCGTGTTTCACTTTAGTCATTTTTATGTTAAAAACGTGCATACTGGGGTTTGGGCATAAAACCGTGCAGAGAAGCTATCAAGCTTGAAACCGGGTTGGGGTTACAAAAACTTTCAATATATAGGGGTAGACTAAGTATGTAGGCATTATCATCCACCTTCTTCAACGCTTCAAAAGGATACCATAATGCCTTGATCTTCTTACTAGAGCAATATGGCCTTTCTTTGTTTAAATGCGGCCAAACTTTGTCTCCCACCTTGAATTTCTTCTCAATTTTGTGTTGATCACGTCGAATGTCTTGTACTTGCAAATGGATCTGCCTAATATTATCCACGAAATTTTCAACTTTCAATGCTTCTCATGTGGTGTCTTCCCTCACTCATCCTTATTGCCCATACACAAGACCTAAGAGAAAAGTAGCAAATACCCAAAGCAAGTTTCAAAAGGGGACTTACCAGTAAAAGTATGGACTACTCTATTCTAAGAATGTTGAATATATATCAAATTTTCATCCTAGGTGTTACAACCGAGATCATCCGTAGCATGCTTACCAAGATATACCAGAGCAAGGGGGTCCTTTGCTATTGTAAAAGGCCAAGTTTGGACTTGTTTATGTAAAAGTGGTGGTCTAATGGAGCTCAAGACCCATAGTATGGTCATGGAAGGTCCTCTCAGTTTTCATTCTAGGAAGTGTTGGCTTAATGGCATTGCTAACTGCCTCTTGATGGGCGGAAGTCCCTCATCTTGTTGGACCATTTAGGCCCTAGGTTGGTGTTCGGTGCTTCCTGGGATGTGTACATTAGGACACATGGCTTAGGGGATCCTAGCACACTTATGTTTTGCTATGTATGAGGTGATTGCATGTGTAAGGGTTGTCATACCTAGTTTAGCACACCTCCTTTATGCCCACTTGGACCTTATTTTCTATTATATGACCCCTCTTGGTCTATATGTGCTCACATCATCATGACATCTTCAAGAGAGAGAGCTTTACCTTGCTAAAGGGGACGGCGTTGAGGGATATTCTACATTGTTGGGGTTAGTTGGGGCATGACGTCCTCCCTCGGCTCATCACTTCATTTGGATGAAACCATTATCATCATTTTTATCATTATTTTTAGTCTTTTGTGGCTTGGTCCCTGACTGTGGGTGACAAGCCCTAGTTTTAAGTTATTTTACTTTTTAGTAAGGTAGGCTCTAAACTTAAGTTAAGTCAAGGAAGCCTCATATAAATAAGGCTTCTAACTCTCAGTTGTAAACATGGACAAGGGATCAAATTATGTATCTTTTTATTTTCCTCTTGGTATATTGGAGCTTTTGAGTGATGCACACCTCTCTCTTTGACATTTGATGAATGGTGAATGGTGAATTTTCTAGGGTTTCTGCTATATTGTAAGGTTGATCCTAAGAATGGTTGTAATAACGCATGGCTAAGGAAGGACCTGTTATCATATTTATAGTAGTTGAGGCTACCATATATTTATTCCAGTTTCCAGTATATTTTTCGGCCAGTCCTTTACACTGAGATGCTTGAGATGAGCTTCTATTTTTGGATCACTCCTATGATTATGAGCAGCCGGTATATTCCTTTGCCATGACTAAGTCTCAAGAAACTCAAATTTGATGACCGATGTAGCCAGTTTTCCATACAGAGCAATATGCAGTGCCCAGAGTTGCAGTATCAAGTTCCCAATAGACAGATGATGGTTCAGATAGTTTGCACATGTATATGATCCAGCAGGTATTATCTTGTGTATTGGTTTATATTGCTTTTCCGGTCATTCTAGTAGCATGTTTAGGCATTTAGTATCATGATCTGGCGATCATATATATATATTGGACTTGGTTGTTATTATGTATTTATCTAGTGTCCTGCTCAGAATTATGAAGTTCTTGTCTATACTAATTGGTTTCACCCTCCTAGGAGAATGGAGGTGATCATTCCCACCATTATTTGGCTTGTTAGTGTTGGCATCATTTTCACTATATCCATCCATCCGCTACCTTCTAGTTACTGTTGTTATCTTGACTTACTACTTCACCTGTGATATGGAGGACATTCCCCACTCTAGCCTCTTTGTTGGATGAGCTTCCCTGTTTACTTTGTGTCTCGGCTCTGAGTTGCCTAAGTTGTGTTTGCTAGACCTGAAATAGATAGTACTACCATCATTACATGTATCTGGAAACTTATTGTATATCTTATATGAAAGCCCATTCTAGAATGTGTTTTTCAACACACATGAATGAAAGGCATGTTGAAATGTAAATCCAAGAATGTGTTTTTCAACACACACGGATCAAAAATCCCAATGAAATGAAATCCAAGAATGTGTTTCTCAACACACACGGACAAAGGCTATGGAAATGAAAAGGTCTAAATAAAGCAATGGTTTAATAAATGCTATATCCAATGATTGCTGACCTTATTTATATTTTATACTGTGATGATTTATTCCCCATTAGCCTGCGGGTTGTGATATGAGATGGAGTAAGGCATAACTAATTCTAAGTGTCCCCTAGAGTCTAGAGTTACGGTTAGCCTGACACCTAGTCATGGTGGCTCTAGAAAAGATCCTCACGGAGCTGAGTCAGCTTGGATGTGAGTTGTAGACATCTGTCAAGGTTGAATAGGAACTTCCCAAACAGCTTATCCATTTGTGAGACACTTCCATCCCCTATGTTATTTCTTGTCCAGCATATGCTTTAGTGTGTATCCCCTTTCCTACTTCCAAAGTATCACAGTGTAAAGTTTGTACAGTCGTCCCCTAGCCTAGCCTTGCAGTCTTTTCACCTTCACCCATTACTAGCAAATTGATCACAGCCATGAAGTGAGTATAGCCTTGAGGTTCTAGTCTAAGCTATTATTATTAATAAAATCTTGAATATCTTGCTTTAGATCGCCATTGAATTTATTACTTTATGTTTATATTGCTATTTGAATGATTAATGAAGCAGGTCTTAACCAGTTACACTTGCAACACTTTGATATTTCAGCTTGGGTCATATTATGGGTCCGTTTGACCTCGTCAAACCTCAATTTGACCAAGTCAACTACAAGACATGAGATGAGTTAGACCCTAGATGATAGCTATTGATGATATGTGGTCTATTATTGGTCACCAGATGGTCCCATGCAGCATTTATAGGCTCAGATAGTGATCTGTGGTTTCTATCTTGATCTCTCTTTGTTAAAAGCTGATAACTTCATGCTCTTTGTCAATTGAATGGTAGTCTTAGAGCTGCATTTTCTCTGATTTGGGATTCTTATCAACCTTTTTCACCTTGGTATGTTGGAGAACCTCCTCATTGAAGGAGTTTTCCTTAGCTTGGGCCTTGGATCTCTGGTTTTTCCTTTGCTAGGCTCCATTAATGAGCCCTAGAGGCTGTTAAAGGAGGCCCTAGTTTGTAAAACCTTTGGAGAGACATCTTAGGAGGGAGGTTGGTCACCTCTCCTTATGCCCTAGGGTTTGAGGTAGCACCTTAAAACCCCATTCTTCATTGATTTTATTCAAAAATTTAGTATTTTTCATATGTAAATATTGCATTTCATGGTTAATTGCAGTTAGTTTTAGGTCTGCACTTTTATTCTTGAAAACCCTAGATATTTTTCAAAAATTTAAAAACCAAAAAAAAAGTTATTTTTTGCAAATTCTGAGCCAAGCAAAGGCTGCGGCCTCCCCAATTTACCGAACAGGCCTAGGGGCATCACCTCCTGATGAGGATCGAGTCCTGAAAGGAAAGCTACAGTACCTGCGGCCCCCCATTTCTCCTACAACCAGGCCTTTAGCAAGCTCAGCCTCCTTCCTAGAGAATTCCTCTAACCCAAGCGAACCCCTAAAGTTGTTTTGGCAAGCCTTAAAGGCTAGTTCCCTACTGCTGCTCCCACTGCAGACTCCACTATATTTTCAGCCTTGGTTTAACAGTCATAAACAATTCAAAAATTCCACTGTGTGAAGGGTCTATAGCTGATGACATTCGTGGTTTTGATCTGCATTATTTTGGATCATCAAACTAGTTGATGCTTACAATACAAAGGTATATCTAACAACTGTTGAATGTTTAAAACTAAGTAGTTTGGAATGCTGCTATGATTGGTTACTGCTACAATAACTGGTTTGATTCCCTTGCAATTATTATGATGTGAAATGGTGCTTTATATGTCAAACACTTTACTGTTATAACTTGTTATTGCATGTTGGTTTATATGCTAACAGACTTACAATCTCATGCAAATAAAGTGTGATGAAACTGTCGTCATTTTACTTCAGTCATTATATCACCTCATAAATAACCTAACTACACTTTCAACAAGTGCCACTTATCTTGCATTGATGCTTGAACCCATTCAAAGGCATTGATCTAGCCACCAAGATTGTTGGAGATTATTGTGTAGTTTGTCAACAGGTATTTCGATATAAGGGCTCTCCCCTAGGGGTGATTCATAATCCCAAAGAAGTTGAGAAGTTGGGAATAGGTGACAATCTCTCAACCATCTCTCACTCTTGCCAATAACCATCCTTGCTAGTTTAATTAGTAACAGGTGTAATTGGGACCCTTCATCGGGGGTAACCCCTGCTGTTTGCACATGACGAATTCTGCCCTGTCAACAAAGCACACAAAAATCATCTAGATCATTGTCATCTCCTAAGAGTGTTGTCCGCCAGATTGCACACCAGCAGCGGAAATCTTTCGAAAGCTGTCTCTCTCACTAGAAGTGGGGAGAGGTGTGGCCTTGGGGGCAAGCAATGAGCCAGGTACTATCACTTGAATCCCAACTCCTCCGTTTAGGCTAACTCCTAACGAAGCCAACGGGGGTAGTCCCTACAAAGAGTTTCACTAAGGCTCTTATGTTTTAATGTTTTTTGGTGAAGTGATACGGATGGGTGTTGTTTAGGAGTTATTGTGATGAGACCAATTTACAAATGAGATAAACACAAGATAATAATGCAATCCACGTTGCTAAATGAGATAACAAGATTACAATTTTCTTCAAGACTTGATAATCAAATAAAGCATTCACAAGATAAAATAACCACAAGGACAAATGGTCCTGATCAAAACAGTGAATTAAGAGAACCAGTGCCTTATGGAGTCAAAAATTTAACAAGCATATGATGCTGAATATGTGGGTCTTGAAAGGTAACTGTTTGTGAGATCGTTGTGCAAATTATCTTGGTAAATTGTAAGTTTTAATGGTCTTGATTATTAGGTTAAGAACAAGGATATCAAAGGTCCGTAAATAGTACTGGTAACCTCTTAGATGATAGGTCGAAGCCACCCAGATTGCAAAAGGGTAAGTGTTCAATTGGCTTGACCACCCTTGAGTCTGACAGCGGGAGTTCGACACCACCTGTTTCAGGAAACTTCCTCAGTGACTATCGAAAGCAACGTCGGTCCGTTGTTTGGGGTAAAATTTTATTAGATTATCACTTGTGAAATTAACAAGTCCAACACCTTTCTGAGTACTAGCCCAACCCTTTCAGGTTGGCAGAGCATACAGGTGTTGGATTAGCAACCAAGATAAATTAATTATGGGAGTGTGAGTTGGAATATTTTATTATTAGAGCACAGTTCAACTCTCCGATAGAGAGCGCTCTTGACTTAGTCTTAAGACCAAAGTTCAAGAGACTTTAATTAATCTAAATGCCTAATGCAAGGGAAATGCAATGACTAGTATGCTCTCTGACAGAGAGTGCACAGTTCAACTCTCCGATAGAGAGCGCTCTTGACTTAGTCTTAAGACCAAAGTTCAAGAGACTTTAATTAATCTAAATGCCTAATGCAAGGGAAATGCAATGACTAGTATGCTCTCCGACAGAGAGTGCTCTTGACTTGGATTTGGCCAAGTTCAAGAGGCTTTAGTTCTTTTTATGAAAGAAGCAGTTGTAACTTGAAAGACCAAAAATGGAGCTTTAAAAGACTAGAAATAATATGATGATATCAAGATACAACAAGATGCTTGAAAATAACTGAAAGCAAACTTAGTGTTCTACCAAATATATTAACCTAAAGGTGGGATCTACCTCTGAACAAAGTTGATCACTAGAACCACTAGTCCTTGAGACTTTCCAACTATCTGGAACTTCGGCAAGGAGGCTAATGGGGAACGAGAAGCTACCACAAAGCTATGTGGCCTTTGGGATGCAATCCCAAAGTTTGCTTACTCTAGTCAAAACTTGAAAAAGGAGTACAGAAAATGAAATATTAAACAAATCTAAAGCATACAGAAAAGAAAGATCTAACCTAACCAAGCACAACACTCTTCCCCAAATAGGGAAGAAAACCCAAAAAGTGGAGGACTCCTCCACTTAGCCTTTTATTAATTTGATTACAAATGCCTTGGGAATGAGATCCTTGCAAGGTCTTAGCAGAAAATAGAGACTTGGAAAATCCAACTAACTCTTATAAGCTATTACAAAGGATAATAGAAGACAATGTCATGTTTTGGATCATCCTCATGGTTTGTTAAAGTTTTGCTTTGCTTGGATTTCTTCACTTCAAAACTTTCTCAAGCCTTTTTCCTCTTCAAAAGTACCTACACAAGAGATCCACTTGAAACACCCTTTAGTTATTAGCAAGATAAAAACAAACTTAAGATCTAAGAGCAACAATGGAAACTAGATGCAATTAAACGAGCTACTCCATATGCTCATTCATTTTTTCAAGTGCAAGATTTATTTTTTTATGAAAGCTAATTAAATGTGCAAGTCTATCTTTCAAAGAGATCTAAAAAGAGAAAATGGCTAGAAGCAAGATCTATATATGAGATACGAACTAATAAAAGTAGAAGTACTAGATCTAACAATGCCTAACTACTAATCTTCCAAAGCATAAAACTATTACAAACTAACCAAAACTTAATGTGTCCTATCGTTTTTGTATTTTTATGTGTTTTTAGGGCATCTTTATGATGGACGAATGGGAGGAAAGAAGTTTGAAGGGGATGGATGAGAGGAGCTAAAGAAGACAAAGACGAAAGCTATGGTGAGGGGAAAAGAGATGGGAGCAAGGTGAGGATGTAGGAGGCAAAGAGGGTGGAAGAGGGGCCACAAATGAGGTAGGACGAATGGGGAAGGAAAAGAAAGCTTGGAGAGACAAGTTGGACGAATGGATGAGGAGGAAAGTTTAGCAAATCAAGTCAAAAAAGGGAGACAATGGAGAAAACTAGATAGCTAGAAGATGGAAGCTAGGGTAACCAAGACAACTTGTTTTGAAAATGTTTGTTGATGGAGGAAGAGGCCAAACTCTCCTACTCGTTTCTTCTCTTGAAATGAGGAGAAAACCTTGAAGACCTGCAAGAGATAATGATTAGGTGCCGAGAACCACTGTTGAGTAAAGAAAGACTTAATCTCTAAGCCTTTCTCCACCTTGAGAAACCCCTTCAAAAACCCTGTTATGAAATATACAAAGACCAAAAAATGTATTTCTAAACAAAGCTAGAACATACATTTAATATTGAATTTGCATAAACAAAAAACAAGATGAAAGAGATATCACCAATTAGTGTGAAGAACACCCCAAATGCTCCAGCATGGACCTCCAAAGTCTCAACTTTATTCAATGTTTCAAACAAATATTACAACAGTATTTTGGCAGAGTGTTCATGCTCAAAATATCCATGAAGAAAGAGCCCAAATGGCTTCTCTTAAATA
The DNA here is from genome assembly GCA_027924585.1 of Larix kaempferi. Lineage (NCBI taxonomy): Eukaryota > Viridiplantae > Streptophyta > Pinopsida > Pinales > Pinaceae > Larix > Larix kaempferi. Next base: position 11,161,157 of record BSBM01001055.1, read on the forward strand.
GCAAAACACTAGCCTAAAACCCTAATTCGAATTGGCCATGAAGGAAGCCAATGGCACTAGTCTCAAAATCGAACTCTATGTCAAAATCCCAATCAACACCAAGTTTGAGCCAAGTTTGGAGTTAACTCCACCAAACAAATCGAATCTTAGTGGTTGGGAGTGGGGAGGTGGCCTCCACCTAGGCAAGGCGCCCCCCACTCTCCATAGGAACCATCACCAAGCGAATAGACATGTGCCATGTGTAAACTCGAGCTCCAAGCCAAGGTTGACGTGAGCTAGCTTGGAGGGCGTGAATGCTTGTGATGGAACAAGCTTGGAGTGTAGTGGATGTGTCAACTCGAGTTTCAATGGGATCCAATGCATGAGGTGGCCCCTAATTGAGGAGAGCGCCCACTTTAGCATTTATTTCAATCCAATCAACCCACCAAACCTCAGCCACATCATAAACTTGACTTTTGCATGAGAAAGGGCCAATTCACTTGATGGAGATCTCTTGTGCTGACTATATATTCAACTGAATGATGACTGAGATGATTGGAATCTTCATTAATGTCCAGTGCCATGTAAATTAGCCTTTTACTTTATTCCATTTGGATTATTTTGGAGAGTTTTGGATTATCTCCAAAATAATCATTTTTATTATTTTAATTAATAATTTCTCTGTAACTGGGTTTTATGAGAAATTATTAATTATGAGGCCTAATTGATATCCGAAACTTAGGATAAACAGGTCCGAGGATCATGAATGATTTTTGGCTAAAGTCTGGAGCCTTCAATCACTGAATTCGGATCCCGGATGACTGACATATTACAAATTGAAATTTCTCTATTTAAACTATAGAGAAATTTATTAAAATTTAAAAAATAATTAAAAACCCCAAACCGGAGGACACGGTAAAAAAATTTCGAAATTTTTTTCTGGGGGTCCTAGAGACCTAGGACATGACCGACAACTATTTTAACAGTGTCTAGTAGGCTTATATACATCAGTTGGACTCTAATAACCCCCCATGGCTCAAATTTTCAAAATTGGGCATTCCAGCTTTGGAGGAAGCGGGAGAAAACCTCATCGATTATAGCTCGGCTATAGGCAAAGTATAATTGATAAGGGAAAAAACTCCCTGGAATACCTTAGTTGCTTAATCAAGTCATGGGGGACCGAGACACTCAAATCCTACTAGCACACTTTATTACAAACCCCATGGGGCCATGGTCATGTCATCTGAAAAACAAAACTAACCAGCCAAAACTGGCTAGGCATAAATGCTGGATCATCTGATACACTGGAGTACAAACATTCATCATGTTTGTCAAATGGCAGCTCTTCAAATAATCCAACTATGGTACAAATAAGTTGGTAACAGAGTGAAAAAAACAGGTTTAATCCAAAGACAACTTAGCATTAGGGCTATTGCATAGTGGAACTCTCTGCATAGAATCTAGGTCAGAGATCACCAAGTTTCTTCCAGTTAAAAGTTTCCATGGAAGCCTGTCCTCTGGTTTTAATGATATTCATGAATAGCTGCATGAAGTTGAAATCTACTGGACCCTAAACTTTCAATTCTTGTTGAGGTGTCTCCTTGTATTTTTATGGTTGGCTTAATTCTGGATTAGCAAATGCTTCTATAGATCATTTATCTGCTTGTATAGCAGATTTTTAGTGGAAACCAGAGAATTTTCGACTCTTAACTTATAATATCTATGACCTAGTAGCAGTATTGAGAGTTCTTAGTAGCTCTTACTGTCTCAAACTTCCTAAATTGTAAATTTTGTACCTACTCTGTTCTCAGTCTTTACAGTTTTTGTTGATGAAATGTTATCTTCAACTAAAGTAATAAATGCAAATAGAAGCAAATATTTCTATCCCAATATTCTAAATCCCCATACTTATGATACTTTGCAATTTTGTTTTTTCCCAACTTCATCAGACACAGCAAAGCTATAAATTTTCACTAAGAATATCTCATGCTCCATTTTTGCAGCTGAAGTATTTGCCAGCTCAAAACTACAACAAGAAACCAAGAAAGAATAAGAGAAGACTCTGTAAATTGAGATACTAACCGGGAATAAAGCTGCATAGTAATCTTCAATTGTCAGCATACTATTCCAGGAGAAAAGGCATCCAATTCCCAGAAGCCAACAAACTATATATGCAGCTTGTTTTCCCTGTAATTAAATTGAGCGGGATTAGTAAATGCAATTTTCATTTAGAATCCCTGAAATGGTTATATACATGTTCAAAACAAACTTAATATGTGCTCATTCATTTTTCTCTGATACAGACAAAACTGATTATGCTTACCTGCTTTGGAGGTGCAGAGTTCTGTAATTCATCTTGTCCAAGATCATTGTTCAGTGTCATGCCTGCTTTGTTTTAATGATTCAGCAGTGGCCCTATATTTAATGAGCAAGCATATTTTTCAGAATATATTCCATTTTTCTAATTCAAAGCTAAATTTCTTCCTGTTTATGAAGTTCAAACAACCTGGAATGCTTCTCCTTTAACAAGTCACTGTTATAATATCCTCCTAAACTATGTAATAAAGCTACTAGTGGTGAACTTCTGATAAATCATCAAATACAGCAAGAAATAACACCATTATATCCTGGATGTGCCAAGTCTTTATCCTCTTGGTTGGAAGTATTACTTCATGAAAACTACATATTTGACAAAGATAACTTTTTTAAAACTAGCCGACACCAGTGTATCCAACAAACTTGTCATTTCCATTGGCATGTCCTCAAAATGTGTACAAGTATCAAACAAGTGTAGAGCACTTCCCTATACACACCCTTCTTTCCTCATATGACTTTGTAGAAGGTTCTCAAGTTCGATACTCTTGCAGGTGCTGTTACAAGGTTCTAGCTCTAATGGCACTCAGATTTCAAATAGGTAAATGCATTGTATATTGATTCCAAATGATAGACACGGTGATGGAAGCATCAGCTGATCCTAAGCTCGATTAGATGTCCCTATGAAATAGTATTAAGGAAACGGTTTATATCAAACATTAGGGCATCTTAAAGAGCTATCCCGTTGTAATGCAGACTTGTAAATTTAGTTCTTTTGTGGAACATTGTGAATGGGGACAAGGAAAAAGCAATTTGATTAAATATCAATCCAATCAATAAACCTTGACCATGGTACTAAACATGAAAATAATGAAGGCGTAGCATTGATTCCACCAAGAACAAAGCCGTTTCAAGGGAATCAACCATTGTAGATGTTTGAAAGAAAAGGGGTATTTTCAATATCAATGTACACAGAATAATGGGCTTCGTAATAGAAGTTCAGAAATAATTAACAAATAAGTCAACCATAGAAAAAACAAATCCAGATATCTATCTATTGAGGAATTAGCTCATGAATCAGTTGAGGTTGTTTCTTTGTCAATAAATAACTAGATAAGTTTAAAGTCAGTGATACTGATCGAGGTTACCAGACTTGGCTTGGGGTCCAACTCAGCTTGGATAAAGAAACAACGCTTAATTTGGACTTGGGCAAGACTGAGGAGTAAACTTTGGAAAGCTTGAAAAAAAACACTTGGACAAAACTGCCCACAGGAGTGTGGTCTTGGTCTAACCCCAAGCTGTGAGGTGACCGGGCTTGTATTAAGGTTAAATATGTCCTTGTTGTAAATATAAGAAGTATTCTTATAAAAAAATATTTAAAAAAAAGACTTTTACTCACCAAGTCAACTCCTGTGTCTTGCTCAAGCCCAAGTCAGATCCTGAGTTAACTCTCAAATTTTGCTCAACTCTGGGTCAGACCCTGAGTTCTGACCAAGATAGACTTGGACTTGATCTGACTTGCTCAGATTTAGAAACGAGCTGAGTTAGCCTCGCCAAGTTAACTCAGCTGAGTCTGGTAACTATGGATACAAGTATCTTTTACCAGTTAAGGGAGCAATGACCTAAAAGTAATATGAACAACCAATGCAACGTGATGAATCATCACATGTAAGTTGGATACAAACACAGTAATAGTGAATTTCATGCATGCAGCCATCGAGTAGGATAAAAGACAACTAAAATGCCCCACTTTTCCGCCGAGTTTTTGATAAAAACTGGTCAAAATTGTTCATGGAAATTGCAATTTCAGCAATCGTAATTGCTTGTCCTAGACTAATTGCTCGATTTTAAAACTACCCAGATCGCTGAAATTGCGATTTAAGCACTCCAAATTGCAATTTCAGCAAGATGCAGCCATTAGTTGTAAGAGACAGAATATTGGTGGCTAGTTGATTGTCAGTTGCTAGCAATGCAAAAATCAATGAAAGAAAAAGGACTGATAGTGAACAAAATTCAGATAATGAGGAGCTAGTCGAAGATAAAAAAAACAAATTGAATAGAAACACTAAAATCATGTAGAATCATGTTTTCTATTTGCTGATGATAAAAAAGGCCGAGGATTTTAATTGAAAGACCAAATTTGATAGCCGAATACCCAGAAATGGTCCAATTTCAAGAGGGCAATTTGAACCAGAACACCAGTAAGACAGAAGGTAATTGTATTGGGCCCATTGGGGTAAATACATCTCTTCTTGGCAGTGAACGCTATGCACATGTTTATCTATATGTTTACATGTCTATCATAGAGTACAAGTAAAAGATAGATGGGATCTTGTAAAGTTCATAACAGATCTTAGAGTTTGCATACCAGTGTACTTTATATTTTAAATGTTAATCATAAAGTTTATGGAGAATTTTTCATATTTTAAGCTTGTAAGGGCAATGTTCCCTGCTGAGGATAATACCCCAAGGGCCTAACCCTTGTTCTCTTGCCAGGCCATAAGACTGGTTTTAGGGCGAGGTATCTTGCAGATGATGCAGCATCTATTGGGAAACCGAAGTTGTACGAATGGTTGATGAGCAGATAAATGCAAATTAGTAGACGAGTGGTTAACCATATTTACATTCTTAAACTTAATTACTCTGCCTTGTGTTATTCTATTGTATTTACTTTCAGCTATCTTTGTGATTTCCATGTCCATAATAAGTGCAATTCTTACTACTGCATTGGCATGTCCTATTAAAACTGCCTTTTCTCCTAAGAAAGGCTTTTAGGGTAGCAACTGGAATTGCTTAGGCTAATTCTTACTACTACATTGGCATGTCCTATTAAAACTCCCCTTTCTCCTAAGACAGGCTTTTAGGGTAGCAACTGGAATTGCTTAGGCTAATTGTTTTGAGTTAACTATTGTAATTTCAAGTTTATTAGGGACTTATATTCTCACCAGATCTATATTAAAATGGAGAAAAAATATTATGTTAAAATTGATGAAGATCCATATAAAAAAAAGTAATTTAAGATAGGATAATTTTATTAATGTCCAAATAATGACCATAATAATATATGAATGGGACTTCAATGCACACAACCCTGCAAAAGCAACTTCTAAAGAGCTAGACAATAGTAATAAAAATTTCACAGATACAAAACCCCATGTAGAACATAAAATGTTGTCCTCGAGATGCATCAAAGCTAGAAGTAGAAGCAAAATGAGGGGAGGAAGAAGAAGAGAGATCCCCAGTAGAGTCATGAATCACCGAGAAGAGGCCGATGCACTGCCTCAGAAATATTAAAAATTTGCATGCAGCAATGGGGCAAGTACAGGACTATGGCAAATTCATGCAATCTACGAAATATCCTAAGGAGGCAGGGAAAGCAAGCCTTAACACACATAAATATCTGAATCATCAAGCATTCCTTCAACAGGCTACCCAACCGACGATGGTATCATCCAGAACATGATCTTAAAACTGAACCCAAATTTTCTATACTCTCCAATACTCTTTACAAACACTCCCATCATAGAATTTTCTATTTCTAAGCTCTTATTCAATATCCTCTTGATGAGTACAAGCTACGGTTCACAAACCTAGAAAACTTCATCCCATCCAAGCTCAAACCCAATAAATTGAATACCCAACAGAAAAACTATGGAATTTTTTCAGTACAAAAACTCACCTGTACAGATCTTGAGGACGGACTTCTCAGATGGATCGATTGTGGTTTACTGAAACAAATAATAGAGACTGTGCATGTGCGTTGAAATCTGCTATCAATCCGCCGCGGAATCAATCATACTACGCACGCCTACTCTAAATAATTGAATCTGACCAGCCCCCTGTTTTTTATTTTGGCTGCTATATTAGTAGTCAAATCATATCCATTATTTTCACATTGGAAAACAGCGTAACGTGTTTGGTCGGACTCTCGGTTGGTTGATAATCCTACGAATCTGCGGTCAATAATCTGTAAGCATGACTATGACATAATCCGTTTGTTTCAGAAGCCAGAACATATGGCAAGTTCAAAACAAGAACGCATTCTAGCGCTGACATTGGCGCTCAACTTCTGCGACTCCATTCAGTGACAGCCTGGCTGGCAGGGACCTCGGGCCAGTGGCGAGCGGGAATCTGATCATTGAATATTCTCGTTGAATCTCACGTTTCAAAGAGGAATCTTGATTGCAGATCCGTGCGGTGCGTTCCAAACTTTGAGGATTTTGTTTATTTAGTCTGATTTTCACATGTTTCTATATAATAAAAAAATTCAAAGTGTCCAACCTGAAAAAAAACTATTTAAATTTATAAACTCTCCATTCACATGGTAACCATGTTGACTTCCAAGCAGTCATCAAATATTCCATTCAGATTGTAATCCAGCAGTAATCAAATTTAAGTGTGGGTTTGCTTCGTTTTCAAGAATTTTTTCTTCGTTTTCAAGAATCTTTTCATGTTTGAAAAGTTTAATCAAAAATCAAATTTAAGTGTGGGTTTGCTTCGTTTTCAAGAATCTTTTCATGTTTGAAAAGTTTAATCAAATATAATGTTTAGTTTTACACGAAATCAAATGTTTCCCTGTCATTAATGATGATGTTGATTCACAAATTTTATAAAATAAGAAGGAATTCATTGATTTGATTTTATGGTAGAAAAGAGTGGATAAAAACTTTTTAGTATTTAGAAATTTTGTTAAAATAAGTAGGAATTTATTGATTTGATTTTATAAGTTATTTTCATATTAGATAAAAAATTTATTATTTAAAAACTTTGTAAAAAAAATATTATTTAAAAACTTTGTAAAAATAATAAGTTAGTTTATTGATTTGATTTTATGGTTGAAAATATTATTTTTGGAAGTTAATAAATTATGACTTGGCTTTTATAAATTAACAAATTATAGTTTTGAGGGTTATTGTTATAGTATGATTTGCCACATCCTATGCAACATACCTTGATGACCTAGCTTGTTCCTCTGCATACTTATTTTACCTCTCTTGTTCAGTGAAAACCCCCAAAAACGTACTTTTGTTGATGTCGCAGGTCAACATACTATAGCACGCGTATAAACATCTTGCACCATTATAGCCCGCGTAAATCGGATCTCATGCTCAAAATTAGAAATATTTCAAGTTTTCCTTGCCAAGTCACGACTATTATGATTCTCGGCCTTCCATATGCTGGAAAACGCTCTGACTCGACCCTTCATCTCCTTTGAGGGCTATATATTGAGCCATTGTGAAGCATTTGAGGAGGAGGAATTTGAGAGCAAGTAAACTCTAAAGAAATTTTGCCCCATTGTCATGCCTTGAGTTTGCATCCCTTTGTCCTTGTAAGATTGAACCTATCTTATGTTCATCTCCCAAGCTCTTCCTTATCTTGTGAAGGAGGAACCCAATTACTCCTCAAATTTGTGAGCTTGCCATTGTATGGAGGATTGAAGCGGTGGAGGCCTAGGTGGATGAACGTAGTTTCTCGGTTTCGACAAGTTGCCGACAGAAGGTTGTCACTATGTACTTTTGTTTATTATATTAATAGAAATACTCTTTTCTCCTCCAATTCATGTTGCAAATGTTTATATTATTTTCATTGGGTATATTTGTTTAATATGTTCTTGGACTATGCTAGATTATATGCTAACATTGTATACACATTTTATATGGTCGTATGCCTTGGTTGCTGAGGACAAGTTGCAGGTGAAGAGCATTGGATTGAAATCTCATCGGTTGTCTCCTTCGAACATCCGGTTGAGGTAAGGGTCGTATCCTTGCCTTGTTGGCATTTCATGTTTATATATCATATTTGAGAATTGAGTTGATTTATGGTGTCACTGTGTTTTTTGTCGTTCAACCCTAAGCCATAGGAAGATTTTCTCCGTAACAGAATTGACAACTCCACTGGGGAAGGTCTCCCTTTTGAGGTTTTTGGGTGATTTTTCTCTTTTATTGCTCTTTGTTTGCCTGATTTTATGTGTCATTGGTAGTTTGACAATCAGTATTATGTTGTTTTCCTGAGTGGTTTGGCTTCATTCTCAACTTTTTGGCCATTTTTCTCCCCATATGCGGGTTGGGCATGTCCTGCTTGCGTACACACACGGGCTTACTGTGTTTGACCCACGTACATAAGTTGATATATGGAGGACAGTCGCACACATCTCAGTTTTAGCTTATTTATTAAAAGGGATGTTTGTTGGGTGAGTTCTCAATGTTGTTGAGTCTTATTAGGTCTCTGTGTTGTTTGTTGGTTGCATTTATGGTGGCTGAAAGCTCTCTTATTTCTCAGTTTTTAGGCAAATTTCTTTCTTGTCATTTTTTATTAGTAGTCATTTTTGTGTGTTTGAGTCATGACTTCTTAGTGTCTTGCTTGGTTGGTCTTCCTATACTTGCTACAAAATATGAGATGTTTATGGTTCAATCTTGTATTTGCATTCCATTATATTGAAAATACAAAAATATTTGCATTTTGCATGTTTACTTGAGAATTTGCACTTTTGCTTGGAGTTGCATTAGTCTAGGCATCATTTGGAAAGATTGTATCTACATCGAAAGTGAAAGAGACCATGCTTGTGCATTTTCAGTTAATAGCATACCATTTTCATTTGAAAAAAGAGACTAGTACTTAGCAATGTTTTTATGTATGCTTCTTTCCTTTTGTTGAGTCACAAACACCACTAGTTGCGCGACCATATTTATTTGAGTAAGCAACAGGTAATTAAAACTAACGCTTAATTTTAAAATTGATTAGAAAGATTTTATTTTTTAAGGTGTGTTACCAACTTATTTGTACCATAGTTGGATTATCTAAAGAGCCGCCATATGACAAACATGATAAGTGTTTGTGTTCCAGTGTATCAGATGATCCATCCTTTGTGCCTAGCCAGTTTTGGCTAGTCAGTTTGTTGTTGTCTTGAAATGACCATGCCCCACGGGGTTTTTTGTAATAAAAGTGTGCTAGTAGGGTTTGAGTGACTCGGTCACCCATGACTGGTTTATCAACTAAGGTATTCCAGGGAGTTTTTTACCCTGACCAATTATACTTTGCCTTCGGCCGAGATATAATTGACAAGGTTTTCTCCTGCTTCCTCCAAAGCTGGAATGCCCGATTTTGAAATTCTGGCCATGGGGGCTTATTGCGCCGAGAGGCGCTCTACAGCCCAGCATGGGGGAGATCTTGTGAGTCGAGTGTTTGTCGATTTTGTCGAGTGTTTGTCGAGTTTTTCGAGTAACAAAATAATACAAGGTAAACAAAAAAATAATAATACAAAGTAAAAAGTAATAAATATTATGTCGGCTATTACATATATTTCTCCCTACGGATAAAGAGAAACTCTCTTAGGTCAGAGAGGTATGGATCAACTCTAAACTAAGACAAAAAGGAAACAAATGATACATCGTTCCCTAGATCTTAAACTAGTGTTTTCAATATTAATATATGAAAGATAAGAAAGAAGACAATTGACCTTCTGTCCTGATGTTTGTCCAATCGAGTCTTTGATCCTGAAACCCTCGCGATGAACCTGTGCGGATGAAAACAACAAACAAGTGCACAATATCTTCCAAATAATTGAATCACAAGTTAGATCTATATTCTACTGAATACAATTTATGTAAATGAATCATGATCAATACACATAAATAGGGAAACAAGACAAGTTATATTTTACTAAGAACTCAAGAGTGCTTACAAAATAGTTGCTTGATGTCCAAGCCAACTCCAGCTCCAAATTCTTCTACCTCTAGCTATCTCTGCAAAAGGTTTATGACCATAGGTTTGATGCCCCAAAAGTCCTCCCTTTGGCTCATGGAAGGCTCCTCTCTTATAGCATATGGGAGAGTTAACCAACAAGAGAATGATATGGATCTATGAAGTATTTAGTGGATCAAAGCCACCAAAAAGAGATAGGAGTTGAGATTGCATGGAAGCTGGCAATCCCAAAGATACCTCTCGAAAATCAAGATCCCAAAATCTAAGGCAAAAGGATAAAAATGGATTACCGCGCCCCCAGAACTGAGCATAACGCGGTAGTACCACGCCCCAGGGTAAGAGCAGAATGCAGTAACCCTAATTATTACACTCTAGCAAATGTGCAAGGTGCGGTACTCTCTTCATATGGGGTTTATCTGGGTGACACGTGGCAGGTGAGATGCTTTCTTTCAGTGTTCAGTCAATGATTTTCACTCTGGATGTTCAAATGAGTCATTTAGGTCTCTGATGCAAGGATGTGACACTGGGATGTAATGTGTAATATTAAGGTATAACAGATGCCCCCTAAAGTGTGAGGTCAGAAGAGACTGATGGCCGAAAGACTTTACAAATACTTTGCAGAGATAGCATTGAGGAGACCAACAAGGAGTTGAAACAGAAACAAAGTGTCAGATATACCACTGAGGCGGGCATTCCCATGATCGGAAACAATTGACTCAAAGCATGGTTGCCGACCAATACATTGAGATCCATGAGTACTGAGATGATATAGGTTGTAGATAAATCATGGCTACTATGAACAATCGTAGATCCATGAGACGATAATGACACAACCACGACCAATACATAAGTGGATCTGTGTGACAATACATAAGAAAAACTTCCATCGCAGCCTAGACGTAATCAAGATACAAAAGGGTGTCCAGGGTCTTCTACCCGATCCTAAACGATACGAATCTAGCCATGTGATTACAAGGTGTTGAAGTCGAACATGGTAGAAACCATTTGATTACCGGTCAATCATGTGAACCCTTAACAAATGCAAGGGAAATCACCAATGATGACAATAATTCCCAAGGTATCCATAGTACATCTCAACGAAATGCGAATAAATGAGTTGATGTCGAGCATTCGAGAGATCATTCAATCAGAGACCAATGACGAAAACCTACTGTTGAATACGAGGAAACCTGCCATTGAGGCATGCAGGTACCAAGGTACTAGTGGTTGACTCCTAAATCTAATTCCTTGATAGGGATTTGGCGTCGACACGAATAGACTCGTCGAAGGTGGGACATAATCATTCCCACATCATCAACACGAAATCGGAATGAGATATAGTATGAAACGATGAAATAATGGAACATGTACTGACGCAACGGGAATCTTGACGCAATGGATGACTCAGAACAAATGCAAACCCTTTGAACATATAACGGCATGAAGCAGAACCTAGCAGCATGGATTATTGGTAGCAGAGGATAAACACATGACGAGTGGGCTTGTGTCCAAGGAGACGACTCGAGATGATGACTATGACTCAGCAAGAACAGATGAATACCCAAAAATAGACAAGGGATAGACGCATGCCATGTTCAAAGGTGACAACTGACGAGCTGCCAACAGAATAAACTTGACTCATTTCCCATTTTCCCCCGACATGATGGACGAGTACCTCTTTGTTGTTTTACGAGCTTGAGGAGGATAACAGATGCTCAATATAGCTCATCTCATAGATGAGTCCGATCTCACATGTTTTACGAACCTGAGAAAGGAGGGGTTCGTCCCAAAATGGGTCCTTCGATGTTGAATTTTAACGAGTCCAAGGAAGGGAAACTTGGCAATTTTTCACATTTAGAGAGCCTGAAAAACTTAAAGAAGGCTCCATAATGTACTTTTTCGTAATTTTAGTCCCTCAGTCCCGAAAAAAGTATAAAACAATTCCTGAGAGAACTCTCCCAGTCAAAAGTTGACTAAGGTATACCTTTCTCGTAAATAGTCTAAACGGGCCGAAAAAGGGGTAACCTATCACCGAATAGACAACCTTTCAAATAATTTTACAAGTGTGAAAGAGACAAGATCACTTGGCAATCTTTTCGAAACGAGGGAGTCTAAAAAGAGCTTAAAGAGAACTCCGATGGTCTTTTTCCTAATTTTTAATCATTTTGGTCCAAAAAAAGAATAAAATAATACCGAAACGATACTTTCCTCATTGTTTTACGAGCACGAGTAAAGTCGACTAAGCTTGACATCATTTACTTGGTCTTTACAAGCACGAGACAAGTGTAAAAATGTGCTTGGAATCTTTTTCAGGTTTTAATCCAGAGCGTGAAAAAGATAAAATCAGCTCAAAATGAAGGTCAAAACAGTTATAAATCGCCAGTGTGAACAAAGTAGAGAGAACCTGTCAAAAAAAAAGGTTAAGCAAACCTTGGAAACAGATATTAGTAACGTGAAGAATGTGACCTAAAAAGATATTAAATAAAATAATGAGCAAAAAATAGGTTATGTAGCTTATATAAGCACGAGGTAAAAAATAGAAACTTACCATTTTCACTTTGCTATTTTTGCTCATAGAGACATTTTTCACCTATTGGAGGGCAAAACTTCAAGTGGCTGTATCTAGAGATCCGAGGCACCGTTTTGATCACCGTCTGCGCCAGGTAAGAGATTTTAAACTCTTCTTTCCATTCATGTCTTTTTTTTATTTCTCATCCCTTTAGCAATTTTTTGAGGAAGCCCTAAGGGGTCTTTTTCGCCTCAGGAATTACTGCGACCTTCCTATATCGAGAAGCACAGTAATACCGCCCTGTACCGAGACTTAGGGGTGCGGTAATGTTGCTTTTCCGCATAGACGAGTGAAACCCAGGCGCGGTAATCGCGAAAAATGGAAAAAAAACAATGCTTTCTCTTCATATTTGTGATGAGATCAAGCTTCCAAATTGCTCATAAACATTTCTAATTGGTTTTTTCAGGATTTTACACCTCTTTTGAAGAAAAATGGTGCAATGGAAGGAAAGGGAGCATGAAGCTGATGATCAAGCAGCTGCAAATGATCAAGTGACATTAAATGTGTTGTGGGCATGTGGTTTGCTAAAGTTTTTCAAGACCAAAGGTATCCGCAAGCAAACCAAACTTCTCACTTACATAATACAAATGTGGGAACCCGACATTCAATCTTTTCGAGTTGGAGAGCATACCCTCGAGATTGGACTCGAGGATATTTACTTCCTCACTGGCCTCTCCAAAAGAGGGGCACGGGTGAACTTGACAGGGCACAGACATTCAGCAGAAAGTACCAACAAGTTAGTTGCTCGTTATTGCCGCCAAGGTTCGTCAAAAAAGAGTGGGAAGGTAGCCATCAAAGAGGTGATACATCTCCCTTTGAAGACTGTATTGTTTACTATAACTTGAGTGGCGGGTAGTGTGAGCCCACATCAAGCGTCTCGAGCGCAAATGACTCTTGCTATAGAGTGTATGGCGCCTACTTTGTTCAATTGGTGCAAGGGGGTATTATCCAACCTCAAAGAACAAGTTACCAAGTGTAAGAATGGGGAAACCAGCCAATTCGGATATGGTAGTATTTTGCTCACCTTCTTTTTGGAGAGGGTGTCGTTGTTGCGTCCGCAGATAGCCATGCCTATCCGCCCTGCCACCGAGCCTAGGATGGGTTGATGGAGTGAGTACGCAATGCGACTCGGGGGGCCAAAACACTTAGCCTTTGGTGAAGACTTTTTCTTGTGGCTCGAGGAGCAGATTGTGATGATCGAGGACTATCCTTATGCAGGGGTGGATTTCCGCAAAGACATTGACTTGGCATTGCCCGATGACGAGGATTGGGATAATTCAGGTATGACCTTCACCAATGTGTTTTCAATTTTTTGAATATGTAATTTTTAGTTATTTTTTATGTGTGACAAGACCTAATGTATGTACATGTGCATGTCGCAGATCGTGGACCGAGGAGACCCGCGGGTTACTCGCCGTTGCGTCGAGGTGGAGCTCAGCGACAGGCGGCTGCCGAGGAGGAAGAGGAGGATGAGGAAGAAGTGGGAGGCATCTGAAATATAGAGCAGAACCTGCAGGGTTTGACTTCTGGAATCCCAGCTATGAGGTTGGATGACGTTCCTCTCCATCTTCAGCAGCATACTGTGGGTGTGCCTAGACGTATCGGCCTACTCCTCCGTAGGGTGGCCAGGGCTGTGGTTTGCTACCATGGGCAGCGCAAGGAATCCGAGGATGATCGCAATAGATCTCCTTAGACAGTAGTATTTTACCTTTTTGCAGCATGTACATGATATGTAGGCCAGAGAGCCAATTTTTTGTCTGGGACGGGATCCCAAATTTTGTCTTTAGACACAAACTTTATGTATTCAGAAAAACACTTTTATATGCGATTATATACATGTGGACTTATTTCTATGACTTATTCATTTACAATGGCTTGTGTATTACTTTATGATGTATTTTTATGTATGGGCTAGATGCCAATCCAAAATGTAGTTAGCTAATGAGTCAGCTACAAAATTGAATTCTCTTGGTATATGTTGATATGAAATATAATCAAAGAATCGTTCCAAGAGGCGTACCCTTCGAAATAAGCGGAGTAGTATGGGATCGCAGATAGCGTAGACCCGATTCAAATGGGACACCATGAGTTGGGAGTCTAGCAAGATTGATAAGGAGTTGAGTCCAAGGGAAGCGGCTTCAGTTAAGAGTCCAATGACTGCATGGTATTCTGCAATATTGTTGGTTGTGGGGCCCAAGCAAGTGCCTCTTGAAGATACCAACTCGGCAGTAGGAGAGTAAATTACCCATGCTGCGAAAGCGAGGTTCCGGGTGTGTCGGCTTGCACTGTCAGCGAATCCATAGTAGGCAGACATCTGCGCATAGAAGCACAAGTCGAGGTAAATGGGGATACATGAAATAAAATCCATGCATACACACAAAAGAGGAAAATGAACACAAGCTAAGTACATTATGTACAAAAATGTCTCGCACAGGATAGACCTATGCATAGAAGCATTTTAGGTACAGCCCGTTGCGGGGCCGTGCCAACGGTGTGCCATCACAGTCGACAAGTTCATAGGCTCCTTTCTCCAATACACGCTTTACAATGAAGGGGTTGTACCACATAGACTCTAGCTTTCCTTTTCCTAGTTTTCCGTGCATCTGGTCATATGTGAGTACGAGATCACCTTCGTTAAAAATCCGAGGTTGAACGGATTTGTCATACTGTGCTTTGACGCGTTTTTTATGGGCTTCATTGGCTAAAGCAACGTCTCGATGGGTTTCGTCTAGCTTGGCTAGGTATAGAAACCGTTCCTCTTCGGAGGTGGTATTGGGAAGTAGCTCTATGGCTATCTTAAGTGACGGGATTTCACATTCAATCAGTAAAATGGCTTCTAGGCCATACACCAGTTGGAATGGTGTGAACCCGGTAGCACTTTTCACTGAGGTTCGGTATGCCCATAACGCCGAAAAGAGAGCTAAGTGCCAATTGGACTTATGGGTACCCACAATGCGCTAGATCATGTGTTTCAAAACCTTGTTAATGGCTTCGACTTGGCCATTGGTCTGTGGGTAGTATGGGGTTGAGTTCTCATGACGAAAACCCAACTTAGCACTCAATTCTTCAATTATATGGTTCCTAAAGTGGGAACCATGATCTGTCATGATGGACTGCGGGACTCCGAACCTAGCTATGATGTGATTAAATATGAAATGTGCGGCTGTTTTACCGTCCTCAGCATAAGTAGGCATCGCTTCATCCAATTTCGTGAAATAATCCATAGCTACTATGACATAGCTATGCCCCCTGGCTGAAGTGGGATTACAATGCATGAAATCGATACCCCATTTGGCGAAGAGGCCGACGAAAACTACAGGATGGAGTGGAACGGGATGCGAGCGTGTCTTACTGTGGAATAATTGGCAGGGTGGACATTTCTTGACCGTTTCAATTCAATCCTTGAAAATCGAGGGCCAGAAATATCCCGCTCGTAGTATCTTCTGGGCCATAGCCATCCCAGAGAGATGACCACCACATGCTCCAGCGTGGCAGTCATTAAGAACATGTTCAACCTCGTCTAAATTTAAACAACGTCAAAGAATGGTATTGACACCACGACGATAAAGGGTATCGTTGATGATGAGGTAGTACTTGGTATGGTGTTGGATGCATCGACGTTCATCTTGGTTAAGTTCGGGCCAAAAACGTTGGGTTTGGAGATATAGTAAGATATCCCCATACCATGGGTTAAACGTGTTAATGAGGAACAACGATTCATCGGGAAGAGAATCGATGGGCTCAGGTTGCTCAGTGACACGGGACAAATTACAAATCAACTCTGCAAAGACCAAAGATTTCTTTTATTTGTCTTTGGCAAATTCCAAGTCAAATTCTTGTAGGATAACAATCCAACGGGATTATTTGCCCCCAAGCACTTGACATGTGAGGATGCAGTACATTGGATTGAAATCCGCTATGACAGTGGTCTAGCGGAGTAGAATGTAGTGGCGGAACCTTTGGACAGCAAAAACTGTAGCCAGAGCCAATTTTTCAACATGTGAGTAGCGAGTTTCGGAGTCAAGGAGACTCTTACTAAGATAATATACCACATGTTCTATGCCATTGGTATCTTCTTGGACTAACACCATGCCAATGGTGGAAGTTGAAGCTGCGAGATATAAAATGTAATCCCGTGTGTAATTGGGGGGTTGAATTACGGGATCTTTAGTTAAGGTTGCCTTTAGATTATTAAAGGAGCGTTGGGCTTCGTCGTCCCAAAAGAAGGGGATGTTATTCTTTAGAAGCCTCATGTAGCCTTTTGTTATCTCGGCAAAGTTGCATATGAAACGACGTAGAAGTTTGCGTGCCATTGCAAACTTTGAAGTTCTGGTATGTTCGTGGGGGAAGGCAGGGGTAAAATAGCTTCTACCTTCGCTGGGTCCAATCGTATATCGTCTTTGGAGATTATGAATCCCAAAAGTTTTCTGGCTTCAACGCAAAAAATGCACTTATGTGGATTCAAACGAATGTTGTAGCGACGGCACCTAGCAAAGATGGCGCCTAAGTGATCAGGGTGATCTTCCCGAGTTTGAGAATGAGCGGGAAGGTCATCAAGATACGGTTCTACAATATGTTTGATATCGTGAAATGCGTACGACATTGCCTGTTGGAAAGTTGCCCCGACATTTTTTAGGCCAAAAGGTAACTTTCGATATGCAAAGGTCCCCCATGGGCAGATAAAGGCTGTTTTATGCTGGTCCGCTGGGAGTATCTCAATCTGATTATAGCTGGAAAATCCATTCATGAATGAAAAGATGACACTCCCGGTGTAGTTATCGATGATCTGGTCAATGAACAGAGTTGGGTAGTTGTCCTTTGTACAAGCTTTGTTCAAGTTGTGGTAATTGAC
The DNA here is from genome assembly GCA_027924585.1 of Larix kaempferi. Classification (NCBI taxonomy): domain Eukaryota; kingdom Viridiplantae; phylum Streptophyta; class Pinopsida; order Pinales; family Pinaceae; genus Larix; species Larix kaempferi. The sequence continues at coordinate 11,178,571 of BSBM01001055.1, forward strand.
ACAAACTCTAATCGTACCATGTTTCTTAGCTACGGGAATGATATTAGACACTCATTCTGTCAGCGGAACAGGATAGATAAAACCAACACGCAAAAGTTTTTCAACTTCGGCTTTGATAGCGGTTGCCTTACGGGGGTGGACGGGTCGGAGTTTTTGCCGAATTGATCGGGCACCAGGAAAGGTTGGAATCTCGTGGACCACAATAGAAGGATCTATTCCTTGCATTTCTTCATAACTCCAAGCAAAAACGTCGCGGAATGTTTTAAAGTAGGCACTATAGAACTCCATCTCGGTGGGAATACATGTCTTGCCTATATGAATGTTTTCCACGACACCAGGCTTCACTGAAATGTCAATGGGAGTGGTTGCCATGAGACTGGCCAAGTTTCCTTCGGAAAATATTTCATCGAATGAAGTGGGAAACTTGGTTTGAACCATTCCGAGTGAAGTGCTGGGTTTAGTATCTGGCTCAACCACCTGGATAGTGGGAAAAGAAGACTAATGATGGAAATCTTCCCAAGGTGGTTCATCACCGCACATAACTTCCATAATCGATTCGTTAGTAGGAAAAATCAATGTGAGAGGATCAATAAGTGGCGATGATGAACTAGCCTCAGACAAGAGTTGTGCCACGGCATCATACGTAGTAGGATCGACCCAATCTGTGGCTGATTGGATCACCTGATAGGTTGCGAGGTTCCTGTTTAACGGCATGGAGTCGCCGTATTTTTCAATCTTGGTAGGACTCGGTATCACCTAAGAATCATTGGATGGGGTGATATTTGATGATATCATGTTGACGAGCTATACGAGGGGTTTGAGCTCTAGGAAAACTCCGATGAGGGAGGAATCCTTCATAAGACCAATGACAACATCTTGGAAATGCTATCAGGACTGATCCAATAATGGAACAGTGTTGGCGGAGTTTGAATGAGAGTCTGGGATACAGTAGTCTAACTGATCTATAGTAATAATCTTCCCTTCGTGAGGAAATTGTACTAGTCGAAAGACAGTAGATGCAATGGCAGTCATGGCGTAGAACCAATTCCGGCCAAGTAGGAGATTATAATCTAACGGCGCATCTACGACTTCGATGTGTATAGATACTGTTTTTCCCCCAGTTCAACGCCAATCACAGGAATGAGTCCGTAGGGCTGAAAGCCATGTCCGTCAAACACTCTGAGAGTAGTGGGAGAAGTTGAAACTTCAGGTGATCCTAAGGCTCTCCAACAATTCAAAGACATGATTGATGTGGAAGCACCCTCGTCTAAGACAGTGCGATGAATGGTGTTTCCACGGATGTTTGTGTGAACTTGGAAGGCTAACTGGTGGGAAAGCTGAGGTTTACAATACTCCAAGTTAAACATAATTGTGTTTGAAGTATCTGGGTCCACTACCCCCAGTGCTGAAAGTAAGGTTCTATGCTGCGTAGGGAAGTGTTGGAGAACCTCGAGAGTCGACATCACGCATGGTGCTTGAGCTAGATCCTCAACAATATTGTAATTCTGGGCTGCTTGCGCATTAGGATTAAATGTCTCTTTTTGTATGGTGCCCTTGGGTGGGCGTAACACTGTGTTTGTAACAGGTCTCTCAATATGGAGATGGATGTTAGGGGGAGGGATAAAAGAAGGATCTTCAGAAGGGGACTTTCCAGTGGCTGTCTCCTGTTTGTTTGAACTTGGAGGGTTATCGTACGTCTTTGAACGAGTGGTGATATGAATCTCCTCATTACTCGTCATCAGAATTTCGTGGTTTGCGGACGTCTCTCTACGAGGTGGGTTGTTGGGATTTCCCCCTTGCGGGGGATTGTTCGCAACCATCTGTTGCTATTGACGGGGGAAAGGGTTGGTTAACACTGCCGGGAGGGAGGATCCTTTGACAAATTTGTTGACTTTGTCCTTGTAGGGATAGTCACGTGTGTAGTGATCTTCCTGGAAAATAGGCAGGGAAACTTTGCTTTCCGACGTGGTTTGGGATCGCTATTGGTAGGTTGGGGATTGTGGTTCTCTTGTTGATTAGATTTTTTCTTGGATTTCCCACGATTGTTCTTCTTCTTTCCCCCGAATGGTTGGGACGTGGATTGAACCGCATTCACTTCGGAGGAAGGACCAGGAGAGGGAGAAGCTTTAGGGGTAGCCTGAGGTGGGGAGGGGGTAACATTGGTTTGTTTCCCACTCGATTTGGTGGTAGGATGAGCCTTAACTGAACCGACGATGCCATCGATGGGAGGTTCAATGGTAGGCTTGGTTGGATCAGTCATGGTGCGGGTGGCATGGGGAATAAGCTCGTATAAAGTTCTGGATTGGGTATATACCAAATCCATATACTGAGCACAAGAAATTGCTTATTCCTCCGTGACCGGTCCGCGCATGGCAGTATCCCTAGTGATGGGAGGCAAAAATGACTTTGTGAACCAATCAACGAGTAACTGGTCTGGAATGGGTTCCTTGATTAACCTACGGCGTCGACGCCACTCATGAATATGGTCCAAGATGTGCGTAGAAGTGGTTTGATGTAGTGAGGTCAACAGTTCTGTTCCAATCTCGTATCGAATGGGTAGATGGAAATGTGTCAGAAATGGCATAGCCAGGGTATTGAAATCGTGAAAGGAGTGTTGTGGCAACTCGATATACCATTTCGTTGCCATACCGGTGAGTGTATGCTGGAAGAGCCGTAATCGAATGGAGTCATCCATTAATGAGTTCGAAGAACACCAAAGATGGAAGGTCATTACATGGTCTTTGGGGTCTTCCCCGGGTTTGGCATCGAACTTAGGAATGTCCGATGGTAGTTTGGCTGGGATGGGTGGCCAATGTGGCTCATGCCAGATGGGGTCGTTGATAAGCCGCGACAAATCGGGTAATTCTAGCGTGGCTAGGAAAGGAAGTTGACGGTTGGGTTGCGGGTATGAGTAGTAATTGTATGGTGTAGGGTTTCTCGTAGGGCCCTGCACATCATAATGCTACGTGTTGTACCCATACATGTTTCCCGCAAGATACTGTTGGAAATTCTGTGGATATTAAACCATCTGGTTAACCGGTTGTGTGTTCGAAATCAAGGGATTGACCGTTTGATTCGGAATCACATTAGCAGCCGGTTGTTGAATGTTCTGCTGGGTAGGGATGATTGGGATGGTAGCCTGGGGTTGTTGTGTCCCAAGAATGTTTCCTATTCCTTGTTGAGGTATAGTTCCCTGGGATTGTTGCATCCCAAGAATGTTTCCAACACCTTGATTGGGTGGAGGGTTGCCCATACCAGGGTTAGGGGCTGCCTGCAAAAATGGTGTCCATGGAATATGGGTTCCACGCTGATGAAGAGGTAGGGGTTGAAGGGATGGGTTCCATGGAGTATTTGCGGCTGAAGGATAAGGAACGTCGGAATTCAAGTTGGGTGGTATGAAAGGTTGAGAAGGTTGCCCCCTAGCTTGATTCCAGTTCTCAAACAAAGAGTATCCCCCACTTTGTGGGTTTTGGGATCCCCAAGAAGGAAGTGTACCTGACGCGGGATGTTGGAAATAGGATCCGGTTGGGATACCGACATGAGGTTGTCTGCTGCCAGGATTATACGTGCCTAACTGAGCAGAAGCTGCTGATTAAGAGGGTTGTTAGATGGTGCCAATGGGGGCGTTAACAAGTGGTGCTCCTCCAATAAAAGGGCTCTGTTGAGTCAATGGGAAAGAAGGAGGTGGTTGTTGAGTGGCCCCACTTTGAATGGTACCAAGGGGTTTCCCTCCAGCAGGTGGGTTAGATGGTCCAGTGGGAGGAGGTTGGTGACTGGGACCAGTGTTCCCAAAGGATGGTTGTCCTCCAATAGACGGGTTGGATGGTCCGCTTGGGGGAGGTTGGTTGTTGGGATCAATGGTTCCAATAGTCGGTACTTCGCCTCCGGAAATGGTGTAGATGGTGGCCGAAGATGAACCTCTGGTCAACATGGATGATCCAGTAGTATGACTAGATGTTCTTCCAATACTAGAAAGGTGGGGTAAGGTTGTTTGGGTGATGGCGCCAAAGGTGCCGATTTGTGGGGGGGGTCTTCCATACGTTACAAGCGGGGATGGAGAGAAAACTGGGTTATCCCTCATAAGTGGTGTGTCCCTTGAAGATACGCCAAACATGTTGGACGATAGAAAATGTGGGGAATTTAACCGAGGGGTATCAGGAGTCACGTCCATGGGGTCTTGAAAAAAAGGAGGAAAATCGAGGGCTTGGCCCAGACTTGTGTCTCGTGAGAGGTCGAAAATGTGAGTTGTCTGTTCGGGATCCGAAAAATAATGAGGTGAGGTAAAATATGAAGGTCTGGAGCCGTCAGCATAGTAGTGATGAAACTCTGTGCTAGACGGAACGTTGAGATCTTGGTAACCAGGAGGACAGGTGGCAGGGGGATATCGAGAAGCCGTTGAGAGCATTTTCTTTGTATCACATTTGAATTGTTCTAACGCTAAAGGGGAGTTATCGAGACTAACCATGCTAGATTGGATCAACACCATGATCTCTTGTCCTGAGGGGAGATCAGGGAGGGATACGGTAAATGGCACGTTACTAGAAGAACCAGTTTCCTGAGTGTGAACACCTGACGGTGTAGAGGTGGTAGGTGGAGGTTCCGCCTGGGAAGTAAGAAAGTAAAACTCAGGCTCAAAAGGTGTGTTAGGTAATTCGGTTTCTTCAATAATTTCGATGTATTCGTCTGGGACTTCAATCAGCTCGGATGCATCTTCGTCAGATCCTTCGATGGTTCCAACAGATCCTTCAGGAACATCATCGAAAGTGTCTGTTGGCAGGGTAGTGCTAACATCTAGGAGGGTGATAGCCTCCGGTATAGTATCGTGTGCAATACTAACTTCAGCAGCTGTGGTGTTGTTCACTGTGAGAGGTATGTCTGGAACGACAGGTGTGTTACTAGTTGCAGAAACTGTAAGAGTTTCTGAGACCGTGCTGTGATTATAGTTACAGGAGGAACTGAAGATGTAGTGCGGATAGGTGGCGGAACGTTCCCCCGGCCAACACCGCGATCGACAGGGGTAGGAATACGTGATGTAGGTGGACCGGAGGTCCATGGTGGTGGTGGTGGGCTTCGTCCCTGTATTCTCCGTGATCTCCATGGATCGGACATGATGATAGAAGTACAAGTTCCGGGGACAGTCTCGTAGAAAATAACTCAAAAACCCTGAAGCAGTCGAGTGTGCCAAAGGGGAGCTAGAAAAAGGCAAGGCTCATAGGCCAAAAAAGCAAGCTCTAAAAACTATACTGAGATCGGTGTCACACTGAGCGAGCTGAAACAAAAATGGTCAGAATGCCAACAAGCAATCACTAAAAAGAAATGACCCTCTAAGAAGGTGAGATATCAAGCAAAACCTCCTAACTAAGAGCTGGAGACCTTAACAAGTTGTATCCTTCGCAAGGTGATGAAATACAAGTCGAACAATACAAAATGAGAGACCAATAATGGAAGGATATCCTTCTACCGAAAGGGATCCTGGGTAAAAGAGCCCTAGTAGAAAAGTCACTAAGCTACCTCGTTCATGACACGTTGGAAAAGGTTTTCGGTGCTTCTGCCTTATCACGCTTGTATCACCAGTATGGTGGCCGGAGAATACAAGGAAGACAATGATCGACGTTGCCTTAGGGCTAAGTGGAGTGCGGCATTCCATAAAGTGCGTCCGGTTCTCGATCTCGCGGCGGTTTAACCCCTGAAACAACAGGAGACCCCTCCACAAACTGGTGTATGACCGTGTCAACAAGTACAAGAGGATTTTAGTACCGTAGAGGACAAAAACTATGTCTCAGATGAAGATGACAAGGGGGAATTATTTGGATTCCTATCCCGGGTGTCCTACCTAACTAACAAGTTATTTTTATCCTAAAGTGAGGTTATGATGTGTTGAGTTAGGGAGTGTAAATTTTAGTGGTTGTATTACTCAGTCGGGTAAATGGAAATGAAACTTGTGATGTTGTGATGACTCAAAGCATGCAAATGAGAATGAATCGAAATGAGCCTTTCTATTCGATGAAATCTAGCTAGAGTAAAGAGAGAGTTCTTCGATCACAATGCATGAATTTTTCAAAGGAATGAAAAGAACACCACTCCAAAAACAACTTTTTGTAGCTTTTTTTCAAATAAGCCAAATTGAATGAACACTACTTTCAAATGTAACTAATCTACAACTATAATGCTTCAGAATGAGAATTTATGTGGCAAACAGAGATGAATGATTCACTTCCTAATGTGCAAAAGTATGAACTGGATCTTTTCAAATAAAAGAAAGACAATGTTCTCAAAAGATAATTTCCAATGTTGATTTTGATAACAGTAATGGAAAAGATATTGCTTATAAGAACGATGTAATCTTTAAGAGTTATATAATTAAGGGAAGGAAAATAGTGACAAAAACTTGATGGCGATGAAAGGATCATTCCAATGCAAAGATAATGAAGGGGTGATCAATATGAATATGATGCCACTAACTCAAAAAATTCAAGCTCGAACCAAAAATACAAACAAACCAAAAAAGACTTGCAACTGACTAACAATGATAGAGTATGTAGATAAGAAGCAATTGGGAATAAAGAGGTAGATACGATGATAATTAATGACCATGAACCCAAAGTTATGAAGTTGTCTACAAGGCTTCAAACAATGAAGTGGAAGCACTGTGTTGTGGCTAAGCAAGTTGCAGAGTTTTAGTGAGCAACAGAAAAATCAACCAAAGGCAGAGAAGGTCACAAATGACCTGTAGGAACAAAACAAACTAAGACACAAAATTATTTACAGGAATTATCACGCGCTTGACATAACCCCAGGCACGGTACTAGTGTATTCCCGCGTTCTATACAGTGTGAAGGGCGTGGTACTACTGCTTTGTATGCAGTTACGAGGGCGCGGTAATTCTGAAAAGATGGATAGGGCACCAATTTAAGAAAAGTTTTGGACTTTTCAAAGGTGTACAGACCCAGAGGACTTACTGATCGATAAGGGAGATCAGATGCAGAGGAGAGGGGGTGAACGGAGTTCAAAGAGACCAACTTTCACTACTGGTTTGAAGGAAGAGAAAAATTACAATCAAGGATGACTGAAAGTGAAAGAACTCAATCAAAGGGGGTTCAAACCAGCGGAGTCTCCAGTTTTTGTTAGAGATATTTCTCCCTATGGATAAAGAGAAACTCTCTTAGGTCAGAGAGGTATGGATCAACTCTAAACTAAGACAAAAAGGAAACAAATGCTACCTCGTTCCCTAGATCTTAAACTAATGTTTTCAATATTAATATCTGAAAGATAAGAAAGAAGACAACTGAACTTATGTCCTGATGTTTGTCCAATCGAGTCTTTGATCCTGAAACCCTCGCGATGAACTTGTGAGGATCAAAACAACAAACAGGTGTACAATATCTTCCAAATAATTGAATCACAAGTTAGATCTATATTCTACTGAATACAATTTATGTAAATGAATCATGATCAATACATATAAATAGGGAAACAAGATAAGTTATATTTTATTGAGAACTCAAGAGTGCTTACAAAATAGTTGCTTGATGTCCAAGCCAACTCCAACTCCAAATTATTCTACCTCTAGCTATCTCTACAAAAGGTTTATGACCATAGGTTTGATGCCCCAAAAGTCCTCCCTTTGGCTCATGGAAGGCTCCTCTCTTATAGCATATGGGGGAGTTAACCAACAAGAGAATGATATGGATCTATGGAGTATTTAGTGGATCAAAGCCACCAAATAGAGATAGGAGTTGAGATCGCATGGAAGCTGGAAATCCCAAAGATACCTCTCGAAAATCAAGATCCCAAAATCTAAGGCAAAAGGGTTAAAATGGATTACTGCGCCCCCATAATTGAGTATAATGTGGTAGTACTGCGCCCTAGGGTAAGAGTAGAACGTGGTAACCCTAATTATCGCGCTCTAGCAGATGTGCAAGGCGCAGTAATCTCTTCAGATGGGGTTTTTTTGGGTGACATGTGGCAGGTGAGATGCTTGCTTTTAGTGTTCAGTCAATGATTTTCACTCTGGATGTTCAGATGACCTTTAAGGGGAAGTGTCGTTTAGGTCACTTATGCAAGGATGCGACACTAGGATGTAATGTGTAATATTAAGGTATAACATCGGCCATAAACAAAAAAGAATAATACAAAGTAAAAAGTAAATATGAGACTTAAACTAGAGACTTTAGAGCTAGGATTAGGTGGTAAATATTATATCGGCCATAAACAAAAAAGAATAATACAAAGTTAAAAGTAAATATGAGACTTAAACTAGAGACTTTACTTTTTACTTTTAATACAAAGTAAAAAGTAAATATGAGACTTTAGAGTGTTTGTCGAGTGTTTGTCCATAACAAAATAATACAAAGTAAACAAAAAATAATAATACAAAGTAAAAAGTAATAAATATTATGTTGGCCATAAACAAAAAAGAATAATACAAAGTAAAAAGTAAATATGAGACTTAAACTAGAGACTTTAGAGCTTAGGATTAGGTGGCTCAGGTATTGCACTCAAGGAGCTATTCAAGGAGAGGTTTGCACCTCGGGAGATTTGATCCCTCTTAGCGCTTGATAGAGCCTAGGATTTGGATCTAGGCTGGTTAGAGTCCAACTGATGAATATGAGCCTACTAGACACTATGAGTCGAGTCAGTGGTCATTTCCTAGGTCTGTAGTGGTTTTTAAACGTTGTCTGAAAATTTTTTACCGGACGTGTTGGACAGTTAATTATTTTATTTTTTAATAATTAATTTTTCCATAGTTTAAATGGAAATATTCAATTTGTAATATGTCAGTCATCCAGGGGTGTTTTCCAATGATTGGAGGCTTAATTCCTAAGCCAAAAATCATACTTAGACCCCGGACACCTTTATCCTAAGTTTCAGATCGTCATTTGGCCACTTAATTAATAATTCCTCAAAAAATCAACAAAAGAGGATTATTAACTAATTAAATCAAAAAATTAATAATTGGAGATAATCCAATTCTCTCCAAAATAATCCAAATTGGATTATTTCAGTGGCTAAATGACATGGCACCAGGCATTAATAAACATTCCAATCATCTCAGTCATCATTCAGTAAACTATCTAGTCAGCATCAGTGATTAACTCCAAGTGAATGCGCCCACTTGCATGCAGAAATCGAATTGGGTGAGATGGCATCAATTAATTGGTTGAATGAGTTTTATTAAAGGCTATGGTGGGCACCCTAGCCACCTCATGGGCTTGGCTCTATACTAAACATGAGTTCCATTTATTATAACCAAGGATTGGATCTCCCTCAATCCTCACGCATTGTCGTCATACCTCACGTCAATCCTACATGGGAGATGCTCATTCCTATGATGGAGTTTCCAAGGAAGGGATGGGGGGCGCCTTGCCAAGGTGGAGGCCACCTCCCCATCTCATTTACTTCAAAGTTGGAGTTGTGGCTTGGAGCTTCACTCCAAGCTTGATAATGATTGAGATTTGATTGGAATTCGATTCTATCATGTGCCATTGACTCCCTTTTGATGCCAATTCGAATTAGGGTAGGGTAGCTTCTTGTTTTGTTATATAAGGAAGGCATTGCCTCCTCATTTCTCATGGAGATTTGTGCATAGAAACTCTGAATAAATTTGTAATCTTGTTTAGAATTTGAATAAATTTGAAGACTTTGGAGGTCCATGTGGGAGCTTTTTGTGTGCCATGCTTCATCTTGTTTAAGGTGATACTATTCTTAGTTATTTACTTTTGATTCTTAAGCATATGATATTATGATTAGAAGGCTAACAATCTAGCATGATATTGTTTGATCTTTGCTTTTCTCTTAAGTGTGTGGCTTTCACGTATTCTCCCAAGTGCAAGAGCTCTTGATTGGTTTACACATTCATTCCACAAGCTACCAAAGGAGTCTTTTACTTTAAGAAATCGAGAAACGAAGGGCTTGTTTGCCTCATCCATCAAACTACAAACACTCAATCTTTCTTTCTAGTTACTTGGTTACATTGTTAGTAGTGGATCTTCTCTTTCCCACACTCTTTCTTTGTTCTCATATGTAAGTTTTGTCTTGAGAAAGTAGCTTGGGATTTGATCCCAAGTGCCACATAATTTTGTGGCTACTTCTCTTTCCCCACTAGCATCCTTGCGTGCATCCAGCTAGCTGGAAGGTTTTCGGGACTAGTGTTCTACTAATCACCTTGTTCCAAGGTTGATCCAACCTTGTTTGACTTTTGCCTTGATTTTTGACTTGCTTTGGCCTTGATTCTCCTCTTCCATTCGTTTTTTCCTTTGATTTTTCCTTGATCTTCTTGCTCTCATCCTACTTCACTTTCTTCCCTTGCTAGCTTTCGTCCCACTCTTCTAGTCTTCCTTTCTCCATTTCGTTTTTCATATTTTTGTCCTCTCCTCTCCCTCTCATCTTCCTAGATCTACCTTGCATTCGTCCCCTTCTTTGCTTCTTTCTCCTATTCGTTTTCTTCCCTCTTCTTGCTCTCGTCTCTCCCTTCCTATCCTCCTCTCCTACCTTTCGTCCCTCCTTCCAAAATGTATTCTCTCCTCTCGTTTTTACCATTTCTTGACTTTCCCTTTCATCCTTAAAAACTCTTAAGAAGGCTTCAAATAAAACCTTAAAAGGAACTTGCATTTCATAAGTTTTAGTCTCATTATAGTTTGCATACTAGTTGGATAGCTTGCATTTTAGTTTGCATTTGTTTAGTAGCTCATCTTAGTTTTCTTTTTGCATTTAGCCTAGATTTGCAATTTCATTTTGTTATCTTAGATCAAGTATCATTCAAAGTTTGCATTGTTATAAGAAAGGCTTCAAATAAAACCTTAAAAGGAACTTGCATTTCATAAGTTTTAGTCTCATTATAGTTTGCATACTAGTTGGATAGCTTGCATTTTAGTTTGCATTTGTTTAGTAGCTCATCTTAGTTTTCTTTTTGCATTTAGCCTAGATTTGCAATTTCATTTTGTTATCTTAGATCAAGTATCATTCAAAGTTTGCATTGTTATAAGTTTTAGATCTCATCTTTAAAAGTTAAATCTTTCATTTGTAAAAAATATTGGGCATGTAGATTAGTGGTTAGTTTGCATCTAGTTTCATGTATAGTTTAGATCTTAGTTTTGTTTTTTTTACTAATGCTAATGGGTGCATGAGTGTTGGACTTTTGTGTTGTAGGTGTTGAGAAGAGAACAAATCCTCAAAGAGAAGCATGAAGAAAGTTTGAACCAAAACCATTTGGAGATTACCCAAAGAAGAAGAAGATTTGACCCAAGAAGACAAAACTATAAACATTCTCCTTTGTACGAACCCAAAAAAGGGGTTTTAGTTTCATTTCTTAGTTGCTTTTCATTTCAAGGGCTTCACTCCCTCACTTTGTAATTGATTAATAAAATAAGGCTAAATGGGGTAAAGCGTCCCATATTTGGTTTTCCTTCTCCATTTGGGGAAGAGTGTCTTGTGTTTCTTAGCTTAGATTTGCTTCAAGTACTTAGAATAGTTTCATTTTTGCAAGTAGATACTAATTGCTAGATTAGTTCATATTTTCATTACTTAGCATCTTAACTTGTTAGATCTCATTTTCCTTTATTTATTTGAGCTATCATTTGGTTTCTTTGTTTACAAACTGCTTGTCTTTTAAAAAGGAACCAAAGACTCTTGAACTTGCCATAACACAAGTCAAGAGCACTCTCTGTCGGAGAGCATAAGCACTGCATTTTCCTTGCATTCAACATATATATTAGTTAAAGTCTCTTGAACTTCTGTCATAAGATGAAGTCAAGAGCACTCTCTGTCGGAGAGTTTAACTATGTGCTCTAATTTTAAAACACTTCAAACTTCACATTTCCCCTCTTAAAATTTACTTTGTTGCTTTCCATCACTTAGTATGCTCTGCCGACCCTAAAATGTTGGACTCGTACTCAGAACGTTGATTGGATTTGTTAATCTCACAAGTGATAACCATAATAAAATCTTCACCCCCATAACCAACAAACCAACGTTGTTCGATAAATACTCAGGTAGTGGGGAAATTCCAAGTGTGGGCGCCGGGCAACCCAATCTGGACACTCCCTGGTTAAATTCTCTGAACACTTAGCTTGTGATTCCAGACAGGTCCGTCATGTCTTGGAACGGAGCCACTGAAGGTATATTTTTCCGGTTGGACTTCATCCTTGCTTTCTAAACCCTAATAATCAAGATCACTAAAACTTTTCTAAAATAAACCAAGAACAATTGCAAAATGATCTCACAAACATATCTTTCGAACTCTTGTATCAAGCAACCCAAGCACTCAGACATTTTGACTCCATAAGGAACTGGTCCTTAACATCATTTTTTCATTTGCTTATTATCTATCTGGAGCACTTGTTGTTCAATTTCCATATGTGAGTGTCTTGTACTTAAGTTCATCAAGTGGTTGTGCATCAAGTTATCTTGCAATTTGTATCCTTGTTTATTTAAAGTTTATTATTACAAAAACTGTGATCTCATAAAAAAACTCGTAAACAACACCCATCTGCATCCGCAATCATTTAGAACATTTAAAAACATAGATCCATAGAAAAACTCTTTGTAGGGACTACCCCCCTTGGCTTCGTTAGTATTTAGCCTAAACGGAGGAGCTGGGATTCAGGTGACAGTACCTGCCTCATTGCTTTCCCCTAAGGCCACACCTTCCCCACTTGTAGTTAGGGAACCGCTTTCGAAAGATTTATGTTGCTGGTGTGCATCTTGGTGGACAACATCTTTGGCGCCATTGCCGGGGACAAATATTTTTGTTCCTAGACGACCTTAGTTTTTTCTAGTTTTTTACCTTTTTGATAGATTTGATATCTATTTGGAGACTCCACTACCTTTTTATCCCTTTTTGGTAGATTTTTAGTCCAATCACTCTCCGAAATTAGACTTGAATCCACCTAGCGACTCCACTGTCAGTAAAAACCTCAAGGTATTCTACTAGAAGAATCTCTGAAGGTTTACTCAGTTTCATCCTCGAGCCTGAAAAGGTGTACATGAGGAGATTGAATAAACTTACTTCTTGTTTGAAGAACTTGGATCCGAGTCTGTTTCAGACATCCATACTTTATTTCAAGAAAAATTTGAAAATAATACTCATATTTCCGACATCATGGGCGAGTATTTTACTCAACTCGATTTCTCTCAGATAGCAGGTCAATCCCATTGTCTCCCAGACAAAGCTGTAGAGAAACTCCCGATGTACACTTTCATTGATTCCACAACTTTCGCCGCGCATCTCAGGAGCTTTTCCAGATGTATTAATGCCTATGTCAGTGACCCTGCAAACTAGCATGACGATGTCTATATGAAGCTTTTTTCTCTTTCCTTGGATGGAAAAGCTGGTGATTGGTATAGAAACCTACCAAACAACTCATTTGCCACAATGGCTACCTTCAAGACTGCCTTCACCAACAAGTTTGGTGAGAAGAAGGAACCAAGGCATCAACTTGCTTCATTGACAAACATCAAGAAGGACACTGAAACGATAGACGAGTTTAACACTAGGTTCACTGAGTTATCAAATGATATTCCTGCTACCTATGCACCACCTACACCTTCCATCCTTTTTTACTACATTGAGGCATTTAGTGGCAAGATGCAGTATCAGATAAGAGACAAGGAACCCACTACTTTGCTTCAATCCCAAGAGATGGCTATTAAAATTGACTTAAACATGCAATCATTTGGTGAGTGCAACCTCCATGGTTACTCAAGATCTTCAACACCTTTAAAGATTAATGAACCCAAAGATAAAGATCCTTTATCAGTTGTAAATGAGACTCATGAAAAACAGATGTTGGAAATGAGGAATGAAATGAAAATGGAAATGAAGAGAAACATGGAAGAAGCTGAAGCTAAACACCTTGCTCAACTAAAGCAAATACAGAACCGGGTGGTAACTATGGAAAGAACACAGACACAACCTGTTCCTAAGACCTTTGCTGCAAAACCAAATTGGCAGAGAAAACCTCCCAACCATGAACAAAGGCCTCCTCACCAGCTAGAGGATGCTAACATGGTTGAGCCATACAAACCATTTTGTAGGGCATGCAGAGATTTCCATGAGCAATTTGGTTGTCATTATGCATGCTATGTTCAAGAACATGGTTATCCTGAGGGTTGTGGTCCTAGCACGTCTGCAAGCGAGCATTAATTCATCTTTCATGTAGGGGACATCTATGGAAATCCTAGGGATAGTTGGACTCAAGCCAACCAAGGTTATCAAAGGGTTGATAACTTGACTCAATATTATGGTGAGATGCCATCTAATGTCAACAACATTCAAAACTTCAAGGGCATGACATATTAAATAAGACTGAAGGAAGGACCCTCTACTCAAACTGCTCCTAAGGTAACAATTCCTAACACTACTCAAGAAACTAGTGATGAAAAGGAATATGTTGCTTTAATTTTTGATTTAGGTAGTTGGTTGGCCAACTCTAAAGTTCCAATCCCCGTATTGGAGCTATGCAAGATTCCTGGTCAAAAAGAGAATCTTTTGAAAATTCTAGACACTCAAGTAGATGATGTCCCCCCCCTATCTCTAAACCTATAGCACCTGAAAGACCTTCCACACCTACAAGGCCTTCTACTCCCAAGAAAGTGACTTTTGCCAACACAGTGGAACAACCTTCAACTAATTAAGAAAATATATATGAAGACCCTCTTGTAATCTTGCATACTAGGGACCCAAGAAAAGAGGATCACCCTCCCTTTTATTTATCATTGATGATAGGTGATCTTCTCCTGCACAATTGTATGTTAGATTCAGGATCGGGATCCAATCTCATGACTAAGATGGTCATGCAACAACTTGCCTTAGAACCACATGCCCTTACCAAAATGTATGTGCCATGGATTCTAGACCTGTCAAAGTTGAGGGTATGATTGAGAAACAACATGTTAAATTAGCCAAGTATCCAGGCATTTATGTTACCATGGATATCCTCGTCATAGATGTACCGGATAAATGGGGCATGATATTATCTAGAAAGTTTGGTGCCACTTTGGGAGGATCCATTCAAATGGATTGGACATATGCCACTGTACCTGCATCAGAAGACTCACTAGTTAAGTTACACACTGAAAAAGAAAGAAGGTACCATGTTGAAAATCCCCAAAGACCTTCAAATGAATATGTAAACAACTCTAGTGAACTTGGAATATATCAGATTGACTCAACCTTCCTGGAACCCATCCAAGAAGAGATTAAGAATGAAAAAATAAATGAGTTGTGAGAATGAACTTTGATGGGGCATATTCTAGAGCCGGTAAGGGGGCTGGGGTTGTCATCATTTCACCGGAGGGAAAGGTTTTCAAATTTGCTTTCAAATTAGAGTTTGAGGCAAACAACAATGTGGTAGAGTATGAGGCACTTCTACTAAGCGTTGAGATAGCCAAGGACATGGGAATCAAATTGCTAAGTATTAAGGGGGATTCTGATCTAATTGTCCAACAAATTAAGGGTTAGTTTGCATGTAAATGTCAAAGGCTAAAAAAGTATAAGAATGCAATTTGGGACACAATGGAATTTTTTGATGCCCTTAATATAGAAGCAATCCCTCGAGATCAGAATAGTGCCACCGACAGACTTGCAGTTTTAGCTTCAACACTTCAACCATCGGATGAGATGTTAGATGGGGATTGTCCTTTGGAAATACTTTAGACCCTCGATTCCTGATAATATTGAACATTGGCAGGTTTTTCAAAATGATGAGCAAATACTAAAGTTCATTAATAATATTGATGAGTTCTCCAATTATAAAGCCAATGATCATGAGGAAGGTAAAGAGTATCAAGATCAGTGGAACCGCTTCAATCCTGTACCACGTGGCTTTGTTGCCTTAGAGAACATCTTTGATAGATAGGATAGAAGAAAGAGTAGTGTTGACCAAATGAAGCCGGGTGAATACATCGAAATAAATATTAGGACAGAAACAGAACAAAAAATAATAAAAATTGGAAAAGGTACCTCCGAAAAGGAAAGGAATAGCCTTATAAACTTGCTAAAAGAATATAGGGATGTGTTTGCCTTCACTTATGACGAGCTTAAAGCATATAGGGAAGATGTCTTTCAGCACACCATTCCCTTGAAACCTGAATGTCAAAAGGGCAAGCCTTTCCAACAAAAACTTAGGCAAATAAATCCTAAGTTGGCCCCTATTGTCAAACAAGAGTTGGAAAAAATGTTGGTAGCAGGTATTATAGCACCCACTCGGCATACATCATGGTGCTCCAACTTAGTTGGGGTTAGAAAGAAGAATGGGAGCATCAGGATATGCATTGACTTTAGAAATATTAACATAGCCTGTCAAAAGGATAATTATCCACTCCCTAACATGGAACCCTCTTCCAACAGGCCACTGGGTCTACAATGATGTCCATGCTTGATGGATTTTCAGGATATAACCAAGTTTTCATTAAGGATGATGATAGACACAAAACAAATTTCACAACCCCTCGGGGAACCTTTGAGTACCTGAGAATGCCCTTCGGTCTTACAAATGCTGGGGCCACTTTTCAAAGGGCCATGGATTATGCTTTCAAGGAATTGATAGGAAAAATCATTGAGATATACCAAGATGATTTAACTGTTTTCTCAAAGGAAAGATCCAGCCATATTGATCATCTTAGGAAGGTTTTTGAACGATGCAGAGAATATGGGATTTCTTTGAATCCGGCAAAATCAGTTTTTGGTATTGAAGAAGGAAAACTTTTGGGTCACATCATTAACAAAGACGAGGTCAAAATTGACCGCGAAAGGATTGAGGCTATACAGAAGATTCCCCTTCCAATAAATGTTAAGGGTATCCAATCATTTAATGGTCATATCAATTTCATAAGGAGATTCATCCCTAACCTTGTTGAACTCATGAAACCTATGCAAGCTCTCCTAAAAAAGAATGCTAAGTTCATATGGACAAGTGAAGGAAAAAAATCTTTTGACACCATAAAAGATGCCATCACTAGGTCACCTGTCTTAGTCAGCCCAGATTACACGAAAGATTTCATTATCTTTTCTTTTGCTTCAGAAGACACGATTTCCGGTGTGTTGCTCCAAAAGAACTTCAAAGGGTTCGAGCAACCAATTTCCTTCATGAGTAGAGCCTTGCAGAATTCCGAACTAAAGTATACCATCATGGAAAAGCAAGCCTATGCCTTAGTCAAATCTCTATAGAATTTCAGAACTTATATTGGATATTCAAAAGTCATAGGGTATGTCCCCCATGCTGCAGTGAAAGACATCCTGTCCCAACAGGATTGCTTAGGAACAAGGGGCACATGGGTATTCAAGATCCAGGAATATGACCTAGAGATTAATCCTACCAAACTAATAAAAGGACAGGGCCTAGCTAAGATGTTAACCCAAAAGAATGAGGAGGCTATTGATATGATTTGTGAGAACAACGGACCTGATTCATGCATGACACCAACATTACGAGAGCTTGATCATCATTAGTACTCAGATATTATATACTTCCTGTTACACTTATGTTTCCCTGATCACCTTAAAGGACATAAGCGAAGGGCACTAAGATTAAAATCCACTAGGTATTGCCTCACTCAGGAGGGTTTGGGTTGGAGGAACCCAGACGGTGTAATACTTAGATGTGTGCATGAACAAGATTCTAAACAAATCTTGACTGAATTCCATTCAGGATTTTGTGGGGGCCATTATGCAGCGAATGCGATTGCCCATAAGATCCTTAGAGCCGGATACTATTGGCCAACTATCTTTGCAGATGTGCACAAGCATGTCAAGTATAGTCGGGAGTGTCAGCTCTTTACGGGGAAGCAGAAGTTGGTTGCTCTTCCCCTTATACCAGTAGTTGTCATTGCCCCTTTTCAGCAATGGGGCCTTGATTTTATCGGGAAATTCAAAGACAATTCTAGTAATGGATTTTGTTGGATTCTCATTGCAACCGACTACTTCACCAAGTGGGTAGAGGCCATACCCACCAAAAAAGCCACAAAGGCAGTTATCATGGACTTCATTGAGGACAAAATCATCACGTGATTTGGCACCCCTTTAAAGATAACAACCGATAATGCCAAGGCCTTCTGCTCAACAGAGATGAATGATTTCTGTTTCAAATATGGCATTGTCTTATCTCATTCTTCCGATTATTATCCACAGGGAAATGGACTTGCTGAGTCCTCCAACAAAAACTTAATGACCATCCTAAAGAAGACTGTGGGTGATAATAAAAGATCTTGGGATAACAAAATCAAATATGCTCTATGGGCAGAAAGGACCACCAAGAAAAACTCTATTGGAAAGACTCCTTTTGAGCTAGTCTATGGTATTACAGCAACATTGCCACTCAGCATGCAAATACCTATATTCAAAATGCTAAGCGACTATGGAGCAGAAAGGTTAGAGTTGGAAGATAGGACCAATCAGATCATAGAACTTGATGAAAGTAGAAGGACATCACTCGATAAAATGTTAATACATCAAGAAAGTATGAAGGCCACCTTTGACAAGTCAACCAAGCCTAGAACCTTCCAGGTTGGAAACACGGTCCTTTTATGGGACAAAGGGAGAGAAAAATTGGGCATGCACGGAAAGTTTGACAGCCTTTGGAAAGGCCCCTTTATTATACGCAGCCTTGCTGGAACGAACTCTTTCTTACTTAATACCGTGGATGGAGAGATGTTGCCATTACCTATGAATGGGAAACACCTGAAGCCTTTCTATCGAAATAGCATTCAAGATGACCAAGGGGTCATCTCATGACTTCTCTAAACCCATCCTTGTCGTATTTTTGTATTTTATTTCTGTACCATATTGATGTATCATATGCATGTATAGTATGTTGTGTCATAGCATTTGTACATTAAGTTGTTGTATCATATTTCATATAAAAGAAAAGATTTTATTTCATGTACTTTGATTTGAAAAAAGCAAAAAAATATATTTTATATTGGTATTTCATTTTGGCATTATTTATCATGTACACATGGACTAAAACACTTTTGTTTCCATGCAGGAAACTAATATTCTGGGATTCTCGAATACTCTCTTTGATCCATAAATCAAACGAGTACTTGTCCCGCAGTTGGAGCTAGATGTTACCAACTTATTTGTACCATAGTTGGATTATCTGAAGAGTCGCCATATGACAAACATGACAAGTGTTTGTGTTCCAATGTATCAGATGATCCATCCTTTTTGCCTAGCAAGTTTTGGCTAGTCGGTTTGTTGTTTGTCTTGAAATGACCACGCCCCACGGGGTTTTTTGTAATAAAAGTGTACTAGTAAGGTTTGAGTGACTCGGTCACCCATGACTGGTTTATCAACTAAGGTATTCCAGGGAGTTTTTTACCCTGAACAATTATACTTTGCCTTCGACTGAGATATAATTGACAAGGTTTTCTCCCGCTTCCTCCAAAGCTGGAATGCCCGATTTTGAAATTCTGGCCATGGGAGGTTATTAGAGTCCAACTAATGAATGTGAACCTACTAGACACTATGAGTCGAGTCAATGGTCATTTCCTAGGTCTGTAGTGGTTTTTAAACGTTGTCTGAAAAATTTTTACCGGACGCGTTGGACAGTTAATTATTTTATTTTTTAATAATTAATTTTTTCATAGTTTAAATGGAAAAATTCAATTTGCAATATGTCAGTCATCTGGGGGTGTTTTCCAGTGATTGAAGGCTTAATTCCTAAGCAAAAAATCATTCTTAGACCCCGGACACCTTTATCCTCAGTTTCAGATCGTCATTTGGCCACTTAATTAATAATTCCTCAAAAAATCAATAAAAGAGGATTATTAATTAATTAAATACAAAAATTAATAATTGGAGATAATCCAATTCTCTCCAAAATAATCCAAATTGGATTATTTCAGTGGCTAAATGACATGGCACCAGGCATTAATAAATATTCCAATCATCTCAGTCATCATTCAGTCAACTATCCAGTCAAGATCAATGATTAACTCCAAGTGAATTCGCCCACCTGCATGTAGAAATCGAATTGGGTGAGATGACATCAATTAACTGGTTGATTGAGTTGTATTAAAGGATATGGTGGGCGCCCCAGCCACCTCATGGGCTTGGCTCTCTACTAAACATGAGTTCCATTTATTATAACCAAGGGATGGATCTCCCTCAATCCTCATGCATTGCCTTCATACCTCACGTCAATCCCACACGGGAGATGCTCATTCGTATGATGGAGTTTCCAAGGAAGGGATGGGGGGTGCCTTGCCAAGGTGGAGGCCACCTCCCCATCTCATTTACTTCAAAGTTCGATTTGTGGCTTGGAGCTTCACTCCAAGCTTGATAATGATTGAGATTTGATTGGAATTCGATTCTATCATGTGCCATTGGCTCCCTTTTGATGCCAATTCAAATTAGGGTAGGGTAGCTTCTTGTTTTGTTATATAAGGAAGGCATTGCCTCCTCATTTCTCATGGATATTTGTGCATAGAAACTCTGAAGAATTTTGTAATCTTGTTTAGAATTTGAATAAAGTTGAAGACTTTGGAGGTCGATGTGGGAGCTTTTTGTGTGCCATGCTTCATCTTGTTTAAGGTGATAACATTCTTAGTTATTTACTTTTGATTCTTAAGCATATGATCTTGTGATTAGAAGGCTAACAATCTAGCACGATATTGTTTGATCTTTGCTTTTCTCTTTAAGTGTGTGGCTTTCAGGTATTCTCCCTAGTGCAAGAGCTCTTGCTTGGCTTACACATTCATTCCACAAGCTACCAAAGGAGTCTTTTACTTTAAGAAATCGAGAAACGAAGGGCTTGTTTGACTCATCCATCAAACTACAAACACTCAATCTTTCTTTCTGGTTACTGGGTTACATTGTTGAGTAGTGGATATTCTCTTTCCCACACTCTTTCTCTGTTCTCATATGTAAGTTTTGTCTTGAGAAAGTATCTTGGGATTTGATCCCAAGTGTCACATAATTTTGTGGCTACTTCTCTTTCCCCACTAGCATCCTTGCATGCATCCAGCTAGCTGGAAGGTTTTCAGGACTAGTGTTCTAGTGGTCACCTTGTTCCAAGGTTGATCCTAACTTGTTTGTCTTTTGCCTTGATTTTTGACTTGCTTTGGCTTTGCTTCTACTCTTCCATTCGTTTTTTCCTTTGATTTTGCCTTGATCTTCTTGCTCTTGTCCTACTTCACTTTCTTCCCTTGCTAGCTTTCGTCCCACTCTTCTAGTCTTCCTTTCTCCATTTCGTTTTTCATCTTTTTGTCCTCTCCTCTCCCTCTCGTATTCCCAGATCTACCTTGCATTCGTTCCTTCCTTTGCTTCTTTCTCATATTCGTTTTCTTCCCTCTTCTTGCTCTCGTCTCTGCCTTGCTATCCTCCTCTCCTACCTTTCGTCCCTCCTTCCAAAAAGTCTTCTCTCGTCTCATTTTTACCCTTTGTTGACTTTCCCTTTCCTCCTTAAAAACTCTTAAGAAGGCTTCAAATAAAACCTTAAAAGGAACTTGCATTTCATAAGTTTTAGTCTCATTATAGTTTGCATACTAGTTGGATAGCTTGCATTTGTTTAGTAGCTCATCTTAGTTTTCTTTTTGCATTTAGCCTAGATTGCAATTTCATTTTGTTATCTTAGATCAAGTATCATTCAAAGTTTGCATTGTTATAAGTTTTAGATCTCATCTTTAAAAGTTAAATCTCGCATTTGAAAAAAATATTGGGCATGTAGATTAGTGGTTAGTTTACATCTAGTTTAATTTATAGTTTAGATCTTAGTTTTTTTTTTTTACTAATGCTAATGGGTGCATGAGTGTTGGACTTTTGGGTTGTAGGTGTTGAGAAGAGAACAAATACTCAAAGAGAAGCAAGAAGAAAGTTTGAACCAAAACCATTTGGAGATTACCCAAAGAAGAAGAAGATTTGAACCAAGAAGACAAAACTATAACATTCTCCTTTGTACAAACCCAAAAAAGGGGTTTTAGTTTCATTTCTTAGTTGCTTTTCATTTCAAGGACTTCACTCCCTCACTTTGTAATTGATTAATAAAATAAGGCTAAGTGGAATAAAGCCTCCCATATTTGGTTTTCCTTCCCATTTGGGGAAGAGTGTCTTGTGTTTCTTAGCTTAGATTTGCTTCAAGTACTTAGAATAGTTTCATTTTTTCAAGTAGATACTAATTGCTAGATTAGTTCATATTTTCATTACTTAGCATATTAACTTGTTAGATCTCTTTTTCCTTTATTCATTTGAGCTATCATTTGGTTTCTTTGTTTACAAACTGCTTGTCTTTTAAAAAAGAACCAAAGACTCTTGAACTTGCCATAACACAAGTCAAGAGCACTCTCTGTCGGAGAGCATAAGCACTGCATTTTCCTTGCATTCAGCATATAGATTAGTTAAAGTCTCTTGAAATTCTATCATAAGACGAAGTCAAGAGCACTCTCTGTCGGAGAGTTTAATTGTGTGCTCTAATTTTAAAACACTTCAAACTTCACATCTCCCCTCTTAAAATTTACTTCGTTGCTTTCCATCACTTAGTATGCTCTACCGACCCTAAAATGTTGGACTCGTACTCAGAACGGTGATTGGATTTGTTAATCTCACAAGTGATAACCATAATAAAATCTTCACCCCCATAACCAACGAACCGACGTTGTTCGATAAATACTCAGGTAGTGGGGAAATTCTAGGTGTGGGCGTCGGGAAACCCAATCTGGACACTCGCTGGTTAAATTCTCTGAACACCTAACTTGTGATTCCAGACAGGTCTGTCATGTCTTGGAATGGAGCCACTGAAGGTATATTTTTCTGGTTGGACTTCATCCTTGCTTTCTAAACCCTAATAATCAAGATCACTAAATTTTTTCTAAAATAAACCAAGAACAATTGCAAAACGATCTCACGAACATATCTTTCGAACTCTTGTATCAAGCAACCCAAGCACTCAGATATTTTGACTCCATAAGGCACTGGTCCTTAACATCATTTTTTCATTTTCTTATTATCTATCTAGAGCACTTGTTGTTCAATTTCCATATGTGAGTGTCTTGTACTTAAGTTCATCAAGTGGTTGTGCATCAAGTTATCTTGCAATCTGTATCCTTGTTTATTTAAAGTTTATTATTACAAAAAATGTGATCTCATAAAAAAACTCCTAAACAACACCCATCCGCATCCGCAATCATTTAAAACATTTTAAAACATAGAGCCATAGAAAAACTCTTTGTAGGGACTACCCCCCTTGGCTTCGTTAGGAGTTAGCCTAAACGGAGGAGTTGGGATTCAGGTGACAGTACTTGGCTCATTGCTTTTCCCCAAGGCCACACCTTCCCCACTTGTAGTGAGGTAACAACTTTTGGAAATATTTATGTTGCTAGTGTGCATCTCGGCGGACAACAGGGTGCACAAACAAGTGTAGGTTTTAGAGTCCTAGAATAGGATTTGTGAGTAAAATTCTCCAAGACTACAAAACTTAACATTAGGCATATGTCCAAGGAGTGGTGAAATCGATGGTATAATTGGTGTTCTCGGGAATATCCTCTTAGATAGGATTCAAGCACAAGGTAACGTGAAATTTGGTTGCGGAGATATCCCTCCAATACCCTCCTAGTGTTAGAGCTATATCTGGGGTCTATTCGTATCTGGGGGTTCTTGAAGCACATAAGTGCTTCTTGAGATTCGAGCTTAGCTACCCTAACCATTTGGTGGACCTAGCCTACAATTGTTCGCCCGAGCATTGGTTATACGTGGTGACCTTAGTTGCTTATTCTAGGTATCCTCGGAGGGTACTTGTAGGGGTTATTCTATGAGTGTCCTTATTTAGATAGGTGTTACACAACACAAAGAATTGCATTGTGAAGTCTGAGGGCCCTTATAACTGATTTTGTTACCTCCTCCTATAGTAGCAGAGCCTCAGGCCCCTCCTGGGTCAAGCATACCTTCTATAGTTTGGGAGGCCAGTTAGCCATCTCCTTTGTTTGTGTGCATTTAGCTTGGCTTTTCTATGAGTGTGCTCATTTCCGGTTAGTTAGTCTTATGGATTGATATTGTTTTTGTGACTTTTTTGGAGTCATCATGGATCGAGTTTCGGCTATACTTCATTCTTGTCGTTTAGTAGGTTTACCACCCAATGATCATTTGCAGCCTCTCCATAATAAGCATAGAGTTAATAAAGGTGGTCCTTATATATCCCATTGAGAGCTTCAAAGACATCTTACCATGAGCTCTGCGTCCGATATGGCAGGGATCCCTTCGACCCCTTCGTCAATAGTAGTTGGGGGATTCCATGTGACTCCCTCATCTTCTGCCTCATGGGTCCCATGGAATCCCGTGTTCACGGTTTCTCACATTGTTGGTTCATCTCAACCCATTAGAACTAATTCTTTTGATTATACTTGGTCACCTGATCACTTGTCGAACTTTTTCCTAAGATTATCGATAGTGATGCTCAGTCGATCCCCTTAGCCTCTAATCCTTTAATTTTGGCATGCATAATCCATCATCGAGTATCCCATCCTCCATACCAGTTTGCAATGGTAACCCCGGTGTTGGGTCTGGGTGCATACCAACCCCCTTTACTACATGTCAATTCTGGAGCGGTCATATCCCTCCTTCTTCTCCTTATGTTGGGGGATGGCCTCCCCCTTCATCAACTCCTAACACCAATGTTAATCCTTTTATGGGTGGGGGTGGGCAAGCAAGCAGTGGTTCTACCTCTTATATCCCATCTGTATGCCCATCAACTACTACGCCAGTTCCCATGAAAGCGTTTCTTATGGTGAATCCTCCTTCGAGTTCGATTGTTCCTTTGGGAGGGAATGTATCTTTTAATATGGGTGCCCCCTTGTCTGGATTTCCTTCATGGGGGGGGTATATGCATCCTCCCTTTTCAGGGGGCAATGTATACCATCATATGGGAAATTTTGGTAATATTTCCTTCCCCTCCCAGGGGTTTCCTACCATGCAAATTTCTGTGTCCCCTTACATGAATAAATTTGGAGGGGGTTATTATCCTACTGGTCAGGGTCATAGTCTCTATCAGAACCCACCATGTCCTACGGTCTCTAATTTGATGCCTGCGGGAAATTATCCGCAGAACTAGTCTTTCCTGGGGGAATGGTCCCACACATCGCAACCAAGGCTCCCATTTCTGGTTACCTTGAAGTTGCTAGACCTATCCAGATTAATGAACGATCCTGTGTGTCATGATCTGGCATGGCCCCCGGTCCCCACCAAGCTTCCCTCTGACATTCCTAAGTTTGAGGGTAGAAGGGTGAGGATCCTGGTGATCATGTTACAACCTTTCACCTTTGGTGCCTATCCAATTCCTTGAACCATGATTTTATTCGTTTGAGACTGTTTCAATGCACATTCGCAGGGCCTGCTGTGAAATGGTATGTCAAGTTACCTAGGGGCATGTACCAGACCTTTAATACCTATCCTTAGTTTTTCTCAACAATTTTTAGTTGTCGGTCCATTACGACGTAGGCACAAAATTTTTATCGACATTCCATCAGGATAAAGCCACTCACATTTCATATCATATTCAGGAGTGGCATAGAAAAAAGAGGTTGATTAATGCTAACATTCCACTAGAGTTCCTGTTGGAATGGTTCCTTAAGTCCCTTTTTCCATATATTGCGAAGGATGTCTTAACATCCAGAGTAACTACTGAGAAACATGCCATATTTAAAGATCAACAAATAGATTTGATCTACATTCAATCTAGGATTCTTTACGAAATTATTCCTGATGCACCGCGATCCAACCATGATCCTATGCAAAAGCTAGTGCCTCATGTCGATGGCATTATAGGCGCCGCAAGTGCCAAGCCTGCAAATCAGGTGATGAATTAGATGTAGAATTTTTCCATTAGCCGGTCTGCAGCAGGACAAGCTATGACTTCGCCATCTCCTACCCAGTCATCGGAGTAGATTATGTGCAATCGACGAACCCGAAAGGTAACCAAAAACCTGGAGGGAGTAAGAAGAAGGGGAAGAATAATCATAAGGGTGGGAATAATAATAAGAAAGTAAATCTGAATATTGACAAGAATGATAATAATGTTGGTGGGGACAAGAAATAAAAACAGAAGGTGAAGTTTCCTTGTAAGTTTTGCACACAATATCACCTTACTCACTTCTGGCCTGTAATGGATGAGGCCTCGAAGCTTATAACACGGTGCCCAACTTTGTTAATAGATTTGCTTCCTCATAATCAGAATATGGCTTCGAGTGCTTCCAACACTAGAAATGGGTTTGGTGGGAGTCACAACCCTTTGGCCCATGATGGTGGCCATGGATGTGTCAATATGGTCAAGTCGAAGGTTAATGTTGCCACTCGCTCTTGTGACTATGGTCCTCCGCAGCCTTGTATGGGGAAAAAGCCTCCACCTTTGGAGCTCCCTTTGCATATCGATAATCCTAACCTTATGCCTCACGTTCCAAAAGGATTCCTTAAGCGCTCGACCCATAACCCTAATTCCAAAGCCGCCCAGAATTATTCCATTGTTGAGGACCTGGGCCAAATGTTGTGTGCCATGTCAGCTTTGGAGGTACTCCAGTCATGTCCCACATAGAGGAAAGCCTTGCTATCTACCCTGGGGGATCTTGACTTATGTCTCCCTAATGTTATCAAGTTGAGACCACTGATGTTCAACTTCACTTACCTTACCATGTGGCTTTCCAAACACATATGAAATGTCTTAAAATGAATGTCAAACGTACTGTTGTTGACGAAGGTGCTTCAACGTCAGTGATGTCCCTATCTTGTTGGAAGGCCCTTGGCTCTCCTCAGTTATCCCAGTCTAGGACCGTGTTGACTACATTCGATGGATGTTCATTTCAACCACATGGAATTATACCCTCTCTTCAAGTCCAGTTGGGTGGGAAATCTGTGTCGGTCGAGGTTGAGGTGGTTGATGCACCCCTCGACTATAATCTTTTACTTGGAAGGAATTGGATTTATGCTATGAAAGTGGTCGTCTCGTCTGTGTTTTGTGTGATATGCTTTCCTCATGAAGGAAAAGTCGTGACAATCAATCAATTATCTTTGATTAGCCCTAGTTCCTCTGCATTGTCGGGATATACAGCCCTTATAATTAAAAATTATTAGAAGGCAACTGAGAATGTTGGTGTCGGTATGTATTCTTCTCTCATGGGAAATTTTAGTCTTCTAGCACCAATCTCATATATCGATTCCATTTTCCATGGTGCTTCATCATCGTTGAGTCTAGTTTCATTTCGTACCTCATATTTTAATGATCCATGTACTATCCATTCCCCGATTGAATCATGTGAAGGGAACCCACACATAAACATGGCCATGCCACTGTCTGTAGCAGAGGTCACTTATCAAGATTTACAAGAAGTCACTACAGACCCTGATCTTTCCTCTTCACAAACGGAGAAGGAACATCCCACACTCCTACTCGCTTGGGCGGTTAACTCATCATGCTCACATGATTGTCTCGACGGTACTTTTACTTCGGGTGAATCTATTGTTAAGGCCATGAATGGTCCTGGAAGGCCTCGGGAGGACCTACATCATAGATATTATTTCCTCCCAGAGCTTGAAAGGATCGAGCACGTTGAGTTCCAGTCGACATTAAGTGAGAAAGTTGGTCACCTTGTAGTCCCGTTGGATACGCACGGTATATATGTTGAAGGGAACATGGCGAATATTTCTCCTACCATCCTGATCAACATTTCTTGAACTCCTGGCAAAGTGGAGAATTTTTATATCGGTGCAGATTGCTCACCTGAAGAAATTCATATCTACATCAATTTGTTCAAAGAGTTCTGATATGTTTTTGCTTGGTCCTATGAAGAGATGCCAGGAATAGACCCAAGCATTTTCGAGAATGAAATTAAGACTTACCCGAATGCTAAGATTGTTCGATAACACCTAAGAGCAGTGAATCCCCGAAAGGGGCTCACCATTAAAGCAGAGGTGGAGAAGCTTCTTAAGGATGGCTTCATCTATCCATATCCTTTGACTAAGTGGGTATCCAACCCCATTCTTATGGATAAAAAGCAAGGAACCATTCGAGTGAGAAAAAATTTTCGAGACCTAAATAAAGCTTGTCCGAAGGATAACCTTCCCACACCCTTTATTGACCAGATTATTGACAAATGTGTGGGAAGTTAAATTTTCTCGTTTATGGACTGTTTTTATGGTTATAATCATATTCAAATTAAGCATGAGGATCAACATAAGACAACATTCATCTGTCCTTGGGGAACCTTTGCATACCGAAAAATTCCCTTCGGCCTTAAAAAATTTGGAGCAACTTTTCAGCGGGCTACGACCTTTGCATGCCATGATCTCAAGCGTATAGTAGAGGTGTATCGAGATGACCTTGCTGCTCACTCTCGCAAGAGAGTGGATCATCCAGCTCACCTTGGACTTGTGTTCGAAATATGCAGGCATTATAAGATTCGTTTCAACCCTCAGAAATGCATCTTTTGCATTAGAACAAGTCACCTATTGGGATTTATCGTTTTGAAGGAGTGAATTATGGTCGACCCCTTAAAGGTTGAAGCAATACTTCGGTTTCCTCCCCCGTGCTCAATTAGTCAACTTCAGAGTCTCTAGGGAAAAGCCAATTTTCTAAGTCATTTTATAGTGAACTAGGTCAGCATTACTAAGGGTTTTATGTGTCTTTTGAAGAAGGATGCTCTGTTTCTATGGGATGAGAAAGCCCAGGAGTCCTTTGATGTCATTAAGAAATCCTTGGTATCGGTGCCTCTACTCCATCCTCCCAACTATAGTAGAGATGTTTTGATTTATATCATCGCGTCTCAAGAGACAGTTGGTATGGTCCTGATTCAGGAGGATGATGAGCTCCATGAGCATGTTATCTATAATCTTAGTCAGAATCTCATAGATTGTAAACTTAAATATTATGGTGTGGACAAATTGGCCCTCGCGACCGTTCATGCAGTCCAGAGGTTGCGTCATTATATTTTACTTCGCAAGACTATTGTCATGGCACACATCAATCCATTTCAATTTTTCTTGACAAGACGCATTATTGGGGGGAATTATAATAAATGGATTGTTATTTTGCAAGAGTTTGACCTCGATTTTGTATCTGTGAAATCCAAAAATTCTTTAGTCTTCACGGAGTTAATGTCTGATTTTCCTAGGCAAGATGAGGATACAATTTACAAGGACTCATTTGTTAATGAGCATATCTTTCTTATCTCTTCTTCAGACCCTTGGTATGGAGACATTATTGTTTATCTCCGGACTTTGAAATTCCCTCTGCATCTTTTGAGGGATGAATGACGACATATACGTCATCAAACCAAATACTACCTCACCATCGGTGACACTTTCTATCGTCGGGGGGTGGATTACATTATGCACCATTGTTTAACCCATGAGGAAGTGAGGTTGTGTTGAATGACTTCCATAGTGGGGCATGTGGTGGCCACTTATCCGGGCTTGTGACAGCTTAGAAAATTTTGTGAGTTGGTTACTATTGGCTATCCATCTTTAAATATTGTGTTAATGGGGTTAAGAGATGTCACCCTTGTCAGGTGTTCTCTCCCAATATGTGCTCGTCCCATGCTCCAATCTATCCAGTTATCACCGTTGGTCCCTTCACTAAGTAGGGGGTTGATTTCATGGATTGCAACCCAACTTCGGTTGGGGGGAACCACCACATCATCGTGGCCATGGACTATTTCACTAAGTGGGTGGAGGCCATGCTAACTATTAAATCTTTGTATTCAATCAAATTATAGTTCAGTTTGGGATTCTGAAAGAGATTTTCACGAATCATGGAAGTCACTTTCAGAATAAAATGGTGACAAAATTAGCACTAAAACTGGGGTTTAAACAGGATCATTCATCGTCTTATTATCCCCAAGTGAATGGTTAAGTGGAGGCCGTTAATAATAAATCTCTCAAAGGCCATCTTACAGAAGACTGTTAGACAAAGCAAATCTAACTAGCACATTATGTTATATCCTGCTTTGTGGGAATACCGAACCGCGGTAAATAAGTCCACTAGTTTTTCACCTTTCCAGTTAGTTCATGGAGTGGAGTTTGTCCTTCCTATTGAATGTGAAATCCCTTCTTCGAAATTAGCCATCTTGCTCCTGCCTAACATTTTGGAGTTATAACAACGTTTAGTCTAGCTTGAGCAACTTGATGAGCAGTGTCAAGATGTCGCTATGGCTATAGAGGCTAATAAACATTGTGTTCAGGTTCAATACGATAATTTTGTTTGTCCCTAAAAATAAGTTGAGGGTGACTTGGTTCTCTTATATGACCAAGCTAAGGAACCGCTGGGGGCAGGTGAGTTTAACCCGATGTGCCATGGTCCTTACATTGTGAGGTGTGTCTTATAAAAATGAGCTTATGAGTTAGAATATTATGAAGGGAATGTGCTGAAGGAGCTCAAGAATGGGCTCTCTATTAAAAAGTGCTATGCTTGAGCCTCCAACTTAGGCTGGTACCTTGTACATTATTGTATATTTTAGTTTTTCCTTTTGGTGTCACCAGGTTGCTTATATGATTCCTCTTGGTTGGAAAATGTCAACAAAATCTTCGATGTACTTAGGATTTGCAGATGGTTCTAGTCATCATACGCACAATTCTGTTACAGAGAAAATATTCCTATGGCTTGGGGTTGAACCACAACAGATAGAGTGACACCAGAAATCAACTCGATTCTCAAATATGTTATATAAACATGAAATGCCGACAATAAAAGGATAAGACGCTTACCTCAACCAGATGTCCGAAGAAGACCACCGTTGAGCTCTCAATCCAATGCTCTTCACCTGCAACTTGTCCTCAACAACCAAGGCATAAAAGCATATAAAATTTATATAAATTGTTAGCATATAATCTAGCATAGTCCATGAACATATTAAACAAATATACCCAATGAAAATAATATAAACATTTGCAACATGAATTGGACAAGAAAAGAGTATTTCTATTAATATAATAAACATAAGTACACAGTGACAACCTTCTGTCGGAAAATCATCGAAACCGACAAATTAAGTTCCTCCACCTAGGCCTCCACCACTTCAATCCTCTTGTTATCACACCATAGTAGCAGGACTACTATTCTTACTTAGCAGATATATGCACATTCCAAAGCTTACATTATTCAGAGCTTGGCTATGATGACTTTGTACTTTTTGATCACTCGTGATCAGAGCAGTGTATTTTTCAGACTTATGTTAGACCTTGTGTCAAGGTTGAGCCTTAAGAGTTCAGATTTGATGATCGATGTGACCCTTTATTCCATACAGTTTCAGTTCAGTGCCTAGAGATGTATTGCAGCAGTGTTTCACATGGTATATGATGATGATTCTTATGATGATGTTTTATGACCTATGGATTCCTGATCATTGACTATGGATTATTATCTTGTTGTTTTAGTCATGTTCACAACATTGGCTTGGTATATAATTCATGGTGTGGAAAACTTTATAAAAAGAACTATCTTGATGATAATTTATAAAATGAACATTTTACTTGCACATTTAGGTTGTTTGACAAAATTCACTGGTTCACTACCTTGCATAGATATGGTCTTCCTTGACACCATTTTTCTGCTAGCTTAGGCTTCACCATCATTTGACTCCATCCATCCATGACTTTCCTTATTTTGCTTTAACCCATGACTTGTCTTACTTTACTTTCTGATATTGAGGACTTCCCCATTTTTCTACCTCTGTGTTTGGACCGCATCCCTGTATGTTTAGTGTTTCGGCTATGAGTTGGTGACAAAATTTGCCTTTGTTAAGTTGGATTGTAGGCCTAAATAATTCTGGTCAGTTGTCCCGATGTTTGGCACTGGCTCGAACTCCCCCTAGTCACTTGAGATGTTGTTGGCTAAAACTGAAATCTCATGTACTACTTATGGAAACTTATATAGATTCGCCCATGGAAACTAAAAAGGGCAAGAGCGATGGACTGCTAAAAATACTCCTTGAAGAGTATAAGAAAGGTCCAAAAAGCAATGGTTCTTAAATGCTATATCTAAACAATTGCTGACCTTGTATGTATATGTAAACATGCCCTCGATGCAACCTGCGATTAGTTGTGCTTATCAGCACACCTGAGATCCGAAGGGTTATGTAGGCCAAAAAGGCCATGAAATGAAATTGAATGATCCTAATGAGCTTGGATCAGCTTGATGTAGACATGACGCCTAAGTTGAATAAGCACTCTCTAAACAACTTACCCATTTGTGAGGCACAACAATCCCCCGTGTTTATTTTGTCCAACACGGAGTTTGTAGCTCCCCCCTTTTTCCCAGTCCAAAGTGTCTTTTAGTTGAGTTTAGATCACCCCTTTGCCCAACCTTGTTCCTAGCCTCCATCCTTAGCTAGCAGTTAGACCATGTCTGATGGGTGAGTTTGTCATTTAAGCTATTGTGCAAGTGAATACAAATAACAACGAAATGAACAAATATGTTTGATGCCACTGAATAATGTTATACTTTAAGTTAATCTGTGAGTATGATTAGAGGAACATGTCTTAGTCTATTGATATGATTTGTCCTTTGTTGTATATGGACCTAGTCAAACCTAGTTTGACTATGGTCATTTCTTGGGATCCGTGATGATGTCAGCCATGTCTGCTTATGGATGATGATTGATGGTCCCACATACTCTTGATGATGATGCTATATTATGGACATATGATTCAGATGATGATTGATGCAGTTCAGGAGGTTTTATTATTACTTCAGATCATCAGATTATACACTGTCCATATATGGTGGACCTTACAGCTAGCCCATCAGGGAAATCCATGGTGTATGAGTACACATTCTTAGTAGATTTGGGTCTTCTGGATCCAATGAGACACTTATCTTTCAATTTGGGGCACTTCTGACAGTGATAGATGCAGTTTTACACTTGTTGACAAGATTTGGGGCTAATTTCCCGGCCTGAGCAGCAGGGGCCATGAGAGGCCAGTTCACCTCGGGCACTGTATGAGTAGGGGGTGGTCCAGCCACTTGTTATTACCATTTATCCCCCCTTCTCGGGAGCCTGGTGGGCTCAGTTTGACAACGCAGGTTCCCTAGGAGGCAGTTTCAGCACTTTCACAATTACCGAGGCAGTCCAGAAATGGGATAAATAGGTCACTGAGGAATTCGATTTGGGAAATTGAGGCAAGGTTTTGGCACTTGGTTTTCATAGAGGTCTTCCAGGGTGAACCCCCTATCTTCCAGCTAGTTTTCATCACTTGGGTGGGTCCACAAAGGTCACAAGAGGCCTTTTACTACTTATCTGTCACAGATTTTGAGGACAGATTGGATCATTTGTATTTATTTTGGACATATTATATTATTTTATTGTGCCATGGGGATGAGCTAGCAAGGATTGATGCCTCCTAGCCCCACCATGTGCTTTATGATTCATGTCCTAGTCATATGAGGTGGGCCGATGGTATTTTGCCCCCTTTGGAGGATGACGTCACCCTCACTTTGTACCATTTAGTTATGACATCATCACCTTTTGAGTGATCCATGTGATGTATTGTTATGGTTCATTATTAGCCATTGATTATGTATTGAGATCTTTTAATCTCAACCACTCATTTTATTGTAAAGTGGTTTTGAGATCTAGGGTTTTGGTCTTTATTATCCTATATAAAAAGGAGACCCCCTATTGTATAGCTCACCTTTGGGATCTGGAAAACTTGGAATGAAAAGAATATTTTGGAAATCTTCTTCTTGGATTTGATTGGGTTGCTCTTGCATACGTTGTTGGATATTTTGCTTCTAGACATTGTTTGCTTTTCAGGTGAAATCAACTTCAAGGGAGGGAGGCCAAATTGCTCAAGCTAGTTCAACTATTTTTCTTTGTGGGAAGATTGTAGGGGTTTCTCACATCCCCCATGAGCAAGACGTCTTCATAGAGAGGGAGTTTTTCAATTGTGCTTTGTCCATTGATTGCTTTCTTGATATGACATGCTTAGATCTTATGGATTTGTAGATAAAATCTAACTTGATGTAGTTTGATTTGCAGGTTTTCATGAGACATATATTTCCTCCTAGGGCTTGGATGCTATTGGTTGAAGACACTTGGATCAAGCTTGGAATTGTAACTAGGGCAAGAATTCTCCATATGCTAAGAGTCCACAAGCTTTTGAGGTAAGATCTACAAGGTACGTATTGATTTCGCTTGCTAACCATCCCATTGGTCAAAATTACATTAAAATCAAAACCCTCATTTTTGTTTTTCTTAGATCTACTTGGATCTAGCTTGCCTTTTGAAAAGATATTAAAAACCCACCTCTATAGTATCCACGGCAATTCGAATCTATAGTTTGGTGTGGATTGGGCTTCATTTAACACATCTTTCAATGCACTTAACCTTCCTTGGGTAAAGTCGCCCTCCTTGGGTGTTTGGTTTAAGCTATTTTCACCACATGGGTAGGTGAGATCCCACTTGATTCATACTCTCCTCACTTGATAACCTACCCCTAGTGTGTCACTTCTTTGATTTTTTCCATGTGGGCCCCATTCCTCATTTTGAGGGTTGTGCCCCACTTGGGTCAATTTGGTGATGCACTTTCAATCTCAAATCTATGGAGATCTAGCCATTGGATGCCCTTGATTTTTAAGATCCACATTGATAGTTGCCTAAACTACTTGGATCTAAAGTTTGGTGGCCATTGGAATTAATTTGACACACTTTACCATGCTTTTAGCCCTCCTTGGGCAAAGTCGCACTTCTTGGGTATTTGAGTTTGTCCACTTGTAGGACATGGGTGGTTGAGATCCCATTGGATTTGGAACGAGCACACCTTGAAACGTACATCTAGTGTCTCATTTTTTGAAGCTCTATCTTTGGGGTAGCATTCCTTGTTTTGGGGATTGTTGTCCACTCGGGTCACATCATGAAACATTAGATCTAGTAAGATCCAACCATCACATCCATAGTAGCCCACTTGATTTGCATCCTAGGTGTCCCGATCTACAATTTGACATCTCTTTTGACTCCATTAACCCATCCATCAAAGCACTAGTCCACCTTGGGTAATTTGCACTCCTTGGGAGTTGTGTCAAGTCCTAGATCCCATATGTGGGTATCTCTAATTTCATCTTAGATCCTTAGATCTATCTGTTGCATACCCCTTGGTACCATTTGCATCCCTGGGTACCATTTGAGCCATTTCCATATCCCAAGGAAGTGGGTCCCACTTGTGTATTTCATGGTACTAGATCTTGTCCTTTATCTCATTATATGGCCTAAATCATTCATTGGTTGAAGCATAAGTTGTCCATTAAGCCTCCTCCAACCATACTTAAACTTCTAGGTCCACCTAACCTTGCAATGGTTTTCATAACTTGTCTTTCACATATCCCTAGGAACCTTTGTTTGGGTCTAATAATCTTTGATTGGTTGTAGGGTCTCCCCCTTGGTCTTGATTCATCTCGATCTAAAGTGAAGAGTGCCTCGGTTGACGTGACTCCCAACTTGTATTGGGAACCGTGGCATCTCTTGGGTCATCTCTTTAGTTGTCCATCTCCTCTACCATCCCAGATGGGATACCATTAGAGACAACTACAAGTTGTGTGATAACATTTTTGGTGTCGTTGTCGGGGAGGTAGAGGCTTACCTTAGGTGTCTGCGATTATCCACGCATAACTCATATCTTATTGCATCCGGACTAATCTAGATGGTTATCGTTTCAATCCTTAATTAAAAGCGCATCCATCTATTTGTTTCACTCTCTCCCTGCACTTAAATGACATACATATTGGTAGAAGAGTTTAAAAGTCTACCTGGCGACTCCTAATCGTGACTCCGCTAAGAATCGAGCCCTTAAAGAAATGTCTTCTCAAGGTAACATCTCTCCTAAGATGACCATGGAATTCATGTCAAACATGTGTGAGATGGTCACCAGCATTGCTAAGTATCTTAAAAATCAAGATGAATATTTTAAAAGACGTAATCAACAAACCAAAGAAATGTTAAAGTCTATCTGTAACAATTCGATCCCTCCTAAGGCCAGTCCTCCTAAAACTCAGCAACCTAGGCTGGTTGATCTACAGCCTAGCAAGGCAGTGCATCAACTTGTGCAAAAAATCTTGCCCAAGACTCCAAAGCCTTCATTTGAGGTCATCACAAAGGGTAAAGCTGTAACTAATACTAGTCAAACCCTCCCTGGAAAACAAAAACCAGATCAAGAAATAAAGATTGATCTTCCTCCTAAAGCTAATGTTCCCAAAGCAACCCTTTGGAGAAAACAACCTGTGCCTCCGAAGACAAAGCATCCCATGATTCTAAATCCTACTCAAGAGCACCCAAGAAAAAATGTTCCTAGTAAGTTAACCAATTCGTCTGCTTTGGTTTCCCTAAAGGACTTAATCAAAATCCCGTCTGTCAAGTATGACATTATGAAGTTCTTGGGTTTAGGTGTAGATGAAAAGGACAAGGAAAATCCCTACAACCTAAACATTGATGTTACAAGTTTTCTAGGGAAAATGAATATGCCTATCCCTTTCTGTGAAATTTTCAAGATCCCTTCATTCCACAAGAGAGCGACCACTCATCTTGGAATCCAAACAAGGAAGCAAGCTCCCAAGCAGGTTTCTGTAAAACCTTACGACTCCCCTATCATGATCCAAAGTATCTCGGGTGACAACTCTGGAAGTTTCCCTCCCTTTTACATTGCATTGGAAGTAAATGGTTTGATATTGCATAACTGCATGTTAGACTCGGGAGCTGAGGTAAATGTTATGCCCTTAAGAGTCATGGAACAACTTGAGTTAGTGCCCACAAGACCTTATAGGAACATTTGTGGAATGGATTCCAAAACTGTGAAAGCTATTGGGATAATTAAAAATTTTCCCATTAGATTGGCTGCCTGCTTTGACATCGAGCTCTTAATGAGTGTCATGGTCCTAGATGTCCCTGATGTCTGGGGAATTTTGCTATCCAGGGAATGGTCAGCAAGATTAGGTGGAAGTGTCCAAATGGATCTTACATATGACACAATCCCAACTGGAAAGGGTTCATCCATAACCTTGTTTAATGAACCACCTATGCAAGAGCATGTTGAGACACCTGAACACTTGTTTACTGAAGCAATGTACTCAAGTGATGAAATCGGAAATTTCATGGTTTTAGCAAATTATTGGGAGGAAGTTGAGAAGCATCCTTTTCCACATGATCAAATTTGGAAAATGCACTATGACGGGGCCCGTTCCCGACATGGTGTAGGGGCTGGGATAGTCTTGACTTCACCATCTGGAGAGGAGAACTTGTTCTCTTTTTGGTTGGAGTTTGATTGCACCAACAATGTTGCTGAGGATGAAGCATTGCTTTTAGGTCTTGAAATTGCTAGAGAAAGAAACATCAAGTCTTTATCTGTCATAGGTGACTCTGACCTCATTGTATCCCAAGTCAAGAATAAATTTGC
The DNA here is from genome assembly GCA_027924585.1 of Larix kaempferi. NCBI lineage: Eukaryota > Viridiplantae > Streptophyta > Pinopsida > Pinales > Pinaceae > Larix > Larix kaempferi. Next base: position 11,215,925 of record BSBM01001055.1, read on the forward strand.
TACTAAGAATAATAGACTTAGAGACTATGGAAATGTAGTTTGGGATACCATTGAGTGTTTTGATGCCTTTGGAATTAGGGCAGTTCCCCGTGAGCAAAACACTTTGGCTGATGAACTGTCTGTCATGGCTAGTAATCTTCAAGCCTCTGAATCTTAAAAGCAAAGAGACTACAAGCTTGAAGTTTTATTCAGATCCTCTGTCCCCGATAACCAAGACTATTGGAAAGTCTTTTATGATGATGCCCAAATAATCCGATTCATGACTTCTACTCGAACCTCGATGATAAAATTCGAGGATGAAATAAAAGGTAGTTCAATTGAAGGTATGGACATAACATAAATCACTTTCCCTTTAGAGAAGAATTTCAACAGACATGATGAATTTAAAGGTAAGAGATTTGAGCCAGTTGATGAATTCATTGAAATCAACATAGGTTCTTCTTGTTCTCCAAAATGGATTAAAATAGGGAAAAATGCCTCTAAAGAAGAAAGAAGGAGAATTGAAGAATTACTTAGAGAGTATAAAAATGTGTTTGCTTGGACTTATGATGATCTGAAGACTTATGACCAATTTGTTATAGAACACACCATTCCTCTCAAAGAAGGAGCTAAGCCCTACTGACAAAATTTGTGTAATGTAAACCCTAAGCTAGCTCCTCTAGTAAAAAAGGAGTTGGAAAAGATGTTGGCTGCAAGCATCATTAGGCCAGTCAGGCACACAACATGGGTATCTAATCCTGTAATTGTAAGGAAGAAAAGTGGGGAAATTAGGATCTATATTGACTTCAAGAACTTAAACCAAGCATCCCTAAAGGATAATTATCCACTGCCTAATATGGAAAATTTGTTGCAAAGTGTAACAGGGGCTGACATGTTATCTTTACTTGATGGTTTTTCTGGTTACAACCAAGTCCAAATTAAGAAAAAAGATAGTGGAAAGACGACTTTCACTACCCCTTGGGGAACGTATGAATATATAAGGATGCCATTTGGACTTCTTAATGCAGGATCAACCTTTCAAAGGGCAATGGACCATGCATTTGAAGGCCTAATTGGAAAAATCATTGTGATCTATCAAGATGATCTAACTGTTTTCTGTAAAGATAGAGGGGATCATGTAAAGCACTTAAGAAGAATTTTTGAAAGGTGTCGAAAGTTTGGAATTTCCCTAAATCCCAAAAAGTCTACCTTTGGTGTCGATGAAGGGAAACTGCTGGGTCATATTTTTTCTAGAGAAGGCATTAGAATTGATCCCGAAAGGGTACAAGGGATTCAAGCCATATCTCCACCCAAGGATGTTAGTTCATTACGATCATTTTTCGGGAAAATAAATTTTGTAAGAAGGTTCATTCCTAACTTGGCTGAGATAGCCAAACCTCTCAATGCCTTGCTTAAGAAGGATGTAAAGTTTATCTGGGATAAGATTTGCAATGAGTCTTTTGAATCCCTAAAGAAAGCCATTTCCACCGCTCCCGTTCTGGTATGCTCTAATTATAATAAGGAATTTATGATATACTCCTATGCCTCTGACTCGACACCATAGAAGGTGTTTTGTTGCAAAAGAATGAAAACAACCATGAGCAACGAGTTGCCTTTATGAGTAAAAACCTCAGAGACGCAGAACTAAATTACACAACCACTGAAAAACAAGCCTATGCTTTGGTTAAATCATTAAAACACTTTAGGACTTACATTGGATATTCCAAGATTGTTGCTTATGTCCCTTATCAAGCAGTAAAGGATGTCTTGTCTCAACCTGATGGCATAGGGGTTAGAGGAAACTGGATTTCTAGGATTCAAGAGTATGATATTGAAATCAAGCCAATCAAGATAGTGAAAGCCCAAGGGTTAGCACAACTGTTGACCGATTCTAAGATGCAGCAAAATAATGAGGAAATGAACATGGTACTCTATATTGATGAGAGTCATGAGTGGTACAAAGACATCATTTTCTACCTTAGGCATATGTCCTGTCCTGATCACCTTGTAGACCACCAAAGAAGAGCTTTAAGGTTAAAAGCATCTAAGTATGTGTTGACTAAAGATGGTTTGGGTTGGAAGAATCCAGATGGAATCATACTTAAATGTGTGAATTACAATGAGTCCCAAAGAACAATCAAAGAGATGCATTCTGGATTGTGTGGAGGACATTATGTACCTAGGACTACAGCTGCTAAGATCATGAGAGCCGGGTATTATTGGCCATCTTTGTTTAAAGATGTGCATACTTTTGTCATAACTTGCCAAGAATGTCAATTCTACTCAGGAAATCCCCGATTGCCCGCTCTACCTTTGACTCCAGTCAATAGAGGCACCTTTTCAACAATGGGGAATGGATTTTGTAGGACCAATAAACCCTAGCTCTTGAGGTGGATATAAGTACATTCTAACCTGCACTGACTATTTTACTCGTTGGGTTGAAGCTATCCCCACTAAGAAATGTACTACAGAAGTTGTGGTCAAATTCTTAAAAGAAAATATATTCTCCAGATATGGTTGCCCTTGTAAAATTACAACTGATAATACCCCATCTTTTAGCAAAACAGAAATGTCAACCTTCTGTTCTGACCATGGGATCACTCTATCCCATTCTTCCAACTACTATCCCCAGGGTAATGGATTGGTTGAGTCAAGCAATAAGAACCTGATTAGGCTTCTAAAAAGGATGATAGGTGAAAACAAAAGAACTTGGGATGTTAAACTTAAATATGCCCCATGGGAAGATCGAACAACAGTGAAAAGAATAACAGGTAAAGATCCTTTTGAAATAGTGTATGGGAAAAATTGTAGGCTTCCCATTAATCTCCAAATTCCTGTATTTGAACTTCTGCAACAGTGTTCTTCGGAACAAGAAGCCATGCAAGCAAGAATTGATAAATTGGTTGAACTAGATGAAACCATAAGAGAAGCATGGAATAAAATGGTTTTAGAGAAAGAAAGAGTAAAGGGAACATTTGATCAGAGAAGTAGAAGTGTGGCTTTTGGAATAGGTGACATAGTCTTTCTTTGGGATAAGAACAAGGAGAAACCAGGAAATCATGGAAAATTCGAGAAGTTGTGGATGGGACCTTATCATGTGAGTAGAATAGCTGGAAAAGGTTCTGTATGTTTGGAAACTCTGGATGGTGATGAATTGGAGTTTCCAGTAAATGGGGTGTTGTTGAAACATTACTACCCCCTTGTCCCTCCTAAATGATTGCCTTGCCTTGCCGTGCCTTTCCTTGCCTTGCTTGTTTAGTAGTCTTTCGAATAAGCTCACTTGAGCAATAGGATTTGTCTGCTTTTTCTTTTTCTGTGTGCCGAGTACTGCCATTTCTTTTTCCTTTGAAGTTGTTCGTTTGATTGTTTGATTGTTGATTGAGCTGAGTCTTGCTCCTTCCTAAGCTTGTCTCACCTCTTGCATACATTAAAGAGTGTTTAGTTTTCTGTTTTATTTTTGGCTGCCTGTGCAAGTTGAGTTGAGTATGCCTTCCTGAAAAGATTTCTTTTCCTCCTGCACAGTAATAAAAATAAATGAATGATGAATAAATGATATATGCCATGTTGGATTAAAAATTTCTTTTATGCATTTCAGTTTTTGTTTTAGAATAGATTTCATTTTCAGTTTTATTTTATATATCTCCCATACATGCTCCATGAGGTATTCTAGTGTTTTTGAGCACATATACAGGTGCAAAAATAAAAGCCGAAAGCAAGGATGGTGCAGTGATGGATTGAAGATTGATGCAGAGTAGTTCGAGACCAGAGATTCTGAGGTTCTCAAGCACTCTCTCCCTTAGAGCACTTGTCCCAGCTAGAGCCAGATGTTATCACACCATAGTAGCAGGGCTACTATTCTTGCTTAGCAGATATCTGCACATTCCAGAGCTTACATTATTCAGAGCTTGGCTATGGTGACTTTGTACTTTGTGATCACTCATGATCAGAGCAGTGTATTTTTCAGACTTATGTTAGGCCTTGTGTCAAGGCTAAGCCTTGAGAGTTCAGATTTGATGACCGATGTGACCCTTTATTCCATACAGTTTCAGTTCAGTGCCTAGAGATGTATTGCATCAGTGTTTCAGATGATATATGATGATTATTCTTATGATGATGTTGCATGATCTATGGATTCCTGATCATTGACTATGGATTATTATCTTGTTGTTTTCGTCATGTTCACAACATTGGCTTGGTATATAATTCATGGTGTGGCAAACTTTATAAAAATAACTATCTTGATGATAATTTATAAAATGAACATTTTACTTGCACATTTAGGTTGTTTGACAAAATTCACTGGTTCACTACCTTGCATAGATATGGTCTTCCTTGACACCATTTGTCTGCTAGCTTAGGCTTCACCATCATTTGACTCCATCCATCCATGACTTTCCTTATTTGGCTTTAACCCATGACTTGTCTTACTTGACTTTCTGATATTGAGGACTTCCCTATTTTTCTACCTCTGTGTTTGGACCGCATCCCTGTATGTTTAGTGTCTCGTGTTTGGACCGCATCCTAACGAACTTGGATTAGCTTGATGTAGACATGACGCCTAAGTTGAATAAGTACTCTCTAAACAACTTACCCATTTGTGAGGCACAACAATCCCCTATGTTTATTTTGACCAACACAGAGTTTGTAACTCCCCCTTTCTCCCAGTCCAAAGTGTCTTTTAGTTGAGTTTAGACAAGTCACCCCTTTGCCCAACCTTGTTCCTAGCCTCCATCCTTAGCTAGCAGTTAGACCATGTCCGATGGGTGAGTTTGTCATTTAAGTTATTGTGCAAGTGAATACAAATAACAACGGAATGAACAAATATGTTTGATGCCACTGAATGATGTTATACTTTAAGTTAAGTTGTGAGTATGATTAGAGTAACATGTCTTAGTCTATTGATATGATTTGTCCTTTATTATATATGGACCTAGTCAAATCTAGTTTGACTATGGTCATTTCTTGGGATCCGTGATGATGTGGGCCATGTATGCTTATGGATGATGATTGATGGTCCCACATACTCTTGATGATGATGCTATATGATGGACATGTGATTCAGATGATGATTGATGCAGTTCAACAGGTTTTATTATTACTTCAGATCATCAGATTATACACTGTCCATATCTGGTGGACCTTACAGCTAGCCCATCAGGGAAACACATGGTGTATGAGTACACATTCTTAGTATATTTGGGTCTTATGGATCCAATGAGACACTTATCTTTCAGTTCCGGGCACTTCTGACAGTGATAGATGCAGATTTACACTTGTTGACCATATTTGGGGTTGATTTCCCAGCTTGAGCAGCAGGGGCCATGAGAGGCAAGTTCACCTAGGGAACTGTATAAGGAGGGGGTGGTCCAGCCACTTGTTATTACCATTTATCCCCCCTTATCGAGAGCCTGGAGGGCTTAGTTTGACAGCGTAGGTGCCCTCGGAGGCAGTTTCAGCACTTTCACAGTTACCGAGGCAATCCAGAAATGGGATAAACGGGTCACTGAGGAATTCAATTTTGGAAATTGAGGTAAGTTTTTGGCACTTGGTTTTCACAGAGGTCTTCCAGGGTGAACCTCCTATCTTCCAGCCAGTTTTCATCACTTGGGTGGGTCCATAGAGGCTACAAGAGGCCTTTTACTGCTTATCTGTCACAGATTTTGAGGACAGATTGGATCATTTGTATTTATTTTGGACATATTATTTTATTTTATTGTGCCATGGGGATGAGCTAGCAAGGATTGATGCCTCCTAGCCCCACCATGTGCTTCATGAGTCATTTCCTAGTCATATGAGGTGGGCCCATGGTATTTTGCCCCCTTTGGAGGATGACATCACCCTCACTTTGTACCATATAGTTATGACGTCATCACCTTTTGAGTGATCCATGTGATGTATTGTTATGGTTCATTATTAGCCATTGATTATGTATTGAGATCTTTTAATCTCAACCACTCATTTTATTGTAAAGTGGTTTTGAGATCTAGGGTTTTGGTCTTTATTATCCTATATAAGGAGGAGACCCCCTATTGTATAGCTGATCACCTTTGGGCTCTGGAAAACTTGGAATGAAAAGAATATTTTGGAAATCTTCTTCCTGGCTTTGATTAGGTTGCTCTTGCATATGTTCTTGGATATTTTGCTTCTATACATTGTTTGCTTTTTAGGTGAAATCGACTTCAAGAGAGGGAGGTCGAATTGCTTAAGCTAGTTCAATGATTTTTCTTTGTGGGAAGATTGTAGGGGTCGCTCACATCCCCCATGAGCAAGAAGTCTTCATAGAGAGGGAGTTTTTCAATTGTGCTTTGTCCATTGATTGCTTTCTTGATATGACATGCTTAGATCTTATGGATTTGTAGATCAAATCTAACTTGATGTAGTTTGATTTGTAGGTTTTCATGAGACATATATTTCCTCCTAGGGCTTGGATGCTATTGGTTGAAGACGCTTGGATCAAGCTTGGAATTGTAACTAGGGCAATAATTCTCCATATGCTAAGAGGTCGCAAGCTTTTGAGGTAAGATCTACAAGGTACGTATTGATTTCGCTTGCTATCCATCCCATTGGTCAAAATTACATTAAAATGAAAACCCTCATTTTTGTTTTTCTTAGATCTACTTGGATCTAGCTTGCCTTTTGAAAAGATATTAAAAACCCACCTCTATAGTATCCACGGCAATTTGGATCTATAGTTTGGTGTGGATTGGGCTTCATTTAACACATCTTTCAATGCACTTAACCTTCCTTAGGTAAAGTCGCCCTCCTTGGGTGTTTGGTTTAAGCTATTTCCACCACATGGGTAGGTGAGATCCCACTTGATTCATACTCTCCTCACTTGATACCCTACCGCTAGTGTGTCACTTCTTTGATTTTTTCCTTGTGGGCCCCATTCCTCATTTTGAGGGTTGTGCCCCACTTGGGTCAATTTGGTAATGCACTTTCAATCTCAGATCTATGGAGATCTAGCCATTGGATGCCCTTTATTTTTCAAGATCCACATTGATAGTTGCCTAAACTACTTGGATCTAAAGTTTGGTGGCCATTGGACTTAATTTGACACACTTTACCATGCTTTTAGCCCTCCTTGTGCAAAGTCGCACTTCTTGGGTATTTGAGTTTGTCCACTTGTAGGACATGGGTGGTTGAGATCCCATTGGATTTGGAACAAGCACACCTCAAAACCTACATCTAGTGTCTCATTTTTTGAAGCTTTGCCTTGGGGGTAGCATTCCTTGTTTTGGGGATTGTTGTCCACTTGGGTCACATCATGAAACATTAGATCTAGTAAGATCCAACCATCACATCCTTATTAGCACACTTGATTTGCATCCTAGGTGTCCCGATCTACAATTTGACATCTCTTTTGACTCCATTAACCCATCCATCAAGGCACTAGTTCACCTTGGGTAATTTGCACTCCTTGGGAGTTGTGTCAAGTCCTAGATCCCATATGCGGGTATCTCTAATTTCATCTTATATCCTTAGATCTATCTCTTACATACCCCTTGGTACCATTTGCATCCCTTAACTCCACCTTGTGGGTCCCATTTGAGCCATTTCCATATCCCAAGGAAGTGGGTCCCACTTGTGTATTTCATGGTACTAGATCTTGTCCTTCATCTCATTATATGGCCTAAAACATTCATTGGTTGAAGCATAAGTTGTCCATTAAGCCTCCTTCAACCATACTTAAACTTCTAGGTCCACCTAACCTTGCATTGGTTTCCGTAACTTGTCTTTCCAATATCCCTAGGAACCTTTGTTTGGGTCCAATCATCTCTTTTTGGTTGTAGGGTCTCCCCCTTGGTCTTGATTCATCTTGATCTAAAGTGAAGGGTGCCTCGGTTGACGTGACTCCCAACTTGCATTGGGAACCGTGGCATCTCTTGGGTCACCTCTTTAGTTGTCCATCTCCTCTACCATCCCAGATGGGATTCCATTAGGGACAATTACAAGTTGTGTGATAACACCTCCATACAATGGAAAGCTCACAAGTTCGAGGAGTAATTGGGTTCCTCCTTCACAAGACAAGGAATAACTTGGGAAATGAACATAAGAGAGGTTCAATCTTACAAGGAAAAAGGGATGCAGACTCAAGGCATGGCAATGGGGCAAACTTTCTTCAGAGTTTACTTACTCTCAAATTCCTTCTACTCAAATGATTCACAATGGCTCAATATATAGCCCTCAAAGGAGATGGAGGGTTGAGTCAAAGGGTTTTCTTGCATATGGAAGGCTGAGAATCATAATAGTCACGACTTGGAAAGCAAAACTCAAAATATTTCTAATTTTGAGCATGAAACCCAATCTACGTAGGGTGTAGTGGTGCAAGATGAGTATACGTGTGTTGTAGTACTGCCGACCCACGTACATCAACAAAAATATGTTTTTTGGGGGTTTTCACTCAACACTAGGGGTAGGATGAGTCTGCAGAGGGACAAGGTAGGCCATCAAGGCATGTTGCATAGGATGTGGCAAATCATGCTATAACAATTATCTTAAGTGTTATGAGTTTTAGGGTGGAAAAAATTAACCAATTATGAAATTAAAATAAATGTTTAAATTAATATTATAAATAATTCTTTATAATGTTTTAGGTTTTGTTTAGGGTTACATTTTATTAAAAAAGTTGTGTTAGTTTAAGCTAGTTATAATATAAGAGAAAATTAAAAGTATCTCTTTGTTTTAGTTAGCGTAGAGAAAAAAATCAATATTGTCAAAATAAGAATAAGTTCTCATAAGGTCCATAATGAAACAAAGAAAAATTTATAAAAGGGATGAAAAAAATTGTCATCTTTGTGACATTAAGAGGGTTGAAGATGAAAATCACTTTCTCATAGAATGTCGTGAGTACACCCACATTAAAGTACAATTTCAAAATATTTGGTAGAATAGTGACCTTTCTAATATTTTAACTCAACACAACAATGCTAATCCATGAATGCTTATCTTTATTCCTTACCTTTTTTAAGGTCATCATCAACATCATAAAGATACATTTGAGCTTTTAAGTTGAGGTTAATGGTATTTTTATAGTGATGACGATGATGATGGCGTTACATTAGCTATATCTTATTCTCCATTTCACCATAATTTCACTTTAAATCCAAGTGTTATAATTTTTTTGTGTGTTTTTTTTCTAAGGAATAATCTCTCCCAACCCTCATTCCAAGCAAATCAAATTGAGGTCCATAAAAATAAAAAAATAAAAAAATAAAAAAAGGAATATAAGAATGTAATGATAAAATAAACTAGCATAGATCCATATTAAACCCTTTTTTTCCCAAAGTGTTAGGGTTTGATGGAGGATGCAGTTTAGGGTTAGAGGGGGTGGTAGGCAGCCGACAACCGGCCTGTGGACTCTAGAGGTGGACTTAACAATGGTCAGAGTCACATGATTACTGTTCAGTTTCCATGATGGTGTGGACAACAAGCTTGTGACTATGGTTTACACATGGTTTCGGCGAACATGCGGCTAGTGGTGCAGGCGTTTTGAGCTCGCGGTGCAGGGTATTGTTTTCACGGTGACGGTTCGGTTTCACTGTGATTGGTGAAGCGTTTTTTTCTGCTACTGTATTTTTTTTATCATTTCCTCCTGATCATGGAGACTGGGGACCAGCTCGATTATTCCTTTGACCACCTGGATAGTGAAGAGGTTTGGGTGACAACATTTGGCATGGCGTGGGATGAGGTGGAAGGCCTTGGCTCGAAAAGGGAACCCGAGGTTTCTGTCGCACCATTTGAAACTTCTTTGTCAGGGTTTGGGTTTTCCCCATCCGATTTTTTGGTTTCTTCTCCACCTCATGCAGAGTCTCTTACAGTACCGAAGGTGAATGTTTCAGTTGGTTTTCCTCTGCTGGATGGTATTGATGTACCACTTTGGACTCCTTTCCACGTTGTCTAGGCCATTGATGTTTGCAGAGGGGCGGATGGAGGTGTGAAGCATGGGGAAGGTTTGCGATTGGTTGAGAGAAGAGAACCATGTGCATTGTCAGAGTCCTAGGTGTTTGGTGGGAAATTTGGGCTGCAGGAGGAGGGCTATGGTTCGGGTTGCTTAGGTGCTCAGGAACACAGGGGTTTTGCTAGCCCCAAGGTTGGTTTAGGGAAGAGCTATGAATATTGTAGAGGGGGCTTATCGGACGGCTTGGCTCAACCAGGGAAGAGAGGCAGGAAACGATGGCTGAAATCCCGTTGCATCAATTATAATTATGCCCTAGGAGAAGACATTGAGTGGCATCAGGTCATTTAGATGACGGATCAGACGCTGGTCGGGAAGGCGTTAGGCTGGTCATTTTCTATGTGAACCATTGTGGGGCGGGCTGAAGAGCATTGGAATTCCCATCTTGGGTACGTTCCAGAAGTAGTGGAGCTAACCAAAAATTGGTTTGATTTTAACTTCCTCTTGGCTGAACATGCTCTTTGGGTACTAAATTAGAACTGGAGTTGGGATCATTTCCCTGTTTTACTTAAGCCCTGGCACCCGATGTTCGATGCTAGCAGGGAACTCTTGGACATTGTACCTCTTTGGCTTCGTCTCCCAAGGATTCCCTTACACTACTACTCTGAACGTCACTTCAGAGGTATTGGGAACATCCTTGGTACCTACCTGGAAGGGGATTACTCTTTTCACTATACAAAATAGAAGAAGGTTGCAAGGATCTTGGTAAGTCTTTCATGTCCCAAAATTTTGCATTGGGTCACAATGGCCTAAGCCGCTTGGCCATGCTCATGATAGTTTGTCAAATTGATGCTAAGGGTCAAATAATTGCCAAGAATGATGTCCAAGTTAGTAATAATGTTAAATTAGATCCAAATGGACAAGGTGGGTCACATTAAGAGAAATTCCCAATTCAAAGTTGTAATATACCCATCCAAATGAACTGCCATGGAGGAAAAATTACTAGTTCTCTAGGTTGGGGGGTGGAAGCATTGGGATTTGAAATAAGAAGGATAATAAATGATGTGTGGACATTAGAATAGCATAAATATTTAATAAAGGAGCTAAATAAATATATACAAGGGAAAATCAAAGTGGCATTTGATCATGAAGACACATGGAGGAAGTGGGACCCACACAAGCTAGATTTTATATGCCACATGGCATCCTCCTCTTGTCAATTCGAATCCATGAGAATTCCAATGTTCTTGGGATGAGTTGGAAGGGAATAATACTTGGCATGAGTCAATGAGGTCTAAATGTATAGGAAGAGTAACTCCCATGGAAGAGGAAGAGGCAATTTGGAGCTAGTGGGAGACTTGGGCTAGATTCCCTAGCTCTATGATAACAATGATGAAGATGCTATGACACCTATGACACAAATCAGACCTGAAAGCTGAAATATGACATATATGAAATGTTAGGGCTAAAAATAGCCTCCAAGAGGTCACTCAAGTGAGTTAGGGAATCCAAAGAGACACCAATTCAAATTTGGAGAAGGAGAGGGCTAGAATTGGAAGGACAAGTGGCATACTTGGGAATCTATTCCCAACTTGAGTTGGCATGAAGCTCTTGGAAGGAATTCGACCCATGGAGGAACTTAGAAGTTTATAAAATTCATGAACAAAGAAGAATAGCATATTTTTTATCATTTTAGAATTTGCATTTTGCATTTGGGAGAGGAGAGCTAGTGGAGTGCTACTCTACTTGGCTTAGCACCAATTTCGAGGGTGAAATATTCCCATCCTAGTTGGTAATTGGAAAGGCCATTCAAACCTTTCATTTGGATATTTAATGGATTATTTTATTACAGGTTGAAGCTACAGGGCAGATCATGGTCACATCTCTTTAAGCTTGCTTCTACAACCATTCTTCCATTTCTTGGCATATTCATGATCCTTGAGGATTTGCGCACTTGGTGAGCTATTGTTATCTTTGGGGGAGCTTATGATGATTCATTATTTTATAATATGATTTAAATTCTCTGTTAGTCATGTTCATCATGTATTAAAGTTGAGATTCCAAGTGGAACTATGTAAATCTGATCATTAATGAGCAAATGGTGCCAATTTCCCCACTATGTTGATGTATGCCAATAATGTGTTGATAAATTCGAATGGATAAGTGAAACACTGATGGATTATTGATATATGGACTGTTTTTTACCTTCTATACAATTTTCATGTTCATTGCATAAGCTTTTGGAGTCATATTGTTCACTTTTATAGTGTTTGGAGAAAATTTCCTATCATTTCCCCCAAGGTCGAAACTAGTCTTTTTGCATCTGATTGGAGAGGGTTGTATCAGACTTATTAAACTGAATGGTGATGCATATTAGACCTTGAAATTGTCCCTTATATTTACTATTCCTCTGTTCATAAATTAGAGAGGGTTTAATAGCTTTTGGAGATCCATCTTCAGCACTTACCCATGGGGAATCGAACCCCAAATTGCTAGTAAAAACTCATACTTTGAACAGAATCTTGAGGAGGTTTTCAGAAGTATTTTGAAGGTAATAAAGCATCCCTAAACCTAATAATAAAGTCCTAATATCATACATATTCCTTTTGTAACAATTTGGGACCATTTGGAGACCAAGAGACCAATACTAGTCAAAGAGAAATTGCTAGTCAAATTCCCTACATTGGCCAAAACTTAAAGGAGAGTTGCAGAAGCCTATTGTTGACTATAAATAATCCTTGAACATCATATTTATGTACTAAAACCATTCATACACCTTATTTGAATATTTGGGAGCATTTGGAGCAATTTGGAGACCTAGACCTCAAAAGTAGTCAAAGGTTGAACTAGGGAAAAAAGTTGAAAATTTCACTATTATAATAAAAACAAAAAAAGGGACATTACACAGTCTGAATGTCAGAGAGGGACTTGCGGAAGATATGAAGCTTATTTGGGGCCCTTATACCTTTGTACAAAATCTGGACTATGAAAATGTCCCTTTCATATGCAGGAGATGTCATGCTTATGGACACCCAACAACGGAATGCAAAATTCCCCTCAAGACTAGGAATGGTGGTCGACACAAATGGTTGGATGGGATTGATAAAAATGCACCAGATGGAACTAATTCTGCAACCCATACTCCATTGGTACAAGAGGATATAGGAAGGGAGCAGGAGCGTGACCCTACTTCGGAGGAAGAGCAGCCTCCTATTCCAGTTGTGGAGGAATTTGTCGGACCAATTGAATTGCTTCATACTCGGGGGCTACAGTTTGTGGGTACTACACCTCCCTTCATTTCTCCTTATTTTAAATTTGTTATGAATAATGTTTCACTTGCTGGTATGGATTGGGTTGAGGCCCTCAAAAATCTGAAAATCACCCCCCAACTAGATGCGAGTACTACAATTCTCATCGAACCCCCCCTGCCTCCCTAGAGGAGGGTTCTCCCTACCTGAATCTGGACCCAGACCCGACCCTCAGGGAAGAAGCCTCCACATATTCCCCTCCCTAATCCACTTATTTTGGATACTTCCTACGCTCTGCCACCAAACAAGCCTCAGGGGGTTTGGGAATAGGGAAGGTTATGCCACCTAAAGGAAGGGGGAGGAATTGTTTTATCTCCAAGGCTTAGTCCAAAGCTAGATTGGATCTTTTAGAAGGAAAACAATAGACTATTGATTGGGCGCTTAGAGCAGTGAGAACCCAAAAGAAGGGTCACTGATGAAAATTATGTCCTTCAATTGTCGGGGTCTGGCTGGTCCCCATAAAATATCATCACCAAGGAGGGTGGTCTCTTTAGACCGCCCGGACATCATTTTACTACAAGAACCTATGGGCGATGGGGAGGTGGTGAAGGCGAGATTGGAGAGTTGGTTCCGTGGATGGTTGTTGGCAGGCAGTTCGATGGGGAAATGTAGCGGTATCGCTGATGTTGCGACACATCGGATGAGGGCGCGAAAGGAGTATTTTGTGTTAAAGGACACCGCAGTTGCCGAGGTTTTGGGTCACTTGGACCATATGTTATGTAATAGTGAATCAGTTGTACCGTGGTATGCGGGTTTTTGGGGTCATTTGGACCAAGTCAGTTAGATATTGGGTCAATTTTCCATAGTGTCGGTTAGGAAGTCAGTTGTAAGTGGACAAATATTGTAATGGCAGAAGCCTATAAATATATGAGAGCTGTAAGTGTTAGATATAAGAGAGGAGAAAAAGAAAGAGATACAAGGAGAGATAGAGAGAAGACATAAAGCATAGTAAGTGAGAGATAAGGAGATCTATGTTTTGCTTCTGGTATTTGATTGCGACAGTAATATAATGATAATGTTTTGGTACGATCCTTGTGCAATGTTGCGATATATGAATGTTGTTTGATGCAATGTCTGCTTACTGTTGTTATGATGATAAATGTTGTGGTTAAGTAGTATGTTCCATGTCGAATGTGATGATAAATGCTGCAATTGAGTAATATGTTATAACCCCTTGCCGAATGTTTAAAGTTTCTGTTTAAGTACCGCAATAGAGTTAGTCTGTACAACCACAACTCTCCTCCTCCCTCGGCGGAAACATGGTTCCGTTTTCTCTTCCTGGATGCCTCGGGTGAGACCTCATCCGCTCTGCGGGTGTTGCTGGGTGGGCTCAAACCTGCCCGGGCCAGTGCCCAGGGAGACTGCGGTATGTGTCGACAGTGAGGTGAACCCCTGTCGACTGAGGTCGCGTTGGTCAACAAATGGTACCGTTGCTGGGACTGTGTGCAGAGTAAAAGGAGGTCATGTTGTGGCACCCGAAAAAGTCGGAGATACAGAGCTGGTTTGATCAGAAATTGCGGGAGTTTGCTGAAGAAGAAAGCCGGAACACGCGACTGACAGTAGATCATTGGCTGGGAAGATATATTCACGACGGTCCGCATGAATGGTTTTTCTGTGAATTCCTGGTTATTTTGTATGAATGGTTGTCGAAGCTGACCTTCCAGAAGAGGAACTTCCAGGGTGGTGAGCCGACGGCCTGGACCCCAGAGTTGATTCAGGAGCTGCAGGAAGTCGATAATAAGGCATCGCGAGCTGTCGAAGTTTGGATTGATAACATCTTGGAGGGATATATCATTGAATTTGTGGTTGACACGAAGAAATCCTATAGTGAAGCTGAAAGATACTTCTTCCGAGGACCAAGGGGAAGGTTCCTGCTGTCGCTCCAACTGTCGATTAAGATGCTAATCTGCGAAAAGGGTATATTAAAGATGCACCTTGATCAGTAGACATCCTGGTGGGCGGAGGCCATGGGTACCATGACTGCTAGGGAACGGTACATGGAATGGTAAGGGGTAGATGGGTGCAGACCATGAGGAGTCTGTGAGCAAATCCGAGGAAGAAAGTCATCTTACAAGAGGAGGAGCAAGGTTTCGACAGGAGAAGAGGCAGAGGATGGGAGAAGGTCCTACTGTGATCGAACTGCAAAACCGTGAACTAAGACCACACAGGACGAAGTGACCTCATAGTCCTGATAGGGACGACCAGGCTAAGCCCAGGACAGAGGCAGGACCAAACCACGACACCAACGTACCCACACCTCCGCTCACTGAATCACAAACAACAAGAAATACCACTTCGACACCGCCAAGTTCGTCAATTGGTAGTAGCACAGCGACAAGAGGAAGGAAGCTCAGAATGGCGGGCGATGATGCTAAGTTACTGTTATTCCATTGAAGTGCGACAGACAACCCAGAACAGTATTGGTTTTTGTGTGAAGCGGTCTGGACCATGAAACAGATCACTGATGCCAATGCTAAGAAAGGACAGTTAGCCACGACTCTGCGAGGTCGTGCATTAGATTAGTTCATGAAGTTTATTCTAGTCCCTACGAGGGCCCCGGATAAATCACTGGATGAGATTCAGGATGGGCTGATTGCTGAATTTAGACGGCCTAAGTCAGAGGCCCAATACATTACTGAATTGAAGGAAATTAAGCAGTATCCCAATGAGACGGTATGGGATTTCGACCAGCGATTCAAGACATTGATGTAAAAGGTTAGTTTCGATATGAGCGCTGTCCAACATAAATAATGGTTCATTGCGGCACTGATACCCCACATTCGGCTACCGTTGATGCAACAAAACATATCGATGCCTAGCGAAGCTCTTGAGATTGCAATGCTATTGGAGGCGTCATCGATTGGAGATAACGCAGCTAGGATGTCGCAGATACAAACACAGCTCGCCAACCTGACTATTCAGTTGCAAGATTTGAAGAAGAACAAGGAACAACGTGATGAAGTATGGTGTACGTGATGCCGAGGAGAAGGGCATACAAAGGATAATTGCTCGGATTTCTGTAATTATTTGGTGTCAAGTGTGCCAAAACCGTTGAATGGTGGCAGTATGCCATGGTGTTGGGTTTGTCAGGTGTTTGGGCACAGTCACGATAATTGCCCATATATACAGAAAATGGTCACAACCCCACGAAATATTTATTGCACATTCTGCAAGTCCGTTTTAATTATGGATGTGTGATGCATTCTATGTCAAGGACGATCAGCGCGCCGTGCAACAACCACAACTGCAACCGCAGGTAGCCCGGCCACTACTGCAACCGCAGATGCAGTTTGCACCACAGCAACAGCAACCGCATCAATTCATGCTGCAATAAACTCCGATGCAGATGACTTCCCCACAACCACAGTATGTACAACAACCGCAGTATGCACCACAAGGGCAAGGGATACACCAGCACCAATGCAGCAACAGTTTAACCAACCTCAGTTCCAGCAACAGGGTGGCTACTGAGGAGGATATAGGGGCGGACGTGGTGGCAGATTCAGTCATGGAGGAGGAGGCCGAGGTGGTCGTGGACCTGTTCATTGTTACCACTATGCAGTATGGGGGAATTATAAGCGCGACTTCCCACTACTACAGAATCAGTGTTCGTTCTGTTTTGGTAATGATCATATAGTTGAGAATTGTCCATAGTTGATTGCACGATGACAGGCTGGGAACGCTCTGTAGCCACAGAATCAGGCCCAGCCACGGCAACCAGTCCAGAACTAGGTACAACAACTAGTACAAAACCAGCCCCCGCGACCACCGCCGAACGCCAATCAAAATGTCAATCACCCAGGGAATCTACAGCAGAACCAGACTTAGGGTGCAAATATTGCGACCATTTCTGCCGAACCGCGGCCACAAGATGCTTCGGTGGCTAATGTCACTCGTGGAGGCAAGACGACTGGGGAAGATGGTTCACGACCACTGATTTGGTTGGCTGGTCACAAGATGGTACCTTTCGACATTGATACGGAGAGGGAAACATTCCTGGAAGCACATCGCACTTTGGAGAAAGACTGCGGTAAGGCTGTTGTTTGCGATATGCCGCCTGTCTTTGATACTACACCAAATGTTGATCGACTGCCACCACCGGGGACATTGCAAAAGTTTCTTGAAAGTTGTCTATTATTGGCCCGAGACTCGGTTTCCCTAGTTGAGATTGAGGGATGGTTGCAACAATTTCTAAAAGGACAATAGGAATCGGTAGTAAACTCCCTACAGCGACGAAAGAGTGGCAAGGAGATGCGAATGAATATTCATATTGGTGAATATGAGGTTGACTTTGTGATTCTTGGCCTTGGTTCGGATGTTAACATCTTAACCAAGCAGGCGTGGCAGAAGATGGGGAGTCCCCCATTGAGCTGGTCCCCTATGCAGCTCCGGTTGTCTAACCATGCGAAGGTAACACCCATTGGACAAGTTCCGCGGCTCACGATTGATATTGAGGGCATGAAGACTTATGCTAACTTTGATGTTATTGAAGTAGTTGAGGGAGGAAGCTCTTATCTGACGCTCTTGGGGATTGGATGAGCTAACGATAGTGGAGCTGTAATCAACTTCAAGAAGCGCATGATGACCTTTGAGAATCGCGATTTCAGAGTTATAGCCTCGTTGGATCCGACCGAAGGACGCCGATACGTGGAGCCTGTAAAAGATGAGTATCCCGCTAGATGGGACCATGCGTTCAATATTTCTGAAGATTATATTCATCCTACTGCCTACGGTGAGTTGGAGTGGCGCAACGAGAGCTTTGCATTTTTCGACACTGATGATGCCTTGGAACATTGGCAGAACCGAATGCATGAAGTACCATTCCGAAAATGTGGCTTAGTTACGCAATCCTTATGTCGTGTTGCGATAGAAACGCTCACATTGCCTATCTATGAGGGGTTTCCTGGCCTAACCACCTTTTTAACAAAATTTGAAGACCGTGTCCTAGAACCACAGCGATTGCTGGCATTGGAAGAAGCACTGAAGGCTGCTCCAGCACGCTGGTGGGGCACACATAAGAAGTTCATTAATGGTTGGTCACAGTGTCGAAGGCTGATGATGGTCCGGTTTGGCGATACTAAGGTTTATCACACTAGCAAGTACGATGGCCGGACTGATCCCAGTGATCATGTGATGGAATGCCAACGATTATGGGTAGCGCGACCCAGAGATGAGTGGGTCCATGCTTTTATCCATACTTTGGATGAGATGTCGCGCTCGTGGTACACTACAGCCGAGTTGCGCCGATACATTAAAACATGGGGGGAGTTGACGATCTGTTTCACTCATACGTTCACTTTTACGGATGCCAACCCTGATGTCCATAACACCCTACAGCTCATCCGCGATGTGGTACTTCAGGTTGTTCCGGCAGCCTACCCTGTCGACTCGCACACATATTGTCAGATGCAGTCTCTAATGGAATGCTTCAACATCAATGGTGGGCCAGAGGACGATGATGATCCCCGGAATGTTAACATTCCTGAATCTGAAGGAAGTCGCGATGTGGTCCCACCTGCTGCGCCAAGTAATCCGTTCAGACAACCATTGCAGCTTCACAAGATGAATATCGGCACCGAGGCTACTCCCAAGTTTGCTAATGTTGGGGATTATTGGGATGATGAGATGATGAGTAAGGTTACTGAGTTACTTCATGAGTTTCAAGATGTGTTTCCCATGAAGTTTTCCGAAATGAAGGGAATCTTGGGTGATTTAGGAGAGATGAAGATTCCATTAAAACCAGATGCTAAGCCAATCTGACAACGACCTTATCAGCTGAATCCGCGTTATAAAGAAAAGGTCATGGCAGAACTTGATTGCATGTTGGATGTAGGTATTATTGAACCTATGGAAGAGTCTGAATGGATCAGTCCTATGGTGGTGCAGGACAAGAAAACAGGCGAAGTGCGCATTTGTGTCGACTTGCGGAAGTTGAACAATGCCTGCTTGCATGACCCTTTCGCAACCTCGTTTATTGATGAAGTACTTGAAGGAGTGGGTGGCCAGGAGATGTACCCCTTCACTGATGGATTCTATGGCTACCATCAGATTCGTATTGCTAAGGAAGATCACCATAAGACAACTTTCGTTACTGAATGGGGTTGCTTTTAGTACACGGTAATGCCGTTTGGTTTGAAGAATGAACCTGCGATATTCTCCCGGGTCGTTGTTGGCAAATTAAAAGATTTTATTCAGAAGTTTTTGTAGGTATATATGGATGACTGGACCGTTTATGGATTGATTCGTGATCATCTAGCCATTCTGTGGTTAATGCTTGAGCAATGCCGACAGCACCAGATATCGCTGAACTTCAAGAAATGTACTTTTTGTGCACTGTTTGGGATATTGTTGGGTCATATCGTGTGTAAGCAAGGATTGCTGGTTGATCCAGCCAAAATTGCGCACATTTTGGGGTTGCAACCGCCAACCACCGTTAAGCAATTGCGCGTGACCTTGGATCATACAGGATATTATCTCAAGTTCATTAGGGGGTATGCTGCGATTACTGTCCCTATGGAAAAGTTGTTGAAGAAGGACGCGGCATTCCAGTGGAGCCTGGAATGTCAGGATAGCTTCGAAACGCTCAAGGCAAAGATGGTGTCGGCACCAATCTTGGTCTTTCCGGACTGGAGTAAGTAATTCCATGTCCATGTTGATGCTTCATCGATTGCATTAGGTGTTGTGTTGGCTCAACCTGGAGAAGGCGACCTTGATCATCCCATTGCTTTTACCAGTCGGAAGCTGTCCTCTGCAGAACGCAATTACACTACCACAGAACGAGAAGGTTTGGTCATGGTATATTCGCTGCATAAATTTAGGCACTATTTGTTGGGTGGCCACTTTAAAATGTTCACTGATCATTCTGCATTGAAATACTTGGTCAATAAGCCTGTGTTGGGAGGAAAGATCTACCAATGGCTACTTTTATTTCAGGAGTTTGATTTTGAAGTCATTGTGAAACCAGGGCAGTTGAATGCTGGATCAGATCATTTGTCACGGATTGACACAGGGGAGGAACCGACTAATATCGAAGACAAGTTGACGGATGCCCAACTATTTCAAGTTTCCATCGCTGATCAATATTTTGATGACATCCTCCAGTTTCTGGTGACCGGCACCGCGCCTGCTGACTTTACCACTACTCAAAAGAAGCAGTTGGTTGTCAAGGCTGCTGACTTTCAGCTAATCGCGGGAGAGTTGTATAAATTGGGCGCTGATGAGATATTACGCAGATGTGTCTTGCCGCATGAGCAAGCGCAGATATTGGCTGAGGCACATGGTGGAGTAGCGGGAGGACACTATGGCGGTCGGGCAACTTCCTGTAAGGTACTATGTGCAGGGCTTTGGTGGCCCACATTACATAATGATGAGACAGACTATGCGCGGTCTTGTGATGTTTGTCAATGAACTGGCAAGCCATCCAGACGTGACGAGATGTCGCTGCTACCTCAAGTGACATTGCAACCGTTCGAAAAATGGGCTGTGGATTTTGTCGGGCCGATCACTCCACCAAGGAAACGCACAGGTGCGCGGTATATTGTCACGGCGACAAAGTACTTGACCCGATGGGCTGAGGCAGCACCTGTAGTTGATTTCTCTACAGCAACGGCTGCTCGATTTTTGTTTGATCACATTATCACTCGTTTCGGCTACCCCAAGATATTGCTGAGTGATGAAGGTAGCCACTTTCTTAATCGCACTATCAGTGCATTGACGGAGGAGTTGCAGATACAGCATAAAAAGATCACACCCTATCACCCATAAGATAATGGAATGGTGGAGGTGTTTAACAAGGTATTGGAGTATGCGTTGAAAAAGGTGTGCAATGCGAGCCGCGGGGACTGGGATCTAAAAATCCCAGCAGTATTGTGGGCCTATCGCACCACATGTAAAAGGTTGACTGGTCTGTTGGGCACCATTTTGACCTCTTTTTGTCATCTAAATATCTTCCATTTTCCTCCATAAAACCTTCATACTGATTTATAAAGCTTTAAATTCACCCACAAACTTTGGTTCAAAGGTATAAATGTCATTGCTTTTTAATAAATTGAATTTTGAGATTTTTAAAGCATTTAAACTAAGGTTTTTATTCAGGATTACAGGATGTGCTAACTTCCCGTAATGTCTCCAAGGTTGAGCACTTGCAGGCCAGCTAGGCATGAACTGAAAGATGGAGAAAAGATCCTCAGTGTCCAAGGATGGATAAACTTCCAACGGATAGATGATGTGGCTCTCATAGGTGTCAAGTCAATGATGGTCAAAGGTGACCACTTGTGCTACCACTCAGCACAAAAGCAGGGCAGTTCCGATTTTGTCGATTTTCACAGATCTGATAGAGGATCTCGAGGACTATGTTTCATTAATTAGTTTCCGGATTAATAGAATTTCTAGTTTTCTTTTAAGTTTGTATAAATACTCCATAAGACAGAGGAGAAATCCATCACGATTTGAGACTGAAAACACATGCTGTTCTAGACTGCGTTGTTCTATTACTGTGTATGATCGATTTTATGGTGAATATATTTAAAGTTTAAGCTCTGTGATTCTTCAATTGCGTGTGTGAACGAGGCATTGGAGGGCCCCCTCTGTCGAGTCTGCACACCCCTTTATTTTCCAGTGAACGATTTGAATCGCTGCAAACGATTTGATTGTTGCCAGTGGTATGTTTTAATTCCTGTAGGATTCAATTTCATTATTGCAGAACGAGTTAAACTAGTTTTCAATTAGTTTTATAAAGCTCTGTTATCTCGTTGATTATACGCTGGAGAATGGTGCAGACTACTATCTCACCTTACTGTGCATTGCTTGACTGTTCAATGATGGAGTATTAAGAACAATTACACATTACGAATGCTTTCCTGTAAAGGGAATTAATGTTTGATTGTTTATTCAGTGCTGGGATAATAGACAGAGTCTTATAGTCCATATTTTAGGGTTAAGATTAATTTATAATTGTTTTTATTATCTCAGAAGTTTCACATACAAATTGCTTTCACATATAAATTGCTGTGTAAATGAAATATCAAATGAAGCTGTTCCTGTAAGGGAATTTTTATGTTTTCAAATCACAGTAACTTAATTTTTTTAAATAGGTTTATTTCATAGATAACTAGATTTCCAAGACAAGTCTAGCTTTGAGTCCTTATACTTGGATATGCCTCTAAGTCTACCAACCCAGATTGACATAAACTTAAGGTTTGATCTGCATTAGTAGATTGAAGCCCAACATTTGGCGCCGTTGCCGGGGAGGCATTGTAGAAGCAGGCTTAGGAACTTTAGTTCTCTGATAAAAACAAAATTTTCTAAAAAAACATAGAGTAGATTTTAGTTTATGTCAAGACAAAGAGACAAGAAAGGAAGATTTATCAAAAAAACCCCCAAAAACAGAAGTAACAGGACCTTCTTTTCCAAAAGTATTCATCACAACAGTGGGTACTTTTAAAATGGCTGAGGAAGAAACATCAAAAGGGCCAACTGCAGCACAGAGAAGGGAGTATGAGAGGATGTTAGAAATAGAAAACAAACGCAGACAAGAGAGAAGGGAAGAGATAAGACATGAGAGGGATGAAAGAACAACAGAAGATTAGGAAGCCACCTTTAAATTTCCCATCTTGGACACTAGCATTCCCCTAGGAGAAGAGGTAAAAATGAAGAATATCCCACCATCTGTCTTACCAAACTTCTATGGCATGACCTCTGAAGATCCTGACTCTTTCCTATTCGAGTTTGATATCTTGTGTCGAACTTATGGATACACTGATGACACCCATAAGCTTCGTCTTTTCCCTGCTACCCTTAAAGTAGCTGCCTTGAAATGGTTCATGGGATTAGGAGAACATTCTATCACTAGCTGGGATGAAATGAGGAAGATCTTTCTTTGAAAATATCATGCATATTGTAGATCAAAGGATCTAAAAGATGACATTTTTGGAATGACTCAACAGGAAGATGAGAGCTTGGAGGAGTATTTGGAAAGATTCTCATACAACCTGCAGAAATCTAAATACAATTCTTTAACACCTGAGCTGATTAGAACAATATTCCTAAAAGGAATAAGAGAAGAGTATTTGGATATTTTGAATGTTATGGGAAAAGGTGACATCTCTTACCTTCCCTTTGATGAGATACAAGAGTTATGTCAGAAATATTCAAGAGGAAAGGCTAGAACTGGAAAAAGGGATATCAATACCAAAGTAACTAAATCTGCAAATAGTGGTATCTCTAGAGCTGAGCTTGGAAATCTGCTAGAAGATTTCAAGACTGATTTATTGAGTACCTTGGGCACACAAGTCAAAGTAGCAAAAACCAAGAAGAGGCAAGAACAACAGGACCAACAAGATCAAGCTTTGTCTATTTTTTGTCCTAAATGTAGAAAGAAACACCCACTAAAAGAATGTCCTTTAAATACTGTTGAAATTTGTGGCTTATGTACTTTTAATCACAAAACTGATGACTGCCCTAGATTGAAAGAATTGCAGGCAGCTCGAATGGAGGAGAATCAAAGCATGGAGTCTCTCTACTTTATGGGACAACGAAGACCTTGGCAGCCACGATTTTCAGGTATGTATCAAGATCCTATGCAGCAATTTCATACAAATTATCAAACTCCTATTCAGAATTCATGGAGTGCACCCATGCCTTGGAAAACTTGGTCTCCTCCATTAGCCCAATCTGCTCCAAATTGGAGAGGATATGCCCATGGTAACCAGACTTATCAGCAGGCTTATTTGCAGCCGTATCAACAACCTTCTGCCTATCCCCAATACCAGCAGAATCAAGTCCAAGCCCCATCTTTTCAAGTTCCATCTTTTCAACAACCCAACAACATGGCTCCTCAATTGGGTACACCACCTCAACAGCTTCAATTGCCATCTAATCAGCCTCCACCTCGTCCTACACAATTGCCAGCTCAGCCAATTCCAAATCCAAATAATAAAACTGACAGACCCATGTATAATGTTGATGATGGAATGGCGCTTCCCTACTCAATCCTCCCACTACAAAATATCAATTTAAGATCTGGGAAAACATTACAAAAAGAATCTCCTGTTATCTTAGAAGAACAAACAGAAAATGAGAAAACTCCAAAAAAATAAATTACAGAAAAATCTCAGTCAGAAAATCACAGTCAAAAAGGGAAAACATTAGTATCTTATACACCTCCTTTTCCCGAAAGGTTGGTCAAAGAAAAACCTTCAATTTCCTTACCTGATTTTGATGTTTTGAATGAGTTAACAAATGTATATGTCAAAATTCCTCTACTGCAGGCTATAAAGGATATTCCAATTTACACTAAAGCAGTTAAGGAATTATGTCTTAATAAAAGAAAGAAGGATCCATAAAAAATTCATGTGGTAGGAAATCTAGCAGGATTAATGTCTAACACTGTTTTCATTGAAAAGTATGTAGATCCTGGAATCCCAATGGTTACAATTACTATTAATAACTTTTCAATTCCAAAAACATTGATCGATTTAGGTGCTGCCATTAATTTCATGACACTAGAGACAATGGAATACCTTCACTTGACAAATCTCATACCAACCACAACAGTCTTGGAATTAGCTGATAGGTCTAAAATTACACCTGAAGGGGTCTTAGAAGATATCATTGTTTCTTTAGACTCCTGGGAGTATCCTGTTGATTTTATAGTGCTACAGCCAAAGTCTAACCTAGGAGGTCACCCATTGATCCTTGGCAGACCTTGGTTGGAAACAACAGATGCTTTCATAGGGTGTAGTTCAGGTAGTATGCTCATTTCACATGGGACAGAGAGAAAACAAATTGCACTTTACCCTTCTTCCCAAAGACCTTCTACATTAGATCAGCTGTCATGGATTAATGAGACTAAAGAACAAGAAGAAGAAGTGATTCAGCCTGTCTTGAGTATCAATTAGTTCTTTGATTTTCAGGAAGAAAACCACGAAGATTTGTTGGATTATTTCATTGATGAACCTGATATTTCTGAAGAATTAAGAGACATGCAGTATGCTATAGTAGATCAAGTTTTGGGATATAATTTTCAAGAAAATTGCACAGTACATTCTTTAGCATTGGCACTTCATGATATTTTTAATGTGCATTCAATCACAGATATTCAAAGTAAAACAATTGAAATCAGTCCAGGAAAACATTTGAATATAAGTGCACATCTTACTGCATCACAGGAAGAACAGTTGATTACCTTACTGAATAAACATTCCCATGCATTTGCTTGGGAGTACACTGATATGCTAGGTATTCATCATGAGACATGCACTCACCACATTTACACAGATGATAAAATCAGACCTCTTAGACAACCGCAACGAAGAATGAACCCTATACTAAAAGAGATAGTCAAGGAAGAGCTGTAGAAGTTGTTAAAAGTAGGGTTTATCTACCCCATCTCCGATAGCCAATGGGTTTCTCCCTTGGTTGTTGTTCCTAAAAAGAATGGTAAGTGGCGCATATGTGTAGATTACAGGGAGTTAAATAAGGCAAGATTAAAAGACTATTTTCCATTGCCTTTCATTGATCAAGTGTTGGATACCTTAGCTAGAAAAGAATATTTTTCATTTTTAGATGGTTTCAGTGGGTATAATCAAATTAGTATTGCAAAAGAAGACCAGGACAAAACCACCTTTACATGTCCCTGGGGCACATATGCCTATAAGGTTTTACCTTTTGGCTTATGTAATGCCCCAGCTACCTTTCAGAGGGCTGTCTTGGCCATCTTTGCAGATCTAATTCATGAGTGTGTTGAAATTTACATGGATGATTTTTCTGTGTATGGAAGTACCTTTGAAGATTCCTTAGCAAACTTGGAGAAAATTCTAAAAAGGTGTGTTGACTCAAACCTTTCCCTTAGTAACGAAAAGTGTTTTATGATGATGACTGAAGGGATAGTTTTAGGGCATCACATTTCTTCATCTAGAATACAAGTAGATCCTGCTAAAATTCAAATCATTGAAAATTTATCTGAACCAACAACTCAAATAGATGTAAGAAGATTTTTAGGGTATGCAGGCTATTATCGTAGATTTATTGCAAATTTTAGTAAGATAGCTCTGCCATTGTTTAAATTGCTTTCAAAGGATGTGAATTTTAATTGGGATACTGACTGTCAATTTGCATTTCAGACACTTAAAGAGAATCTCTCAACTGCTCCCATTTTAAGGGGACCAAATTGGACATTGCCTTTCCATATTTCTACTGATGCCTCTGCTACTGCAATAGGGGCCTCATTGGGCCAGAAAGAACATACTTTGACTTATGCCATCTATTTTATTAGTAAAAATCTGACACCTGCAGAGTTGAACTATACAGTCACTGAAAAGGAGATGTTGGCGGTGGTTCATGCTGCAAACAAATTCCGTCATTACATAATTGGCTACGAAATTTTTGTCCATACAGACCATTCAACCTTACGATATTTAATGAATAAATCTATCACAAATGGTCGGATAACAAGAAGGTTGTTGTTAATGCAGGAATTTAATATCACTGTTTTAGATCGGCCTGGACGAGAAAATCAAGTGGCAGATTTCCTGTCTCGTTTACACAATACTGGTGAGATTGTTCTTGTTTCAGATAGTTTTCCTGATGAACATTTATTTGCAATTTTTGTTATCACTCCTTGGTATGCTGACATTGCTAACTATTTATCATCAGGACAATTACCACCATCTATGACATCTAAAGAAAAGAAAAAGATTATTAAACAAAGTGCTAGGCATATATGGGTTAATGGTGATCTCTTTTACACAGGATATGATCTAATTATAAGAAGATGTGTACGACAGGATGAAGTCTTAGATATTTTAAAGGCATGTCATGATGAACCCTGTGGTGGCCATTTTGCAGATAAAAGGACAGCATACAAGATACTCAATTTGGGGTATTATTGGCCTTCTATTTTCAAAGATGCTAAGAGGTATGCTAGAAGTTGTGATACTTGTCAACGGATGGGACGGCCAGTCCGGTCTGATGAAATGCCACTCCAACCACAAATCCTCATTGAACCATTTGAAAAGTGGGCCCTTGACTTCATTGGTCCAATTCATCCACCATCACAAGGGAAGAAGTACATTTTGGAATGTACAGACTATGGTAAACTGTGGTAAACTTTCTTTTTGAGGAGATATTTGTCAGATTTGGGGTGCCTAGAGAGATTGTAACTGATAAAGGTGCCCAGTTTACTTCTAAACTAGTGCAGGAGATAGCAGAAAAGTACAAGATTAAGCATAGAAAGTCTACCCCTTACCATCCACAAGCAAATGGCCAAGTGGAATCTACAAACAAGACTTTAGAAGGAATCATTACCAAAACTGTCCAGATGCATAGGAAGGATTGGTCAGCTAAGCTTACTGAAGCTTTATGGGCATACCAGATCACTTGGAAAAACAGTACTGGTTTTTCTCCTTATCAACTTGTTTATGGTAAGCAAGTCCTCCTCCCTATAGAGTTTCAAATTCATACCTTCAAGTTAGCAGTAGATTTGGGCATGTATCTTTCAGAGGCTCAGCAAGAAAGAATACTTCAGTTGAATCAACTAGATGAGATGAGACAGGCTGCCATAGAACACAATATTTTGATTCAACAGCAGAGAGCTCAATGGCATGACAAGTTTATTAAAAAGAAACAATTTCACATCGGTGACTAGGCACTATTGTTTGACTCAAAGTTCAAAGACTTCAAAGCCAAATTCACAATTCACTGGCTTGGTCCATATGAGATTGCTGAAGTATATGACAATGGCTCAGTCAAACTTCAAACAATCGATGATGAAGCACGTACATTTGTGGTCAATGGCCATCGGCTCAAACTGTATACCAAGCCTATCAACAAGGAAGATTTTATACAACAGATTTCACAGCAACGAGAAATGGAAGTGCTGGATAGACACATCAGTGTTTCTACTTCACTTACTTCTTAGCTTCTTTGATATTGCCAATAAAAAAAAAAACAGAAAAAAACAAAATATCAAAAAAATATAAACAAGAAAAAAAAAAGGAAGTTTAGTTGTGAAAACCAGGTCACTGGCACAACATAAACTTGAATTTTCCATGGAAAACCAGGTTCACTTGGCCATTGAAAATTCATAAAAATATTTCATTTCTTTTACATAGTTTTCTTTTCAATAATGAAGTTCTTGTTTGACTTGAGGACAAGTCAATAAGTAGGACTGTGAGGGGGATAAGCATTTCTATGCTTTCTGGAACCCTCCAAGTCTTTTTCATATGCAGAAGGGACCTGATTTCCAACAATACAGTGATTTCTAGCAATGAAGAGGGACTTGACTTCCAGTAAGGCAGAAGAAATCTACAGAAGGACCTGACTTCCAGTAAGGCAGAAGAAATCTACAGAAGGACATGACTTCCAGCAAAGCAAAAGGAATCTGAGATGGCAGCCAGAAGACATCAGAAGGACAAAAATGAATAAGAAATACATGAAAACCAGCTACATTAGGCAGCAAGCTCATCATACAGGAATATCAAGCAAAGTCTGTAAGAATTTTAGTTTTTGTGTTTTAAAAGTTGCATGATTCTTTGTTTCAAAGTGATGACATATTTACCAACCCTCGTAAGTTTGACTGCCTATTTCATTATCCTCACAGTCTCTGCCAACATTCCATTTACTTTCCATTATCCTACCCTAGGGGTCAAGATGGTGGTCAAAATCAAACCTAAGAGCAAATTTTAAATGGCCAAAATATATACTGCATTCTACAGGCAGGGTCTCCTTCTCAGCAGAAAGTGAAATGTTTTAAGAAAAAAATGAAATTTCCAATGTTTTATATGTATATATATTGGTGCATCAAGCATTAAGCAAACATACATATAAAATATAGATGGTCGTGTGTAATTTCAAAATGAAAAGAGTCCACTTCAGTTAAAAGAAAATTCCTTCATTCCAATTTATAATCAAATATTGGGGCATACAAAGAAATTAAAACATGTTATATACATTAAAACCTTACCTTTCATTTATTTCCTGAGCAAATAATTGGATGGAAAGTGGCATGTTTATGAAATGATGAGAAAAAAACGTGGTTATATGCCCCACGACAGCATACAAATGTGCTTGAGTCTTGTATTATGAATTGGTGAAGTCGAGGAGTGCGATTTGGTCATTCTTCTTTGAACCAAATCCAACTCATTTTTCTCTGCAAAAATCGATTGTTGTGGGTGATAGTTTTCAGTAAGAAGAGGCCGTGGATTACAGGAAGGGCGCAGACACCAATTGTTGTGGAAATCGCACAGGAAGAAGTGAAGACAGTTACACCAGAAAGGAGGTAAAACTTAAACCCTTTCTTTGCTAAAGACTCTGCAAAGACCAACAACAATTCTACATTTCCAGAGTATCATTTTTGGATAAGAAAAACAAATGCAAAGTTGAAAATTGAAAGGTTGAAGTTTCCTGTTCTCTTTCCTATCAAAGTTCAAAATGTCATCTAGACTAGAACCAGCGAAATTCAACCCCACTGATATTCATGAGAATTGCATGGAGATCTTTGAAAAGAAGCAGTGGGTAACTTTCTTTGAAAATTTTGATGGGCATAATGAGCATGTTAGTCTAGCTTTTGCTGAAACATTTGATGGAGAAGGGGTTATAGTGGGAAACTTGCACTTCAGACTGTCTGAATACATCATAGCACAAATTATTGGCCTGCCACAACAAGGAGAAATATTTTTCAAAACTAAACAATTCAAAGAGAAAGCATGGATACCCTTTTTGTGCAGATCAAGAGCAAGGTCAGTAAACTGGAAGAAAGGAATACCAAGGAACTGGCTGGTTCATCCCTGGGATGAAATAGTTTATGTTATCCAAAAATTTATTACTTGTGAAGGCCGATTCAGTATTGTTTATCTTTACCACATCAAGCTGTTGCAGCATTTAAAAGGTGAATGTGAGATCAATATGCCCTATTTCCTGTTACAGAGTTTAACTACGATGGATAAGGCTGTCCAAAGGCGTGCAAAAGACAAAATGACAATCCTTTTTCACCGTGGACTCATCAAAATCATCATCAAGCATGAGTTACAAAAGAAAAATTTGACATGGTCAGAATTTTTAATCCACGGTCAAAGAGCATGAAGAATTGCTTGAAGAAGGTTTAAAATAAGATGAATTGTTGATGATAACATACCCTGAGGCAACAAGTTCAAAACTGCCAAAGGGGAAAAAGAAGAAAAAGGAGGTATTGCTGATTACTGATGATGAAGACAACTCTGAGGCAGCAAGTTCAAAACAGCCTCAGAGAAGGATACGAACTAGGAGTGTAATGAGAGAAGAAAAACAGTTTAAAAAACAAGAGCAGATTTTCACCACTTACCAGAAAAAGCCAAGGAAGTATAAGCAAGCTCGAAGCCAGTCAGCATTAGAAGACGAGGAACACATACAAACCTTGGGGAGTCAAGAAGAAAACCTAGCAGGTGAGATAGGGCAGGATATCCAAGAAACTGATGAGATGATAAAACAGACAAAAAGAATCAATCTCTTCTTGGATCAACAAGAGAAGGAAAAGGAAAAGCAATCAAGACAGGAAATACTAAAAGACTCAGCTTCTCTTTTCTCAGAGCAACAAACGGTGGAAGAGGAAAAGAAAGAAGATTCAGTACAAAAGAGTGAAGAATTGGGGATGGACACCAATTCTGTCCAGCTTCCAATGAAAAAGAAGAAAAATTCCAAGAACAATAAAAAGATTAAGAGGTTGAAACTTGAAATAAAGGAATTAGAGCTCAGGAATGAGAAATTAAGAGAAGTCAATTGGAAGCTGAAGTTTCAGAGGACACGCATCTCTAAACATGCATACAGATGGTATAAGCAAAAGAATATTTATAAAGCTAAGTATGAGAGACTGAAGGTCCTTTATGCATCTCGAGCTTCAACAGATGCATCGTCTCAGACAGGAGATTAGAAGCAAGATGATCAGCAGCAAAATTTTGGTTTTAAACAGGGTCAAATATTTTTGGCATGGGGACATGCAGCAGCTTCCTCTTGGGGGAGATGTTGGGCACCATTTTGACCTCTTTTTGTCATCTAAATATCTTCCATTTTCCTCCATAAAACCTTCATACTGATTTATAAAGATTTAAATTCACCCACAAACTTTGGTTCAAAGGTATAAATGTCATTGCTTTTTAATAAATTGAATTTTGAGATTTTTAAAGCATTTAAACTAAGGTTTTTATTCAGGATTACAGGATGTGCTAAGTTCCCGTAATGTCTCCAAGGTTGAGCACTTGCAGGCCAGCTAGGCGTGAACTGAAAGATGGAGAAAATATCCTCAGTGTCCAAGGATGGATAAACTTCCAACGGATAGATGATGAGGCTCTCACAGGTGTCAAGTCAATGACGGTCAAAGGTGACCACTTGTGCTACCACACAGCACAAAAGCAGGGCAGTTCCGATTTTGTTGATTTTCACAGATCTGATAGAGGATCTCGAGGACTATGTTTCATTAATTAGTTTCTAGATTAATAGCATTTCTAGTTTTCTTTTAAGTTTGTATAAATACTCCATAAGACAGAGGAGAAATCCATCACGATTTGAGAATGAAAACGCATGCTGTTCTAGACTGCGTTGTTCTATTACTGTGTATGATCGATTTTATGGTGAATATATTTAAAGTTTAAGCTCTATGATTCTTCAATTGCGTGTGTGAACGAGGCATTGGAGGGCCCCCTCTGTCGAGTCTGCACACCCCTTTATTTTCCAGTGAAAGATTTGAATCGCTGCAAACGATTTGATTGTTGCCAGTGGTATGTTTTAATTCCTGTAGGATTCAATTTCATTATTGCAGAACAAGTTAAACTAGTTTTCAATTAGTTTTATAAAGCTCTGTTATCTCATTGATTATACGCTGGAGAATGGTGCATACTACTATCTCACCTTACTGTGCATTGCTTGACTGTTCAACGATGGAGTATTAAGAACAATTACACATTAAGAATGCTTTCTTGTAAAGGGAATTAATGTTTGATTGTTCATTTAGTGTTGGGAGAATAGACAGAGTCTTATAGTCCATATTTTAGGGTTAAGATTAATTTATAATTGTTTTTATTATCTCAGAAGTTTCACATACAAATTGCTTTCACATATAAATTGCTGTGTAAATGAAATATCAAATGAAGCTGTTCCTGTAAGGGAATTTTTATGTTTTCAAATCACAGTAACTTAATTTTTTTAAATAGGTTTATTTCATAGATAACTAGATTTCCAAGACAAGTCTAGCTTTGAGTCCTTATACTTGGATATGCCTCTAAGTTTACCAACCCGAACTGACATAAACTTAAGGTTTGATTTGCATTAGTAGATTGGAGCCCAACATGGTCAGACACCTTTTAAGTTGGTATATGGGAAGGAAGCAATTATGCCAATGGAGTACATTGTTCCAAGTCTACGAATTGCGGCTATTACGAGTATGGATGATGTTGCAGCATTAGATGAACGTTTAGCGCAATTGGCGCAGCTGGAATAGGATCGATTTATCGCTGGTTTTCACCAAGGTGTGGAGAAGGATCGCCAGAAGGCATGGCATGATCGCCACATCAAACGTAAACAGTTTCAGCAAGGCGAATTGGTGTTATTATATGAATAAGTTTATGAAACATCCAGGAAAATTGCAGATGCATTGGCTGGGTCCATATCACATGAATAATATTGCTTCAGGTGGAGTGGTTCAGTTGCAGTGGTTGGATGGGGCGATGCTCCCCAAGCAGGTAAATGGTCATAGGTTGAAGCCCTATCGATCGGGCTTGGAGTAGTGCGATGTCTGAGTCGCATAAAAAAAAAAAAAAAAAAAAATGAAATGAGTGTTGCAGGTTGCTTGGTGGCAGATGGCGCACCAACAGAAGCAGGTGTGCAAAAGAAGGAAGGCTGGTGCCGCAAGTTTGGAGTAGTCGGAGACTCATGACAGCGTTGCGACTAGGATCGACGACATATTTTGTTGAAGGATTTTGTGATGATTACGAAGGATTTGGGGGGTATGGGGCAGTGTTGTGACTACTGTTCCACTAATATCTTGTGACCACTGCCCATCCTCCCTATAAATGATTGCGCCTGACAGATTTGACCGGATTACCACATGACGACGACATGTTTTGACCATGGAACGCTGGGCCGGTACGCTCAGCAAGATGTGAGGAGATTTCTCACACGTTGGCACATGGGATCTTCGGTGACAGCATGGGCACCACCCATTGTGTCAGTCGGTGGGTTCACACATGAAGATGAGAGGTAGTGGGGCATCATTCCCATCGTCGTGACCCGGGAATGGTTTGGCTTTATGTAGCCGAGGCAGCTGGTAGTTCGCTACAACGAAGTTGTTCTGAAATAGAGTGGTTATGCTGGTTGATCAGTTTGCGAGTTGAGTTGTGAGGAATTCCAAGGAGGATGTGGAAATGCTTCACTTCATTTCCTGTGGCAGCACCCCAGGGGCCCTGCGAGCCCGAACGACGAGTGTCCCTGAGCGCCTTGATACGGTGGGTGCACTTACACTGTGTTATGCCCGAGCCGCGGGCTGGTCCAACATGGTTAAGTACGCAGTAGTTGTTCGAAGGATTGTGCTCTTCTCGACCCCTGAGATGGTTGGGGCGGTAGCTCCCTGCCCACCATAGGAACCGTTTGCTGGTGCGAAACAGATGTGCCAGAGTCATCTACTAATTTTGCACCTTGGTACTGTTCGTCCTCTTTTTCTTCCCGTCAGTACCATTCCAAGAGACTATAGGATGAGTTTGAGAAGTACATGACAGCAAGTCGAGTGGTGACCATTTTGGGTTAAAAGTACATGGAAATAAGTTGATGATCAGTGTAGCCGAAGAAGTAGGACAAGACTGCGTGATCCAGACAACAAGAACAGTTACCGGAACATAGTTCAGTTCGAGTGCACTATGTCCAGCAGTTGA